>CM050512.1:115299778-115807633 GCA_027563665.1 Antrozous pallidus | reverse complement strand
ATGAGGGGACACAGTGCCTGTGTGATGACATGAAGTGAGGGGACACAGGGCCTGTGTGATGACATGAAGTGAGGGAACACAGTGCCTGTGTGATGACATGAAATGAGGGGACACAGGGCCTGTGTGATGACATAAATGAGAAGACACAGGGCCTGTGTGAATAGCTGAAATGAGGGGACACAGTGCCTCTGTGATAAGATGAAGTGAGGGGACACAGGGCCTGTGTGATGAAATGAAGTGAGGGGACACAGTACCTGTGTGATGAGATGAAGTGAGGTCACACAGTGCCTGTGTGATGAGATGAAGTGAGGGGACACAGGGCCTCTGTGATGAGATGAAGTGAGGGGACACAGTGCCTGTGTGATGACATAAATGAGAGGACACAGGGCCTGTGTGATGAGATGAAATGAGGAGACACAGTGCCTCTGGGTTGAGAGGAAGTGAGGGGACACAGGGCCTGTGTGATGACACGAAGTGAGGGGACACAGGGCCTGTGTGATGACATGAAGTGAGGGGACACAGTGCCTGTGAGATGACACGAAGTGACGGGACACAGTGCCTGTGTGATGACATGAAGTGAGGGGCACAGGGGCTGTGTGATGAGATGAAGTGAGGGGACACAGTGTCTGTGTGATGAGGTGATATGAGGGGACACATGCCTGTGTGATGACATGAAGTGAGGGGACACAGTGCCTGTGTGATGACATGAAGTGAGGGGACACAGTGCCTGTGTGATGACATGAAGTGAGGGGACACAGTGCCTGTGTGATGACATGAATTGAGGGGACACAGTGCCTGTGTGATGACACGAAGTGACGGGACACAGTGCCTGTGTGATGACATGAAGTGAGGGGACACAGTGCCTGTGTGATGAGATGAAGTGAGGGGACTCAGTGCCTGTGTGATGAGATGAAGTGACGGGACACAGTGCCTGTGTGATGGCATGAAGTGAGGGGACACAGTGCCTGTGTGATGCCATGAAGTGAAGGGACACAGTGCCTGTGGGATGACATGAAGTGAGGGGACACAGGGCCTGTGTGATGAGGTGAAATGAGGGGACACAGTGCCTGTGTGATGACATTAAATGAGGGCACACAGGGCCTGTGTGATGACATGAAGTGAGGGGACACAGTGCCTGTGTGATGACATGAGGTGAGGGGACACAGGGCCTGTGTGATAACATGAAGTGAGGGGACACAGAGCCTGTGTGATGACATAAATGAGAGGACACAGGGCCTGTGTGATGAGATGAAATGAGGAGACACAGTGCCTCTGTGATGAGATGAAGTGAGGGGACACAGGGCCTGTGTGATGACACGAAGTGAGGGGACACAGGGCCTGTGTGATGACATGAAGTGAGGGGACACAGTGCCTGTGTGATGATATGAAGTGAGGGGACACAGTGCCTGTGTGATGACATAAATGAGAGAACACAGGGCCTGTGTGATGAGATGAAATGAGAGGACACAGTGCCTCTGTGATGAGATGAAGTGAGGGGACACAGTGCCTGTGTGATGAGATGAAGTGAGGGGACACAGGGCCTGTGTGATGACATGAAGTGAGGGGACACAGTGCCTGTGTGATGACATGAAGTGAGGGGACACAGTGCCTGTGTGATGACATGAAGTGAGGGGACACAGTGCCTGTGTGATGACATAAATGAGAGGACACACGGCCTGTGTGATGAGATGAAATGAGGGGATACAGTGCCTCTGTGATGAGATGAAGTGAGGGGACACAGTGCCTGTGTGATGAGATGAAGTGAGGGGACTCAGTGCCTCTGTGATGAGATGAAGTGAGGGGACACAGGGCCTGTGTGATGACACGAAGTGAGGGGACACAGTGCCTGTGTGATGACATGAAGTGAGGGGACACAGGGCCTGTGTGATGACAGGAAGTGAGGGGACACAGGGCCTGTGTGATGACACGAAGTGAGGGTACACAGTGCCTGTGTGATGACATGAAGTGAGGGGACACAGGGCCTGTGTGATGACAGGAAGTGAGGGGACACAGGGCCTGTGTGATGACATGAAATAAGGGGACAGAGTACCTCTGTGATGAGATGAAATGAGGGGACACAGGGCCTGTGTGATGAGATGAAGTGAGGGGACACAGGGTCTGTGTGATGACATTAACTGAGGGGACTCAGTGCCTGTGAGATGACATGAAGTGAGGGGACACAGTGCCTGTGTGATGACATGAAGTGAGGGGACACAGGGCCTGTGTGATGAGATGAAGTGAGGGGACTCAGTGCCTGTGAGATGACATGAAGTGAGGGGACACAGTGCCTGTGTGATGAGATGAAGTGAGGGGACACAGTGTCTGTGTGATGAGGTGATATGAGGGGACACATGCCTGTGTGATGACATGGAGTGAGGGGACACAGTGCCTGTGAGGTGACACGAAGTGACGGGATACAGCGCCTGTGTAATGGCATGAAGTGAGGGGACACAGTGCCTGTGTGATGACATGAAGTGAGGGGACACAGGGCCTGTGTGATGAGATGAAGTGAGGGGACTCAGTCCCTGTGAGATGACATGAAGTGAGGGGACACAGTGCCTGTGTGATGACATGAAGTGAGGGGACACAGTGCCTGTGAGATGATACGAAGTGAGGGGACACAATGCCTGTGTGATGACATGAAGTGAGCGGACACAGTGCCTGTGTGATGAGATGAAGTGAGGGGACTCAGTGCCTGTGAGATGACATGAAGTGAGGGGACACAGTGCCTGTGTGATGAGATGAAGTGAGGGGACACAGTGTCTGTGTGATGAGGTGATATGAGGGGACACATGCCTGTGTGATGACATGGAGTGAGGGGACACAGTGCCTGTGAGGTGACACGAAGTGATGGGATACAGCGCCGGTGTGATGGCATGAAGTGAGGGGACACAGTGCCTGTGTGATGACATGAAGTGAGGGGACACAGGGCCTGTGTGATGAGATGAAGTGAGGGGACTCAGTGCCTGTGAGATGACATGAAGTGAGGGGACACAGTGCCTGTGTGATGACACGAAGTGACGGGACACAGTGCCTGTGTGATGACATGAAGTGAGGGGACACAGGGCCTGTGTGATGAGATGAAGTGAGGGGACTCAGTGCCTGTGAGATGACATGAAGTGAGGGGACACAGTGCCTGGGTGATGCCATGAAGTGAGGGGACACAGTGCCTGTGAGATGACACGAAGTGACGGGACACAGTGCCTGTGTGATGACATGAAGTGAGGGGACACAGGGGCTGTGTGATGAGATGAAGTGATGGGACACAGTGTCTGTGTGATGAGGTGATATGAGGGGACACATGCCTGTGTGATGACATGAAGTGAGGGGACACAGTGCCTGTGTGATGACATGAAGTGAGGGGACACAGGGCCTGTGTGATGAGACGAGTGAGGGGACACAGTCCCTGTGTGATGAGACGAGTGAGGGGACACAGTGCCTTTGTGATGACATGAAGTGAGGGGACACAGTGCCTGTGTGATGACATGAAGAGAGGGGACACAGTGCCTGTGTGATGACATGAAGTGAGGGGACTCAGTGCCTATGTGATGACATGAAGTGAGGGGACACAGTGCCTATGAGATGAGATGAAGTGAGGGGACACAGTGCCTGTGTGATGAGATGAAGTGAGGGGACTCAGTGCCTGTGTGATGAGATGAAGTGAGGGGACACAGTGCCTCTGTGATGAGGTAAACGGAGGGGACACAGGGTCTGTATGATTACATGAAGTGAGTGGACACAGTGCCTGTGTGATGAGATGAAGTGAGGGGACACAGTGCCTCTGTGATGAGATGAAGTGAGGGGACACAGTGCCTCTGTGATGACATGAAGTGAGGGGACACAGTGCCTGTGGGATGACATGAAGTGAGGGCACACAGGGCCTGTGTGATGAGGTGAAATGAGGGGACACAGTGCCTTTATGATGAGATGTGGTGAGGGGACACAGTGCCTGTGTGATGATATGAAATGAGGGGACACAGGGCCTGTGTGATGACACGAAGTGAGGGGACACAGTGCCTGTGTGATGACATGAAGTGAGGGGACACAGGGCCTGTGTGATGACATGAAGTGAGGGGACACAGTGCCTGTGTGATGACATGAAATGAGGGGACACAGGGCCTGTGTGATGACATAAATGAGGGGACACAGGGCCTGTGTGATGAGCTGAAATGAGGGGACACAGTGCCTCTGTGATAAGATGAAGTGAGGGGACACAGGGCCTGTGTGATGAAATGAAGTGAGGGGACACAGTACCTGTGTGATGAGATGAAGTGAGGTCACACAGTGCCTGTGTGATGAGATGAAGTGAGGGGACACAGGGCCTCTGTGATGAGATGAAGTGAGGGGACACAGTGCCTGTGTGATGACATAAATGAGAGGACACAGGGCCTGTGTGATGAGATGAAATGAGGAGACACAGTGCCTCTTTGTTGAGATGAAGTGAGGGGACACAGGGCCTGTGTGATGACACGAAGTGAGGGGACACAGGGCCTGTGTGATGACATGAAGTGAGGGGACACAGTGCCTGTGAGATGACACGAAGTGAGGGGACACAGGGGCTGTGTGATGAGATGAAGTGAGGGGACACAGTGTCTGTGTGATGAGGTGATATGAGGGGACACATGCCTGTGTGATGACATGAAGTGAGGGGACACAGTGCCTGTGTGATGACATGAAGTGAGGGGACTCAGTGCCTATGTGATGACATGAAGTGAGGGGACACAGTGCCTATGAGATGAGATGAAGTGAGGGGACACAGTGCCTTTGTGATGAGATGAAGTGAGGGGACTCAGTGCCTGTGTGATGAGATGAAGTGAGGGGACACAGTGCCTCTGTGATGAGGTAAACGGAGGGGACACAGGGTCTGTATGATGACATGAAGTGAGTGGACACAGTGCCTGTGTGATGAGATGAAGTGAGGGGACACAGTGCCTCTGTGATGAGATGAAGTGAGGGGACACAGTGCCTCTGTGATGACATGAAGTGAGGGGACACAGTGCCTATGAGATGAGATGAAGTGAGGGGACACAGGGCCTGTGTGATGACATGAAGTGAGGGGACACAGTGCCTGTGAGATGACACGAAGCGAGGGGACACAGGGGCTGTGTGATGAGATGAAGTGAGGGGACACAGTGTCTGTGTGATGAGGTGATATGAGGGGACACATGCCTGTGTGATGACATGAAGTGAGGGGACACAGTGCCTGTGTGATGACATGAAGTGAGGGGACTCAGTGCCTATGTGATGACATGAAGTGAGGGGACACAGTGCCTATGAGATGAGATGAAGTGAGGGGACACAGTGCCTGTGTGATGAGATGAAGTGAGGGGACTCAGTGCCTGTGTGATGAGATGAAGTGAGGGGACACAGTGCCTCTGTGATGAGGTAAACGGAGGGGACACAGGGTCTGTATGATGACATGAAGTGAGTGGACACAGTGCCTGTGTGATGAGATGAAGTGAGGGGACACAGTGCCTCTGTGATGAGATGAAGTGAGGGGACACAGTGCCTCTGTGATGACATGAAGTGAGGGGACACAGTGCCTGTGGGATGACATCAAGTGAGGGCACACAGGGCCTGTGTGATGAGGTCAAATGAGGGGACACAGGGCCTGTGTGATGACATAAATGAGAAGACACAGGGCCTGTGTGATGAGCTGAAATGAGGGGACACAGTGCCTCTGTGATAAGATGAAGTGAGGGGACACAGGGCCTGTGTGATGAAATGAAGTGAGGGGACACAGTGCCTGTGTGATGACATGAAATGAGGGGACACAGGGCCTGTGTGATGACACGAAGTGAGGGGACACAGTGCCTGTGTGATGAGATGTGGTGAGGGGACATAGTGCCTGTATGATGAGATGTGGTGAGGGGACACAGTGCCTGTGTGATGATATGAAATGAGGGGACACAGGGCCTGTGTGATGACACGAAGTGAGGGGACACAGTGCCTGTGTGATGACATGAAGTGAGGGGACACAGGGCCTGTGTGATGACATGAAGTGAGGGAACACAGTGCCTGTGTGATGACATGAAATGAGGGGACACAGGGCCTGTGTGATGACTTAAATGATAAGACACAGGGCCTGTGTGATGAGCTGAAATGAGGGGACACAGTGCCTCTGTGATTAGATGAAGTGAGGGGACACAGGGCCTGTGTGATGAAATGAAGTGAGGGGACACAGTACCTGTGTGATGAGATGAAGTGAGGTCACACAGTGCCTGTGTGATGAGATGAAGTGAGGGGACACAGGGCCTCTGTGATGAGATGAAGTGAGGGGACACAGTGCCTGTGTGATGACATAAATGAGAGGACACAGGGCCTGTGTGATGAGATGAAATGAGGGGACACAGTGCCTGTGTGATGAGATGAAGTGAGGGGACACAGGGCCTGTGTGATGACACGAAGTGAGGGGACACAGGGCCTGTGTGATGACATGAAGTGAGGGGACACAGTGCTTGTGTGATGATATGAAGTGAGGGGACACAGTGCCTGTGTGATGACATAAATGAGAGAACACAGGGCCTGTGTGATGAGATGAAATGAGAGGACACAGTGCCTCTGTGATGAGATGAAGTGAGGGGACACAGTGCCTGTGTGATGAGATGAAATGAGGGGACACAGGGCCTGTGTGATGACATGAAGTGAGGGGACACAGTGCCTGTGTGATGACATGAAGTGAGGGGACACAGTGCCTGTGTGATGACATAAATGAGAGGACACAGGGCCTGTGTGATGAGATGAAATGAGAGGATACAGTGCCTCTGTGATGAGATGAAGTGAGGGGACACAGTGCCTGTGTGATGAGATGAAATGAGGAGACACAGTGCCTCTGTGTTGAGATGAAGTGAGGGGACACAGGGCCTGTGTGATGACACGAAGTGAGGGGACACAGGGCCTGTGTGATGACATGAAGTGAGGGGACACAGTGCCTGTGAGATGACACGAAGTGACGGGACACAGTGCCTGTGTGATGACATGAAGTGAGGGGACACAGGGCCTGTGTGATGAGATGAAGTGAGGGGACACAGTGTCTGTGTGATGAGGTGATATGAGGGGACACATGCCTGTGTGATGACATGAAGTGAGGGGACACAGTGCCTGTGTGATGACATGAAGTGAGGGGACACAGTGCCTGTGTGATGACATGAAGTGAGGGGACACAGTGCCTGTGTGATGAGATGAAGTGAGGGGACACAGTGCCTGTGTGATGACACGAAGTGACGGGACACAGTGCCTGTGTGATGAGATGAAGTGAGGGGACTCAGTGCCTGTGTGATGAGATGAAGTGACGGGACACAGTGCCTGTGTGATGGCATGAAGTGAGGGGACACAGTGCCTGTGTGATGCCATGAAGTGAAGGGACACAGTGCCTGTGGGATGACATGAAGTGAGGGGACACAGGGCCTGTGTGATGAGGTGAAATGAGGGGACACAGTGCCTCTGTGATGAGATGAAGTGAGGGGACACAGGGCCTGTGTGATGAAATGAAGTGAGGGGACACAGTACCTGTGTGATGATATGAAATGAGGGGACACAGGGCCTGTGTGATGAGGTGAAATGAGGGGACACAGTGCCTCTGTGATAAGATGAAGTGAGGGGACACAGGGCCTGTGTGATGAAATGAAGTGAGGGGACACAGTACCTGTGTGATGAGATGAAATGAGGGGACACAGGGCCTGTGTGATGACACGAAGTGAGGGGACACAGTGCCTGTGTGATGAGATGTGGTGAGGGGACATAGTGCCTGTATGATGAGATGTGGTGAGGGGACACAGTGCCTGTGTGATGATATGAAATGAGGGGACACAGGGCCTGTGTGATGACACGAAGTGAGGGGACACAGTGCCTGTGTGATGACATGAAGTGAGGGGACACAGGGCCTGTGTGATGACATGAAGTGAGGGGACACAGTGCCTGTGTGATGACATGAAATGAGGGGACACAGGGCCTGTGTGATGACATAAATGAGAAGACACAGGGCCTGTGTGATGAGCTGAAATGAGGGGACACAGTGCCTCTGTGATAAGATGAAGTGAGGGGACACAGGGCCTGTGTGATGAAATGAAGTGAGGGGACACAGTACCTGTGTGATGAGATGAAGTGAGGTCACACAGTGCCTGTGTGATGAGATGATGTGAGGGGACACAGGGCCTGTGTGATGAGATGAAGTGAGGGGACACAGTGCCTGTGTGATGACATAAATGAGAGGACACAGGGCCTGTGTGATGAGATGAAATGAGGAGACACAGTGCCTCTGTGATGAGATGAAGTGAGGGGACACAGTGCCTGTGTGATGACACGAAGTGAGGGGACACAGGGCCTGTGTGATGACATGAAGTGAGGGGACACAGTGCTTGTGTGATGATATGAAGTGAGGGGACACAGTGCCTGTGTGATGACATAAATGAGAGAACACAGGGCCTGTGTGATGAGATGAAATGAGAGGATACAGTGCCTCTGTGATGAGATGAAGTGATGGGACACAGTGCCTGTGTGATGAGATGAAATGAGGGGACACAGGGCCTGTGTGATGACATGAAGTGAGGGGACACAGTGCCTGTGTGATGACATGAAGTGAGGGGACACAGTGCCTGTGTGATGACATAAATGAGAGGACACAGGGCCTGTGTGATGAGATGAAATGAGGGGACACAGTGCCTCTGTGATGTGATGAAGTGAGGGGACACAGTGCCTGTGTGATGAGATGAAATGAGGGGACACAGTGCCTCTGTGATGAGATGAAGTGAGGGGACACAGGGCCTGTGTGATGACACGAAGTGAGGGGACACAGGGCCTGTGTGATGACATGAAGTGAGGGGACACAGTGCCTGTGAGAAGACACGAAGTGACGGGACACAGTGCCTGTGTGATGACATGAAGTGAGGGGACACAGGGGCTGTGTGATGAGATGAAGTGAGGGGACACAGTGTCTGTGTGATGAGGTGATATGAGGGGACACATGCCTGTGTGATGACATGAAGTGAGGGGACACAGTGCCTGTGTGATGACATGAAGTGAGGGGACACAGTGCCTGTGTGATGACATGAAGTGAGGGGACACAGTGCCTGTGTGATGACATGAAGTGAGGGGACACAGTGCCTGTGTGATGACACGAAGTGGAGCGGACACAGTGCCTGTGTGATGAGATGAAGTGAGGGGACTCAGTGCCTGTGTGATGAGATGAAGTGACGGGACACAGTGCCTGTGTGATGGCATGAAGTGAGGGGACACAGTGCCTGTGTGATGCCATGAAGTGAAGGGACACAGTGCCTGTGGGATGACATGAAGTGAGGGGACACAGGGCCTGTGTGATGAGGTGAAATGAGGGGACACAGTGCCTGTGTGATGACATTAAATGAGGGCACACAGGGCCTGTGTGATGACATGAAGTGAGGGGACACAGTGCCTGTGTGATGACATGAGGTGAGGGGACACAGGGCCTGTGTGATAACATGAAGTGAGGGGACACAGAGCCTGTGTGATGACATAAATGAGAGGACACAGGGCCTGTGTGATGAGATGAAATGAGGAGACACAGTGCCTCTGTGATGAGATGAAGTGAGGGGACACAGGGCCTGTGTGATGACACGAAGTGAGGGGACACAGGGCCTGTGTGATGACATGAAGTGAGGGGACACTGTGCCTGTGTGATGATATGAAGTGAGGGGACACAGTGCCTGTGTGATGACATAAATGAGAGAACACAGGGCCTGTGTGATGAGATGAAATGAGAGGACACAGTGCCTCTGTGATGAGATGAAGTGAGGGGACACAGTGCCTGTGTGATGAGATGAAATGAGGGGACACAGGGCCTGTGTGATGACATGAAGTGAGGGGACACAGTGCCTGTGTGATGACATGAAGTGAGGGGACACAGTGCCTGTGTGATGACATGAAGTGAGGGGACACAGTGCCTGTGTGATGACATAAATGAGAGGACACAGGGCCTGTGTGATGAGATGAAATGAGGGGATACAGTGCCTCTGTGATGAGATGAAGTGAGGGGACACAGTGCCTGTGTGATGAGATGAAGTGAGGGGACTCAGTGCCTCTGTGATGAGATGAAGTGAGGGGACACAGGGCCTGTGTGATGACACGAAGTGAGGGGCCACAGTGCCTGTGTGATGACATGAAGTGAGGGGACACAGGGCCTGTGTGATGACAGGAAGTGAGGGGACACAGGGCCTGTGTGATGACACGAAGTGAGGGGACACAGTGCCTGTGTGATGACATGAAGTGAGGGGACACAGGGCCTGTGTGATGACAGGAAGTGAGGGGACACAGGGCCTGTGTGATGACATGAAATGAGGGGACAGAGTACCTCTGTGATGAGATGAAATGAGGGGACACAGGGCCTGTGTGATGAGATGAAGTGAGGGGACACAGGGTCTGTGTGATGACATGAAGTGAGGGGACTCAGTGCCTGTGAGATGACATGAAGTGAGGGGACACAGTGCCTGTGTGATGACATGAAGTGAGGGGACACAGGGCCTGTGTGATGAGATGAAGTGAGGGGACTCAGTGCCTGTGAGATGACATGAAGTGAGGGGACACAGTGCCTGTGTGATGAGATGAAGTGAGGGGACACAGTGTCTGTGTGATGAGGTGATATGAGGGGACACATGCCTGTGTGATGACATGGAGTGAGGGGACACAGTGCCTGTGAGGTGACACGAAGTGACGGGATACAGCGCCTGTGTGATGGCTTGAAGTGAGGGGACACAGTGCCTGTGTGATGACATGAAGTGAGGGGACACAGGGCCTGTGTGATGAGATGAAGTGAGGGGACTCAGTGCCTGTGAGATGACATGAAGTGAGGGGACACAGTGCCTGTGTGATGACATGAAGTGAGGGGACACAGTGCCTGTGAGATGATACGAAGTGAGGGGACACAGTGCCTGTGTGATGACATGAAGTGAGCGGACACAGGGCCTGTGTGATGAGATGAAGTGAGGGGACTCAGTGCCTGTGAGATGACATGAAGTGAGGGGACACAGTGCCTGTGTGATGAGATGAAGTGAGGGGACACAGTGTCTGTGTGATGAGGTGATATGAGGGGACACATGCCTGTGTGATGACATGGAGTGAGGGGACACAGTGCCTGTGAGGTGACACGAAGTGACGGGATACAGCGCCTGTGTGATGGCATGAAGTGAGGGGACACAGTGCCTGTGTGATGACATGAAGTGAGGGGACACAGGGCCTGTGTGATGAGATGAAGTGAGGGGACTCAGTGCCTGTGAGATGACATGAAGTGAGGGGACACAGTGCCTGTGTGATGACACGAAGTGACGGGACACAGTGCCTGTGTGATGACATGAAGTGAGGGGACACAGGGCCTGTGTGATGAGATGAAGTGAGGGGACTCAGTGCCTGTGAGATGACATGAAGTGAGGGGACACAGTGCCTGTGTGATGACATGAAGTGAGGGGACACAGTGCCTGTGAGATGACACGAAGTGACGGGACACAGTGCCTGTGTGATGACATGAAGTGAGGGGACACAGGGGCTGTGTGATGAGATGAAGTGAGGGGACACAGTGTCTGTGTGATGAGGTGATATGAGGGGACACATGCCTGTGTGATGACATGAAGTGAGGGGACACAGTGCCTGTGTGATGACATGAAGTGAGGGGACACAGGGCCTGTGTGATGAGACGAGTGAGGGGACACAGTCCCTGTGTGATGAGACGAGTGAGGGGACACAGTGCCTTTGTGATGACATGAAGTGAGGGGACACAGTGCCTGTGTGATGACATGAAGAGAGGGGACACAGTGCCTGTGTGATGACATGAAGTGAGGGGACTCAGTGCCTATGTGATGACATGAAGTGAGGGGACACAGTGCCTGTGTGATGAGATGAAGTGAGGGGACTCAGTGCCTGTGTGATGAGATGAAGTGAGGGGACACAGTGCCTCTGTGATGAGATGAAGTGAGGGGACACAGTGCCTCTGTGATGACATGAGGTGAGGGGACACAGTGCCTGTGTGATGAGATGAAGTGAGGGGACACAGTGGCTCTGTGATGAGATGAAGTGAGGGGACACAGTGCCTCTGTGATGACATGAAGTGAGGGGACACAGTGCCTGTGGGATGACATGAAGTGAGGGCACACAGGGCCTGTGTGATGAGGTGAAATGAGGGGACACAGTGCCTTTATGATGAGATGTGGTGAGGGGACACAGTGCCTGTGTGATGATATGAAATGAGGGGACACAGGGCCTGTGTGATGACACGAAGTGAGGGGACACAGTGCCTGTGTGATGACATGAAGTGAGGGGACACAGGGCCTGTGTGATAACATGAAGTGAGGGAACACAGTGCCTGTGTGATGACATGAAGTGAGGGGACACAGTGCCTGTGTGATGACATAAATGAGAAGACACAGGGCCTGTGTGATGAGCTGAAATGAGGGGACACAGTGCCTCTGTGATAAGATGAAGTGAGGGGACACAGGGCCTGTGTGATGAAATTAAGTGAGGGGACACAGTACCTGTGTGATGAGATGAAGTGAGGTCACACAGTGCCTGTGTGATGAGATGAAGTGAGGGGACACAGGGCCTCTGTGATGAGATGAAGTGAGGGGACACAGTGCCTGTGTGATGACATAAATGAGAGGACACAGGGCCTGTGTGATGAGATGAAATGAGGAGACACAGTGCCTCTGTGTTGAGATGAAGTGAGGGGACACAGGGCCTGTGTGATGACACGAAGTGAGGGGACACAGGGCCTGTGTGATGACATGAAGTGAGGGGACACAGGGTCTGTATGATGACATGAAGTGAGTGGACACAGTGCCTGTGTGATGAGATGAAGTGAGGGGACACAGTGGCTCTGTGATGAGATGAAGTGAGGGGACACAGTGCCTCTGTGATGACATGAAGTGAGGGGACACAGTGCCTGTGGGATGACATGAAGTGAGGGCACACAGGGCCTGTGTGATGAGGTGAAATGAGGGGACACAGTGCCTTTATGATGAGATGTGGTGAGGGGACACAGTGCCTGTGTGATGATATGAAATGAGGGGACACAGGGCCTGTGTGATGACACGAAGTGAGGGGACACAGTGCCTGTGTGATGACATGAAGTGAGGGGACACAGGGCCTGTGTGATAACATGAAGTGAGGGAACACAGTGCCTGTGTGATGACATGAAATGAGGGGACACAGGGCCTGTGTGATGACATAAATGAGAAGACACAGGGCCTGTGTGATGAGCTGAAATGAGGGGACACAGTGCCTCTGTGATAAGATGAAGTGAGGGGACACAGGGCCTGTGTGATGAAATGAAGTGAGGGGACACAGTACCTGTGTGATGAGATGAAGTGAGGTCACACAGTGCCTGTGTGATGAGATGAAGTGAGGGGACACAGGGCCTCTGTGATGAGATGAAGTGAGGGGACACAGTGCCTGTGTGATGACATAAATGAGAGGACACAGGGCCTGTGTGATGAGATGAAATGAGGAGACACAGTGCCTCTGTGTTGAGATGAAGTGAGGGGACACAGGGCCTGTGTGATGACACGAAGTGAGGGGACACAGGGCCTGTGTGATGACATGAAGTGAGGGGACACAGTGCCTGTGAGATGACACGAAGTGACGGGACACAGTGCCTGTGTGATGACATGAAGTGAGGGGACACAGGGGCTGTGTGATGAGATGAAGTGAGGGGACACAGTGTCTGTGTGATGAGGTGATATGAGGGGACACATGCCTGTGTGATGACATGAAGTGAGGGGACACAGTGCCTGTGTGATGACATGAAGTGAGGGGACTCAGTGCCTATGTGATGACATGAAGTGAGGGGACACAGTGCCTATGAGATGAGATGAAGTGAGGGGACACAGTGCCTGTGTGATGAGATGAAGTGAGGGGACTCAGTGCCTGTGTGATGAGATGAAGTGAGGGGACACAGTGCCTCTGTGATGAGGTAAACGGAGGGGACACAGGGTCTGTATGATGACATGAAGTGAGTGGACACAGTGCCTGTGTGATGAGATGAAGTGAGGGGACACAGTGCCTCTGTGATGAGATGAAGTGAGGGGACACAGTGCCTCTGTGATGACATGAAGTGAGGGGACACAGTGCCTGTGGGATGACATGAAGTGAGGGCACACAGGGCCTGTGTGATGAGGTGAAATGAGGGGACACAGGGCCTGTGTGATGACATAAATGAGAAGACACAGGGCCTGTGTGATGAGCTGAAATGAGGGTACACAGTGCCTCTGTGATAAGATGAAGTGAGGGGACACAGGGCCTGTGTGATGAAATGAAGTGAGGGGACACAGTACCTGTGTGATGATATGAAATGAGGGGACACAGGGCCTGTGTGATGACACGAAGTGAGGGGACACAGTGCCTGTGTGATGAGATGTGGTGAGGGGACACAGTGCCTGTATGATGAGATGTGGTGAGGGGACACAGTGCCTGTGTGATGATATGAAATGAGGGGACACAGGGCCTGTGTGATGACACGAAGTGAGGGGACACAGTGCCTGTGTGATGACATGAAGTGAGGGGACACAGGGCCTGTGTGATGACATGAAGTGAGGGGACACAGTGCCTGTGTGATGACATGAAATGAGGGGACACAGGGCCTGTGTGATGACATAAATGAGAAGACACAGGGCCTGTGTGATGAGCTGAAATGAGGGGACACAGTGCCTCTGTGATAAGATGAAGTGAGGGGACACAGGGCCTGTGTGATGACATGAAGTGAGGGGACACAGTACCTGTGTGATGAGATGAAGTGAGGTCACACAGTGCCTGTGTGATGAGATGAAGTGAGGGGACACAGGGCCTCTGTGATGAGATGAAGTGAGGGGACACAGTGCCTGTGTGATGACATAAATGAGAGGACACAGGGCCTGTGTGATGAGATGAAATGAGGAGACACAGTGCCTCTGTGATGAGATGAAGTGAGGGGACACAGGGCCTGTGTGATGACACGAAGTGAGGGGACACAGGGCCTGTGTGATGACATGAAGTGAGGGGACACAGTGCTTGTGTGATGATATGAAGTGAGGGGACACAGTGCCTGTGTGATGACATAAATGAGAGAACACAGGGCCTGTGTGATGAGATGAAATGAGAGGATACAGTGCCTCTGTGATGAGATGAATTGAGGGGACACAGTGCCTGTGTGATGAGATGAAATGAGGGGACACAGGGCCTGTGTGATGACATGAAGTGAGGGGACACAGTGCCTGTGTGATGACATGAAGTGAGGGGACACAGTGCCTGTGTGATGACATAAATGAGAGGACACAGGGCCTGTGTGATGAGATGAAATGAGAGGACACAGTGCCTCTGTGATGTGATGAAGTGAGGGGACACAGTGCCTGTGTGATGAGATGAAATGAGGGGACACAGGGCCTGTGTGATGACATGAAGTGAGGGGACACAGTGCCTGTGTGATGACATAAATGAGAGGACACAGGGCCTGTGTGATGAGACGAAATGAGGAGACACAGTGCCTCTGTGATGAGATGAAGTGAGGGGACACAGGGCCTGTGTGATGACACGAAGTGAGGGGACACAGGGCCTGTGTGATGACATGAAGTGAGGGGACACAGTGCCTGTGTGATGATATGAAGTGAGGGGACACAGTGCCTGTGTGATGACATAAATGAGAGAACACAGGGCCTGTGTGATGAGATGAAATGAGAGGACACAGTGCCTCTGTGATGAGATGAAGTGAGGGGACACAGTGCCTGTGTGATGAGATGAAATGAGGGGACACAGGGCCTGTGTGATGACATGAAGTGAGGGGACACAGTGCCTGTGTGATGACATGAAGTGAGGGGACTCAGTGCTTCTGTGATGAGATGAAGTGAGGGGACACAGGGCCTGTGTGATGGCATGAAGTGAGGGGCCACAGTGCCTGTGTGATGACATGAAGTGAGGGGACACAGGGCCTGTGTGATGACAGGAAGTGAGGGGACACAGGGCCTGTGTGATGACACGAAGTGAGGGGACACAGTGCTTGTGTGATGACATGAAGTGAGGGGACACAGGGCCTGTGTGATGACAGGAAGTGAGGGGACACAGGGCCTGTGTGATGACATGAAATAAGGGGACAGAGTACCTCTGTGATGAGATGAAATGAGGGGACACAGGGCCTGTGTGATGAGATGAAGTGAGGGGACACAGGGTCTGTGTGATGACATGAAGTGAGGGGACTCAGTGCCTGTGAGATGACATGAAGTGAGGGGACACAGTGTCTGTGTGATGAATGAAGTGAGGGGACACAGGGCCTGTGTGATGAGATGAAGTGAGGGGACTCAGTGCCTGTGAGATGACATGAAGTGAGGGGACACAGTGCCTGTGTGATGAGATGAAGTGAGGGGACACAGTGTCTGTGTGATGAGGTGATATGAGGGGACACATGCCTGTGTGATGACATGGAGTGAGGGGACACAGTGCCTGTGAGGTGACACGAAGTGACGGGACACAGTGCCTGTGTGATGGCATGAAGTGAGGGGACACAGTGCCTGTGTGATGACATGAAGTGAAGGGACACAGGGCCTGTGTGATGAGATGAAGTGAGGGGACTCAGTGCCTGTGAGATGACATGAAGTGAGGGGACACAGTGCCTGTGAGATGACACGAAGTGACGGGACACAGTGCCTGTGTGATGACATGAAGTGAGGGGACACAGTGCCTGTGTGATGACACGAAGTGACGGGACACAGTGCCTGTGTGATGACATGAAGTGAGGGGACACAGGGCCTGTGTGATGAGATGAAGTGAGGGGACTCAGTGCCTGTGAGATGACATGAAGTGAGGGGACACAGTGCCTGTGTGATGACATGAATTGAGGGGACACAGTGCCTGTGTGATGACACGAAGTGACGGGACACAGTGCCTGTGTGATGACATGAAGTGAGGGGACACAGTGCCTGTGTGATGAGATGAAGTGAGGGGACTCAGTGCCTGTGTGATGAGATGAAGTGACGGGACACAGTGCCTGTGTGATGGCATGAAGTGAGGGGACACAGTGCCTGTGTGATGCCATGAAGTGAAGGGACGCAGTGCCTGTGTGATGAGATGAAGTGAGGGGACACAGTGCCTATGAGATGAGATGATGTGAGGGGACACAGTGCCTGTGTGATGAGATGAAGTGAGGGGACTCAGTGCCTGTGTGATGAGATGAAGTGAGGGGACACAGTGCCTCTGTGATGAGGTAAAGTGAGGGGACACAGGGTCTGTATGATGACATGAAGTGAGTGGACACAGTGCCTGTGTGATGAGATGAAGTGAGGGGACACAGTGCCTCTGTGATGAGATGAAGTGAGGGGACACAGTGCCTCTGTGATGACATGAAGTGAGGGGACACAGTGCCTGTGTGATGACATGAAGTGAGGGCACACAGGGCCTGTGTGATGAGGTGAAATGAGGGGACACAGTGCCTGTATGATGAGATGTGGTGAGGGGACACAGTGCCTGTGTGATGATATGAAATGAGGGGACACAGGGCCTGTGTGATGACACGAAGTGAGGGGACACAGTGCCTGTGTGATGACATGAAGTGAGGGGACACAGGGCCTGTGTGATGACATGTGTGAGGGAACACAGTGCCTGTGTGATGACATGAAATGAGGGGACACAGGGCCTGTGTGATGGCATAAATGAGAAGACACAGGGCCTGTGTGATGAGCTGAAATGAGGGGACACAGTGCCTCTGTGATAAGATGAAGTGAGGGGACACAGGGCCTGTGTGATGAAATGAAGTGAGGGGACACAGTACCTGTGTGATGAGATGAAGTGAGGTCACACAGTGCCTGTGTGATGAGATGAAGTGAGGGGACACAGGGCCTCTGTGATGAGATGAAGTGAGGGGACACAGTGCCTGTGTGATGACATAAATGAGAGGACACAGGGCCTGTGTGATGAGATGAAATGAGGAGACACAGTGCCTCTGTGATGAGATGAAGTGAGGGGACACAGGGCCTGTGTGATGACATGAAGTGAGGGGACACAGTGCCTGTGTGATGACATGAAGTGAGGGGACACAGTGCTTGTGTGATGATATGAAGTGAGGGGACACAGTGCCTGTGTGATGACATAAATGAGAGAACACAGGGCCTGTGTGATTAGATGAAATGAGAGGACACAGTGCCTCTGTGATGAGATGAAGTGAGGGGACACAGTGCCTGTGTGATGAGATGAAATGAGGGGACACAGGGCCTGTGTGATGACATGAAGTGAGGGGACACAGTGCCTGTGTGATGACATAAATGAGAGGACACAGGGCCTGTGTGATGAGATGAAATGAGGAGACACAGTGCCTCTGTGATGAGATGAAGTGAGGGGACACAGGGCCTGTGTGATGACACGAAGTGAGGGGACACAGGGCCTGTGTGATGACATGAAGTGAGGGGACACAGTGCCTGTGTGATGATATGAAGTGAGGGGACACAGTGCCTGTGTGATGACATAAATGAGAGAACACAGGGCCTGTGTGATGAGATGAAATGAGGGGACACAGTGCCTCTGTGATGAGATGAAGTGAGGGGACACAGTGCCTGTGTGATGAGATGAAATGAGGGGACACAGGGCCTGTGTGATGACATGAAGTGAGGGGACACAGTGCCTGTGTGATGACATAAATGAGAGGACACAGGGCCTGTGTGATGAGATGAAATGAGAGAACACAGTGCCTCTGTGATGTGATGAAGTGAGGGGACACAGTGCCTGTGTGATGATATGAAGTGAGGGGACACACTGCCTGTGTGATGACATAAATGAGAGAACACAGGGCCTGTGTGATGAGATGAAATGAGAGGACACAGTGCCTCTGTGATGAGATGAAGTGAGGGGACACAGTGCCTGTGTGATGAGATGAAGTGAGGGGACATAGGGCCTGTGTGATGACATGAAGTGAGGGGACACAGTGCCTGTGTGATGACATAAATGAGAGGACACAGGGCCTGTGTGATGAGATGAAATGAGGGGACACAGTGCCTCTGTGATGAGATGAAGTGAGGGGACACAGGGCCTGTGTGATGACACGAAGTGAGGGGACACAGGGCCTGTGTGATGACATGAAGTGAGGGGACACAGTGCCTGTGTGATGATATGAAGTGAGGGGACACAGTGCCTGTGTGATGACATAAATGAGAGAACACAGGGCCTGTGTGATGAGATGAAATGAGAGGACACAGTGCCTCTGTGATGAGTTGAAGTGAGGGGACACAGTGCCTGTGTGATGAGATGAAATGAGGGGACACAGGGCCTGTGTGATGACATGAAGTGAGGGGACACAGTGCCTGTGTGATGACATGAAGTGAGGGGACTCAGTGCCTCTGTGATGAGATGAAGTGAGGGGACACAGGGCCTGTGTGATGACACGAAGTGAGGGGCCACAGTGCCTGTGTGATGACATGAAGTGAGGGGACACAGGGCCTGTGTGATGACAGGAAGTGAGGGGACACAGGGCCTGTGTGATGACACGAAGTGAGGGGACACAGTGCCTGTGTGATGACATGAAGTGAGGGGACACAGGGCCTGTGTGATGACAGGAAGTGAGGGGACACAGGGCCTGTGTGATGACATGAAATAAGGGGACAGAGTACCTCTGTGATGAGATGAAATGAGGGGACACAGGGCCTGTGTGATGAGATGAAGTGAGGGGACACAGGGTCTGTGTGATGACATTAACTGAGGGGACTCAGTGCCTGTGAGATGACATGAAGTGAGGGGACACAGTGTCTGTGTGATGAGGTGATATGAGGGGACACATGCCTGTGTGATGACATGGAGTGAGGGGACACAGTGCCTGTGAGGTGACACGAAGTGACGGGACACAGTGCCTGTGTGATGGCATGAAGTGAGGGGACACAGTGCCTGTGTGATGACATGAAGTGAAGGGACACAGGGCCTGTGCGATGAGATGAAGTGAGGGGACTCAGTGCCTGTGAGATGACATGAAGTGAGGGGACACAGTGCCTGTGTGATGACACGAAGTGACGGGACACAGTGCCTGTGTGATGACATGAAGTGAGGGGACACAGTGCCTGTGTGATGACACGAAGTGACGGGACACAGTGCCTGTGTGATGACATGAAGTGAGGGGACACAGGGCCTGTGTGATGAGATGAAGTGAGGGGACTCAGTGCCTGTGAGATGACATGAAGTGAGGGGACACAGTGCCTGTGTGATGACATGAAGTGAGGGGACACAGTGCCTGTGAGATGACACAAAGTGACGGGACACAGTGCCTGTGTGATGACATCAATTGAGGGGACACAGTGCCTGTGTGATGACACGAAGTGACGGGACACAGTGCCTGTGTGATGACATGAAGTGAGGGGACACAGTGCCTGTGTGATGAGATGAAGTGAGGGGACACAGTGCCTGTGTGATGAGATGAAGTGACGGGACACAGTGCCTGTGTGATGGCATGAAGTGAGGGGACACAGTTCCTGTGTGATGACATGAAGTGAAGGGACACAGTGCCTGTGTGATGAGATGAAGTGAGGGGACACAGTGCCTATGAGATGAGATGAAGTGAGGGGACACAGTGCCTGTGTGATGAGATGAAGCGAGGGGACTCAGTGCCTGTGTGATGAGATGAAGTGACGGGACACAGTGCCTCTGTGATGAGGTAAAGTGAGGGGACACAGGGTCTGTATGATGACATGAAGTGAGGGGACACAGTGCCTGTGTGATGAGATGAAGTGTGGGGACACAGTGCCTCTGTGATGAGATGAAGTGAGGGGACACAGTGCCTCTGTGATGACATGAAGTGAGGGGACACAGTGCCTGTGGGATGACATGAAGTGAGGGCACACAGGGCCTGTGTGATGAGGTGAAATGAGGGGACACAGTGCCTGTATGATGAGATGTGGTGAGGGGACACAGTGCCTGTGTGATGATATGAAATGAGGGGACACAGGGCCTGTGTGATGACACGAAGTGAGGGTACACAGTGCCTGTGTGATGACATGAAGTGAGGGGACACAGGGCCTGTGTGATGACATGAGTGAGGGAACACAGTGCCTGTGTGATGACATGAAATGAGGGGACACAGGGCCTGTGTGATGACATAAATGAGAAGACACAGGGCCTGTGTGATGAGCTGAAATGAGGGGACACAGTGCCTCTGTGATAAGATGAAGTGAGGGGACACAGGGCCTGTGTGATGAAATGAAGTGAGGGGACACAGTACCTGTGTGATGAGATGAAGTGAGGTCACACAGTGCCTGTGTGATGAGATGAAGTGAGGGTACACAGGGCCTCTGTGATGAGATGAAGTGAGGGGACACAGTGCCTGTGTGATGACATAAATGAGAGGACACAGGGCCTGTGTGATGAGATGAAGTGAGGGGACACAGTGCCTGTGTGATGAGATGAAGTGAGGGGACACAGTGCCTGTGTGATGACATAAATGAGAGGACACAGGGCCTGTGTGATGAGATGAAATGAGGGGACACAGTGCCTCTGTGATGAGATGAAGTGAGGGGACACAGGGCCTGTGTGATGAGATGAAGTGAGGGGACACAGGGCCTGTGTGATGACACGAAGTGAGGGGACACAGTGCCTGTGTGATGACATGAAGTTAGGGGACACAGGGCCTGTGTGATGACAGGAAGTGAGGGGACACAGGGCCTGTGTGATGACATGCAATGAGAGGACACAGTACCTCTGTGATGAGATGAAGTGAGGGGACACAGGGCCTGTGTGATGACATGAAGTGAGGGGACACAATGCCTCTGTGATGAGATGAAGTGAGGGGACACAGTGCCTGTGTGATGACATGAAGTGAGGGGACACAGTGCCTGTGTGATGACATAAATGAGAAGACACAGGGCCTGTGTGATGAGATGAAATGAGGGGACACAGTGCCTCTGTGATGAGATGAAGTGAGGGGACACAGTGCCTGTGTGATGACATGAAGTGAGGGGACACAGTGCCTGTGTGATGAGATGAAGTGAGGGGACACAGTGCCTGTGTGATGAGATGAAGTGAGGGGACACAGTGCCTCTGTGATGACATAAATGAGAGGACACAGGGCCTGTGTGATGAGATGAAATGAGGGGACACAGTGCCTCTGTGATGAGATGAAGTGAGGGGACACAGGCCTGTGTGATGACATAAATGAGAGGACACAGTGCCTGTGTGATGACATAAATGAGAGGACACAGGGCCTGTGTGACGAGATGAAGTGAGGGGACACAGTGCCTGTGTGATGACATGAAGTGAGGGCACACAGTGCCTGTGTGATGAGATGAAGTGAGGGGACACAGTGCCTGTGTGATGACACGAAGTGAGGGGACACAGGGCCTGTGTGATGACACGAAATGAGGGGACACAGGGCCTGTGAGATGACATGAAGTGAGGGGACACAGTGCCTGTGTGATGACATGAAGTGAGGGGACACAGTGCCTGTGTGAGGACATGAAGTGAGGGGACACAGTGCCTGTGTGATGACATGAAGTGAGGGGACACAGGGCCTGTGTGATGACAGGAATTACGGGAAACAGGGCCTGTGTAATGACATGAAATGAGGGGACACAGTACCTATGGGATGAGATGAAATGAGGGGACACAGTGCCTCTGTGATGAGATGAAGTGAGGGGACACAGTGCCTGTGTGATGACATGAAGTGAGGTGACACAGTGCCTCTGTGATGAGATGAAGTGAGGGGACATAGTGCCTGTGTGATGACATGAAGTGAGGGGACACAGTGCCTCTGTGATCAGATGAAGTAAGGGGACACAGTGCCTGCGTGATGAGATGAGTGAGGGGAAACAGGGTCTGTGTGATGACATGAAGTGAGGGGACACAGTGCCTGTGTGATGACATAGGTGAGGGGACACAGGGCCTGTGTGATGTGATGAAATGAGGGGATATAGTGTGATGACATGAAGTGAGGGGACACATTCCTGTGTGTTGAGATGTAGTGACTGCACACAGTGCCTGTGTGATGACATAAGTGAGGGGATACAGGGTCTGCATGAATCAGGAAGTGAGGTGACACTTTTGTTTGTGATGAAATGAAGTGAGGAGACACAGTGCCTGTGCAATGAGATGAAGTGAGCGGACACATGCCTGTTTGATGCATGGTATGAGGGGATACATTCCCTGTGTGTTGAGATGAAGTGAGTGAATGAAATCAGTATTGTGATATAGCATTAGCCTATCTCAAGGGCGCCTTACACTCACACACTGTGATACTGCCAGTTGCTGTAGTCAACTCCTGGTAACTGAGAGGAGGACTGGACATGAGGACAGTCTGGACAAAGGGATGTTTCCTGTCCCCAAGAGAACTGAGCAAGACAGTGCCAGATTTACTCTTATGTTACTCAGAATGGCATGCAATCTAAAACTCATCAATTTTTTTATTTCTGATATTCTCCATTTTATATTTTCAGAATGTGGTTGACCTTTGGTAAGTAAAACCACAAAAAGCAAAACCAAGGATGTGGGGGCTACTGTATTGTTGACCTCTGGCCCCATTTCTTAAAATTCTGAGTGTGGTCAGAGTGGGACCTGAACACCAATAAGTTTAAAAAACTCTTCAGGTAAGTAGTTGTGCATTTAGGAATAAGAACCAGTGGGTTTAGAGCTGTGATTTTCAATTGGTTACACAATGGGATTGTGTGTGTGTATGTGTATGTGTCTGGATGTGCACATGTATGTGTTAAGAGTATTTAGCCCAGAACCATGCTCAGAGATACTGAAATAATTGGTCTGGATATTGTTTAAGGATTAGAATTTTTTAAAGCTTCTCAGGTGATTCTACTGTAAATCAGACTTGAGAACCACTTACACTAGAGAGGGAAACAATGTGATGATTGGTAGGAGTGAATTGTTTACTTAATCATTGGATAAACACTTATATGCTGCTTCCATGTGCTAGGCAAGGGTTCTAAGTGTTTAAAGACATTAACTCACTTAATTTGATGATATTTCCGTAGGTGAATACTGTTCAGATCCTCATTCTTTAATAAACGCAACTGAGGCACAGAGAACTTAACTGGCATCAAAGGGGTGGAGGCATTTTAGGGAAAGCTTCTAGGAAAAGTTGGTATCTGAGTTGCAGCCGAACGACATGTACAAGAGAGCCAATAAATGCAGGATGAAGGTGGGACTAGAATGAGAAGTCATGCCAGGTATGGCCCATGCCCAGGCCCAGAAGTGAGAGACACATGGCATCTTCTGTAAACCGCAGAGAGGTTAGGTGCCTGGGTGTGCAGTATGCCTCATCCTTGGAGACCTTAACAAGAGTATTTTGAAGAATGCAAGGGGAATTAATTCAGCACAGTACCTGTAGTAAACGATGCTTAATGTGCACTTAAACACTTGTTCAGAGGGTAGACCTCATGTTTAGTGCTCACACATGCACACACGCATGCATGCACAAAAGGAACACAAAAATCAAAAGACAAAAAGGGGCACAAGGAAACTTTGGGAGGTAATGGATATGTGACCTTGATTGTGGAGATGGTTCCATGGGTGTATGCACATGTCCAAACCCATCAGGTTGTGCACAGTAAATATGTACAGTTTTTATCTATCAATTATACTTCAATAAAGCTGCTATTATTTATTTTCATTTAATCTTTAGAATCTTGGAAGTCAAGATTTTCTTTCTTTTTTCTTTTTTAAAATTTCTTTATTGATTAAGGTATTACATATGTGTCCTTACCCCCTCCTCCAAAACCTCCCACTCATGCCTTCATCTCCCTGTTGTCTGTGTCATTGGTTAGGCTCATATGCATGCATACAAGTCCTTCGATTGATATCTCCCTCTTACATCCACCTTCCCCTACCTTCCCTCTGAGGTTTGAAGGTCTGAAGATGCTTCCCTGTCTCTAGATCTGTTTTTGTTCATCAATTTATGTTGTTCATTATATTCCATTATATTCCACATGAGTGACATTATGTGATATTTATCTTTCTCTGACTGTCTTATTTCACTTAGCATCATGCTCTTCAGTTCCATTCATGCTGATGCAAATGGTAAAGATTTCTTATTTTTTTACAGCAGCATAGTATTCCATTGTGTAGATGTACCACAGTTTTTTAATCCACTCATATGCTGATGGGCACTTAGGCTGTTTCCAAATCTTAATTATGGTGAACTATGCTGCTATGAACATAGGGGTGCATATATCCTTTCTCATTGGTGATTCTAGTTTCTTGCGATATATTCCTAGAGGTGGGATTATTGGGTCAAATGGGAGTTCCATTTTTTACATAATTAATTTCTTTATTCAACAAATATTTACATAACACCTAATATCTACAAGGTATTTTCCATTCATAATTTATTCTTTTATTCTTTTAATTTTTTTGTTTAAAGTATTACAAATAGTAGTGTATATATCTCCTTTTCCCCCCCTTTTCACCTCCCCCCAGGTCTCCTCTACCCCCCAGCATGTGCCCTCACCTGCCGCCTCTCTCCCCAGTGTCTTGTAGCCATTGGTTATACTTACACGCATGCATACAAGTCCTTCGGTTGACCTCTTACAGCCCCCACCCCCTAACCTCCCCTGCCTTCCCGCCATAGTTTGACAGTCTGTTTAATGCTTCTTTGCCTCTGTATCTATTTCCCCCCATTTTTTAAAAAAAAATCTTGCATCTGCGTAGTAGAAATAAACATGTAAGAACAAAAAATGTTTGAGTCTCATTTTCAATATCCAACAGTTCTGAGTCCCAGGTTCAATGTCAAATAGTTTCTTATGTGTACATGTCAGCAAGGAAACTTTGTACTGTTCTCCACAGTGGCTGCACCAGTCTGCATTCCCACCAGCAGTGCACAAGGGTTCCTTTTTCTTTTTTTCTTTTTTTAAAGAAATCTTTATTGTTCAGATTATTACAAGTGTTCCTCTTCCCCGCCCTGATAGCTACCCTCCACCCCATCTATGCCCTTAACCCCGCCAATGTTTTCATCCATAAGTGTAATCTCTTCCCACACTACTCACACCTTCTTCTCCCTGAGAATTGTCAGTCCACTCCTTTTCTATGTCTCTGATTCTATTATATTCATTGGTCCATTCTGTTCATCAGATTTTTTCATTCACTTGTTGGTAGGTATGTATTTGTTGTCATTTTGTTGTTCATAGTTTTTATCTTTACTTTTTTCTTCTTCTTCCTCTTTTTAAAAAATACCCTTCAGCATTCCATATAATCCTGGTGTAATGAACTCCTTTAGCTTTTTCTTGTCTGTGAAACTCTTTATCTGATCTTCAATTCTGAATGATAGCCTTGCTGGGTAGAGTAATCTTGGTTGTAGGTTGTTGCTGTTCATCACTTTGAATATTTCTTGCCATTCCCTTCTGGCTTGCATAGTTTCTGTTGAGAAATCAGCTGACAGTTGGTAACCTACTGTTTTTCTCTTGCTGCTGTCAAGATTCTCTCTTTGTCTTTTGCCCTTGGCATTTTAATTATGATGTGTCTTGGTGGTCCTCTTTGGATTCCTCTTGTTTGGGGTTCTCTGCACTTCCTGGACTTGTAAGTCTATTTCTTTCACTAGGTAGGAAAACTTTTCTGTCATTATTTCTTCTAATAGGTTTTCAACATTTTGCTCTCTCTATTCTTCTGGCACCCCAATAATTCCCATAGGTGAATACTGTTGGTATGCTGAAAGTTGTCCCAGAGGCTCCTTACACTATCTCCATATTTTTTTTTATTCTTTTTTGTTTTTTGTTTTTCTGATTGTGTGTTTTTTGTCTCCTCATATTTCAGATCTTTGATTTCACTCTTGGGGTCCTTTGCTCTACAGTTGAATTTCTGTATATCCTTTATTTCAGACAGTGTATGCTTAATTTCTGACTGGTCCTTTCCCATTTTCTTAGCATTCTCATTTAGATCCTTGAAGGTATCACTAAGCTCCTTGGCAGTTTTTAAAAGATTCTTGAGTAACCTTATAAATGTGATCCTGAACTCTATGTCCAGTAGTCTGCTTTCCTCCATTTCTTTCATTTGTGACATGTTTCTTTGTCTCTGCATTTTGCTGCTTCCCTATGCTGATGGAGTGGGAGAACTGCTGTACTGGATACATGCCTATGGGGCCGGACTTGCTTCAGTGGGGCTTTAGTGCTCACCGAGTCTGCCTCTTGAGTGTGTCACTTATGGATGTGAGTAGCTGAATTCTGGTGTTGTCTCACGCTGATCTCTAGATAGACTAGTTTCTGGATCTCCAATGGGGTGCAGGTCAGCTACTGTCTGAGGTGACCCAGCAGGAGCTACAGTGAGAACTACAGTTTTCTCCTCTTTGCTTGGGGTTTGGAGGTTTTGGAGCTGTCTCAAAGGTTTCTTTTTCTCCACATCCTTGCTAGCTCTTGTCATTTATTGACTTGTTGATAATTGCCATTCTGACAGGTGTGAGATGGTACTGCATTGTTGTTTTGATTTGCATCTCTCTGATGATTAGTGACTTTGAGCAGGTTTTCATATATCTCTTGGCCTTCCTTCTGTCTTCTTTAGAAAAGTATCTATTTAGGTTCATTGCCCATTTTTTGATTGGGTTATTTATCTTCCTTTTGTTAAGTTGTATGAGTTTCCTATAAATGTTGGAGATTAAACCCTTATCGGAGATAACATTGGCAAATATGTTCTCCCATGCAGTGGGCTTTCTTGTTTTGTTGAAGGTTTCTTTTGCTGTGAAGAAGCTTTTTATTTTGATGTAGTCCCATTTGTTTATTTTCTCTTTAGTTTGCATTGCCTAGGAGCAGTATCAGTGAAGGAATTGCTTTGGCATATGTCTGAGATTTTGCTGCCTGTGGATTCCTCTAGTATTTTTATGGTTTCCCATCTTATGTTTAAGGCCTTTATCCATTTTGAGTTTATTTCTGTGTAACCCATCAAGCCCCACTGAGTGGCGAGTATGGCTTGAGGTCCTCTGTCAAGCCTCACTAGACAGGGGGGTGCAGCCTCAGGTCCCTTGGTCTGGTGCTGGGGTGGTAGGTGCAGTCTGAGGTCCCCCATCAAGCCCTGATGGGCAGGAGGCTGTAGTCTTGAGGTCCCCTGGCCTGGTGCTGAGGTGGGGGTACAGCCTGAGTTCCCCTGACCCAGCACTGGGGATGCACCTTGAGGTCCGCTATCAAGCCCCGTAGGGTGGAGGGGCACAGCCTCAGGTCCCCTGGCCCAGTGCTGGGGTGGAGGGTATGGTCTGGAAGTCCTCCGGCCTGGTTCTGGAGTTAGGGGCATGGCCTGAGTTCCTCTGACCCAACACTGGGGGTGCACCTTGAGGTCCCCTGTCAAGCCCCACCAGGAGGGGGGTGCAGTCTTGAGGTCCCCTGGTCTGATGCTGGGGTGGGTGGCACAGTCTGAGTTCCTCTGACCCAGTACTGGGGCTGCACCTTGAGGTCCCCTGTCAAGCCCCGTGGGGTTGGGGGCACAGCCTCAGGTCCCCTGGCCTGGTGCTGGGGTGGGGACGTGGCCTGAGATTCCCTGTCAAGCCCTGCCAGGTGGGTAATGTGGCCTGAGGTCCCCTGTCAAGCTCCACATGGGTGGGGGAGGACATAGCCTCAGGTTCCTGCTGATTGCTCATTAAGGCTCCTTATGGGAACTTGGCTTCAGCTGTGGGTGCAGCCATCTTTATGATGGAGTGATGGTCAATTAGCATATTTCCTCTTTATTAGATAGGATTGGGCCACATTGCCCCTCACACCAAGTCAGGTAGAGAAAAGGAGGAGGCAATGGGATTAGGCACATAGAGTACATGAGGAAGAGGCGGGCCTTGCAGAGCTCTGAGACGGGAACAAAGATTCTGCTGGACAGTGGAGAATGTCACCTTTGCCCTGTCCCTGCGCTGCTGTCCTTTCTCTGCTGACTGCCTCTTCTGTTGCTATTTTGTGTCTGCCTGGTATAATTTTTGCCTACCCACAGATAATGCTGGCTGCCCAGCTGACTTTTGTTTAGCTGCTTGAGTTCCTCAGCTCCACACTCAGGAACACATCAGGTTGGAGGTGTTCCCAACCAGGCGTGTAGATTCTGGGTTACTGGCCAGACCTTGGCAGCCCTGAGCATGGCTGCACAGTGGGTAGGCTGTGGGATGCAGTCTCAGCCAGACCCGAACTTAGGACCACCAAGGGCAGCCTCCCTTTGAAGGACCTCTGGGAGTGGCGGGGGCGGGACTTGTGAAATTTCTACTTTCTCTGGGAAAGAAGTGCTGGTCTTAACCTAAGGGAGCAGAGGGTAGATGGATAAGCAAGCCTATAAGACTAGGCACCTGTAACGACCTCAGAAATGGAAGCCTAGAAGTGAGCTTTCAGACCAACCCTTGCACAAATTCACTTCTTTGTGCTGAGATTTGCTCCAGAAGAGTTCACAGCATGTGAAGATGAAGGGAGGCCAAGGCTGGGCTCACCCAGGGTTGGCACTTTTCCAGGGAGGTGAAAAAATTAAAAATCAGATTATTGTCTGTTGCCAAAAAGAAATCGCATGTAAGATGTCAGAGGCCTGGCATTTCCTGTGGGACGACTACATGGTCCAGGGTATGATCATGAGAGAGGAGGACTGAAGAGGAGTAGAGGTGAAGGCAGTAGAGTTGAATAGGTAAAATATCTGGGAAGCAGGAGTAATGGATGGGTGGCTCAAATGGTGCTGAAGTCACTGAGGATAGTGGCAGGATTTGAAATGGAGAGGAAAATGGAGTATTTAGTAAAAAAAGAGGGTGGCTAGGAATGAGTGGGGAATTGTGATGTGAGGGTAGAGAATCAAATCTGGGCATCATTTTTTTTATTCCTCTCTGTTCTTCATTATTCATGCCCAACAAATTACTAGGTCTTGTAAATTCAATCTCATAAAAATATTATCTATTCCTGCTATTTCCACTGCCAACAACCTAGTCCAATTCACCATTTTCTCTAACTTTTACCACATGAAAACAAACTAGCATCCACTATGACTTTCTTCAAACCATTCTCAATACTGTAGCCAGAGCGACCTATTAAGAATTATGACTCTTGTTTGGCCAGTGTGGCTCAATGGTTGAGCACAGGCCCATGAATCAAAAGCTCCCTGATTGGACTCCTGGTCTAGGTACATGCTCGGTAGGGGGCATGCAGGAAGCAGCCAATGGATGTCTCTCTTTCTCATTGTTGTCTCTATGTTTATATTCTTCCCCTTCCTCTCTTTCTAAAATCAATAAAAATATATTAAAAATTATGACTCTTATCACTGCTAAAGACTTTAATGCTGCTTAGTGGTCTTAGGATAAGCAAATGTAAGAAATTGTAAGCTCAAAATATTTACTTTCCCTCCCTAGCAGAGGATTCTACTCCTCACCTTCCTGATGTCAGGCTTGACCACGTGACTTGCAGAGATTATTCCTCCACACAGGAGGATTATATTTTCCTATTTTGTTGAGCACAAAAGCTAACAAAATGTGGGCCAAAGTGATGTGTATTATTTCTAAGCTGAAGTACTGAGATATATGGCTCCTTATTTCTCTCTTTTCCCTCCTGTATGAGATTGGCATTGGCCCAGATGAAGGCTGATCCGTCAGGCATGAAGACAACATGGAGACAAGACTCATGACAGACATATAACATGAGGGTAAAATAGAATGCTGTTGGAGGCCATTGACTTTTATCACTACAGCAAAACTTAATATAGTCTGTAAGGATCTGAATGATTTAATGATTTGGCCCAATTTCTCCAGTCTTATCTAACCAATATTTCCTCTTTACCTGACTAACTCCTATTTTTATTTCCAGATCCCAGCTTAAATGTCACTTCCCCAGAAAAGTCTTTTCTAACTCCCTCGCTTCCCCTCCAACACTGAACTAATTTAGATCACTTATTATTCTACCTAACATCTTTTTTATTTCCTTCCTATTGCTCAGACACAGTCTATAATATTCCTTGAGCATGATTATCTGCTTACTGCAGGATAATGGAAGTCCACAGAGGGCAAACCTTACATCCATGTAATTCTTCATTATGTTTCAGTGCCTGGTACTCAATAAGCACTCAATTAATATGTTTGTAATTGAATGGGCAAATCTGAGTCCAGGTTACAGGTGAGCCCAGAATCCAAGGAGAGTCTGGTATATGAAATGTGAAGAGATGGGTGGGAAATAAGAAATGGATGCAGTGCAAATAGAAACCTGTGAGGAGAAGGGGTTGGTACAAGGAGAAATTACCAAAGACAATAGTTCACAGAGTGGGGCCTCTTAGAAGATGCCAGACAGGGAGAGAGCTGTCAGGGTGAGGAGCAAACCATGCACTGAGCTGCCACCCTGTCTCCTCTGATCATCTTGGGATTTCTCACTTCATCAACTTGTTGAACATTTCCTAGATGTTGGGTATTTTGAGAGATACAATTAATAAATAAGTTAATCTTAGTTTCATTATCTTCCCAAGTAGGGAAGACAGACAGAAACCAAGTAATTATGAGTGAGAGATGAATTCTGCAAGAGAGACGTTCAGAGGCTATGGGAAATTCCACAGAGAAACACACCTGTGCTTGCCTTCCCGTCTCTGCTCTTATTATGCTTTCTGTTCTCCATGACCTTCTGCTTGACCATTGCTTGCCCAAAGTTTACCCATAGTTCCTGGCCTCAACTCAGAAGTTACTTTATTTACAAAGACTGTAATCCTGTGGGGTTTCTCTGTAAATAAACCTGCTGATGGTCAGGAGACACCATGGTCCAGGGCTACTCAAGACAATGGTATTTCTGCTGAGGACCTCTTCACCCTTATGTGAACAAAATGTTGCAGGTATTTGAATGGAATGCTGTCCATAGACACTGGCACAGAGAGAGCTAAGGGTTTGGGAACTGACAGTGTCAGCTATGCTTCACCATTGCCTCAGATTAAATCCCATTGCCAGCCTCCCTTCTCTCCTGACTGGTTCTGATGGAACTATATGCCTTTAGTATATTCTGCCTTATCTGCGCATTCATGTCTTTCTCTCCCTTTCCTGTAAGCTGCTGGAAGCAGGAACCATGTCTAATTTATCTTTTTATCCTTTTCATGGCTTAGCAGTGGTCCTGTCGCAGAGAATCTATTTTCTCAATAACTGTTTGCAGAATTGAATTGTGGAGGACACCATTGCTCCCCGGGGCATGGTTAAATCAGGTCTGCTTTTCTAAACACCACCAGAAGGCACTGTCATAACATTGTCATTGACTTAGAGAACCTATTTCCAGAATTATATCTATTAAAATTAAATTTTTAAAAATCAAGGTATACATGGTAACACGTTACATAATACAGAAACACTATCAACAAAAAGCAACAGACTTCCACCTCCCCTGCAGTCTTCTCTCCAGGGGCAGCTGCCTTTAAATAATTTTTGTTCATTGTCACCAAAATTCTAGATTATATACATACAGCTCGACTTTTTGGTTTATTTATCTACTGCAGGCAATTTTTATTTTTTTCTTTTCTGTGAAAGATGAGGTACATGAACATAATCCCTCTGTCCTTCTTTCAGGAGCTGCTACATTTGTTTTTAGTTCTTTAAAAATTACATTTGTAACTTTATATAATATAGTTTAAAGGCTATTTCTATCCTTCCATTTACTTATCAATGTTATTTTCCTACATCCTTTGTGTGATTGGGACATTAGTGTTTCCTCTCTTTTCTCCTGCCTCAACTTTCCCTTCTCTCTCCCCTTTTCTGCCCCCACCCTTGTATCTCACATTGCCAAGATGGTTAACAGCTACATTCTGTTCTTCAAAGACAATTAAGCTGCTCCTTGCCAATAGGTTGACCTTGAAAGTTGAATACACACCAGCGTTCTTGCTATTACAACAATGTAATTACCACCCACGGTTGGACCAAGGATTGCACTAGGATTACGCTTTCTTTTCTATAGGCTTAAAGTCACAGCCCTTGGCTCATTCAAATAAGAACGTGAAAAGCATTAGGTGAAAAGATTTTTATTGTTTTACATGAGTTACTTATAATCATGCCACATTTACTTACTTTCATATTTAGACCACAATTTCCTTATAATTTTTAAGCTTGGAGTTTCTAGTTGCTCTTTCACTTGTTCCAGAAACATTATGTTCCTTTTTTGTCTTGAACTTTCCCACTCTCTCTAAGCCATTACAGAGTGTATTTCTGGGGCGCGTCCTCTCCGCCAAGCCCTTGGAAGGAACAGGGCACGGGAGGTACTCTGGCTGCCATATTGAACTGTAAGCTCTTCCCCACTTAAAAAATTTATTTAATCAAGTATAATTTTGTGAACTGTGATTATGACCAAGAATTCCTCCAGGCTCAGAATGATTCCCATGCCAGGCAGACAACCTTTCTGTCTCTTATTGGACTTTCTCACATTTTCAATTTTGCTATTTTTTAAATAAAATAGGACAAAACATTCAAACTGTGTCACAGTAAAAATGATTAGGAAGTATCATTCTTGGCTTTATTTGGGGGAAATCTACATACAAAAGCTATATGCAAATTATATACTTGAATGATATAAGTTTATTAAGCTTATAAGACAATACAAATAATTTGGGAGAAATCTTATTATGAATAAGATAGGGATATTGGGAAGTACACATCATTTTTATTACTGTAGGGTTGGCCATTTATTCAGGATTCTCTGTGATGTCCCTTGAATTAGAGCACAGTCTGATATCAGAGTCAGGACTATGACTTCCTGGTTTTTGAGGTGGAGGCTGAAGCCTCAGGTAAGCTTGGATGAGATGTGGACCATATACCTGTCCCCTGGAAGGTGCAAATTCTCTCTCCTAGTTCTCAGGTCTTGTGAAAAGTCTCTCTGCAGCTTTGCAAATGGAGAAGAAAAACTCCTGGACTGTTGCACGCTGTCTTCGTCTCAAAAGGAGTGGAAATCTCATTGAATCTATGTGATCTTGTCCTCTACTCTGAAGCCAACCCAGCAGCTTTGGGTTACTCAGAAATTAAAGTGGTTCGAAAGTTACTTCCCACCATCCCTTTCAGTCTCAACTTAAGGGTCATTTATTTTTTAAGGGAGTGCCCTCCTGACTTATAGACTATGACATGAGCTATAAAGACAACCCCGGAACTGAGATGAAGAATAAACTGGGGAAAGGGTAGTGGCCAAAGGCAGTGACTCTGAAGAAGTCACTGGACCCGAGACCTAAAGAATGAGAAGATGTGAGTCACATGACAATTGGGGTGAGTACATTTTGGGGAGAAGGAGCAAACTGCATGAAGACCCAGTATAGGGAAGGGCCCAAAGAACTAAAGCAGGTCAGTCTGGGAGAGGATGGTGCTAGAGAGGAGGTGAGGCTACAGGTAGGGGATCAAAAGGCAAGTGAAGCTTTAAGCAGGGCAGAGACCTGATAGGATTTACATTTTAAGAAAATTCTTTCTTGTCCTGGCCAGTTTGGCTCAGTGGATAGAATGTTGGCCTGTAGACCAAAGAGTCCTGTGTTTGATTTCAGCCAAGGACATGTACCTTGGTTGCAGGCTCCTCTCCAACCCTGGTTGGGGAGTGTGCAGGAGACAACCAATCGATGTGTTTCTCTCACATTGATGTTTCTATCTGTCTTTCCCTTTCTCTTCCACTTTCCCTAAAAATTAATAGAAAAATATCTTCAAGTAAGGATTAATAACACAAAAAAAGAAGATCCTTCCTCCTGCTTTGAGGAGCATGGGTGCTAGGGCAAAGCTGCCCTAATGATGCACCCTAGGAACTTTCAGTGGGTACCATTTATATAGGCTTCATTGTGAATGGTACTGCCTGGGGATGGCCCTGGCAGTAGCCATTATGTAAAGGCAAGACTAGTGTCCCACCCAGGTGACTACCCGATACACCACCTCACCAACTCTCATACTGCCTGTGGCCCTTTCAGTGATTGAGCATTATAGGCAGCCAGAAGGTGGCTATAGGCCTTGGGGTGCCCAGTGTCTTTTTGCTGAACTATCTCAGGACTGGTACTGGTGGTGGCCGGCCTCAGTTTGCAGTGTGGCTTCTCCCACTTGCCTCTAGGTTTAACATAGGCAGCTATCAACCAACTGCTTTATAGCTCCTACCAGGTAGTCCTGTGTGGGTCACAGGCAGTGGCCCCTGTCAAGAGGCCCTAGAGCTAACACACCTGGTGGCTACCTTTAGACCACAACAAAACACAATTAGCTCCACCTGGAGCACATCAAAAGGGTGTTCTTGGTAGGCACTAGGGTGAGCTCTTTGAATCTCACTCAGTAAATCCCTCACAGCAGCTCATACACTGTGGTTGTGGTCAATTCTCACAGCCAGTCAGTCTGAGGGTCAAACCCACCCTCTGGCATGCCAACCTCAATCAGATCTTAACTACAACAGGAGAGCACACACGACCCACCAAAGGGACACTCCTGCAGCATCAGGCTCAGGTGAACAGGGTAACTGTGCCATTGAGCCCCATAAGATACCCACTACATAAAGACACCCTGCTAAGCTAAGAGTAGGAGGCATAACAGGCCTACCTAATATATAAAAACAAATAGAGAGGCAGCCAAAACGAAGAGACAAAAGAAATATGTCCAAATGAAAGAACAGCAAAAGAATAAAACAAATGGAGGCAAGCAACTGCTAGACACGGAGTTCAAAACAATGGTTATAAGAATGCTTAGTGAGAACTTCAACAATAACTGACATAAATAATACTCTAAAAGGAATCAACAGATTAGATGAAGTAGAGGATCAAATCAGCGGTAATTTAGAAGACAAAGTAATAGAAAATAATCAATCAGAGCAGAAAAAAGAATTTAAAAAAGTAAGGATAGTTTGAGGATAATGTTGTGGAACATTAAGAGTTAACAACATTTGAGGAGAACTAAGATGGCGGCAGAGGCAAAACACCTATCTTGCCGTCATAATCAGCAATTTTAATACTACAACTTAACGAAAGAACAAACACCTTCCAGAATCACCAGAAAGCTGGCCGAGTGAAAATTCCACAAATAAAAGTGAAGATAAGACACTGTGACTCGGAGGAGCAGCGGCGAACAGCGTTGAAAGATTTGCACAGAGAGAGGTTTGGAGTGCGCGCCGCGGAGAGGGCGGGCGGCTGAAAACCGGCCAGTTTTCTCGAACGGGGAGACAAAGGCGTCCCACTGGACTGATTCTCCAGCTCTGGGCGAAGTCCAGAGAACCCACTATCACATGGGGTGAAAACTGGACAGAGGGAGGGCACGCCGAAGCTCGGGTGCTGCCGGGTCTCCCGGCTTGTGGAGAAGGCAGCTTGCGTGAACAGCTCGGCTGCGTGACGGCGCAGAGAGCACACCGCGACTTGCCTCTCATTCGGAAAACCGTCAGACTGCTTTGTTTTACGACCCTGGGTGAGACATTGCACATGCAGACTCATTTTGGGAAAGTCTGAATTCCCCGGCAACCAGCAGCCGGTGGAGCTCCGCAGCGGCTCTCTCTCAGAGGTGCTGGTGGCCATTGCCCCCGGCACAGAGTCCCCAGGGCCGCATAGGGCGAAGCTAACGCTGTCTGCTTGGCTCGGAGACTCCGCCCACCCAACCTGAGCACAGCTGAGCTTCACAGACAATTGGCCTGGAGGTCAACCCTCCAAGTGCTAACAACGATTAACTGAGCTTAACTTCAGCAAGACTGTGCAGCCCATATCCACCTCAGGTAACCGGGGAGGCTGAGCCACTATCCCTAGTAGGAAGTCTACCACACAAAGCTAATTGACCAACTCAGGGAAGCAGCTACCATGCAGCAACATGGAAAGAAATCAGATGTGAAAGAAATGGAGGAAAAAAAACTACTGGACATGGAATTCAGAACCACGGTTATAGGGTTTTTTAAGAGGCTCCAACAAAAGATCGAGGCCTATAAAGAAATAAGCAAGACCACAAAGGAAATGAATGAGTCCTACAAGGAAATGAAAGAAACCCTCAAGGATATAAAGCAGACTCTCAAGGATATGAAAAAGGACCAACCAGAAATTAAGCATACACTGACTGAAACAAAAAATATTATACAAAGACCTGAAAGTGCCCTGGAGCACCCCAAGAACCAAGTTAAAGATTTGAAATACAAAGAGGTAAAATCCACTCAGCTGAAAAAGCAAGAAACCAAAAGAATCCAAAAAATTGAAGATAGTGTAAGGGGCCTCTGGGACAACCTCAAGCATACCAACATCCGAATTATAGGGGTGCCAGAAAAAGCGAGAGGCCAAGACAATGAAAACCTATTTGAAGAAATAGTGACTGAAAACGTCCCACACCTGGTGAAAGAAATTGACTTAGGAGTCCAAGAAGTGCACCGAACCCCAATATATAGGAACCCTAAGAGGACCACACCGAGGCACATCATAATTAAAATGCCAAGAGCAAAAGACAAAGAGAGAATATTAAAAGCAGCAAGAGAGAAACAGTTGGTTACCTATAAGGGAGCACCCATACGACTGTCAGCGGATTTCTCAACAGAAACGATGCAGGCCAGATGGGAGTGGCAAGAAATATTCAAAGTGATGAACAGCAAGAATCTACAACCAAGATTACTCTATCCAGTAAAGATATCATTCAGAATTGAAGGTCAGATGAAGTGCTTCGCAGATAAGAAAAAGCTAAAGGAGTTCATCACCACCAAACCAACATTATATGAAATGCTGAAAGATATTCTTTAAGAAGAGGAAGAAGAAAAAGGTAAAGATGATAATTATGAACAACAAATACACATCTATCAACAAATGAACATAAAAATCAAGTGAATTGATAGGCTGTTGAACAGGATAGACTGGTGAATATAACAGAGACATGGACATAGAGAGGGAATGGACTGACAATTCTTGGGGAGAAAAGGGTTGTGGGAAGTGCAGCAAGAGACTGGACAAAAATCTAGCAACAATGGGAGAGGACAGTGGGGAGGGGGAGGTGAGGGTGGAGGGTGGGATAGGTACAGGGTGGAGGGGAGCTATAGGGGGATAAAAAGGGGAAACAATGTAATTAATAAACTGAACAATAAAGATAAAAAAAGCTAAAAAAAAAAGAGTTAACTTTTGCATCATAGGCATACTAGAAGAAAAAGAGAGCAAAAAATTGAGAACTTACTTGAAGATATAATGACTAAAATCTTTTCTAACCAGGGAAAGGAAATAAATGTAAAACTTTAGGAAGTTCACAAAGTACCAAACAAGACGAACCCAAAAAGGTCCACACCAAAACACATCATAATTAAAAGGCCAAAGGTAAAAGACAAAGAGAGAATATTAAAAGCAGCAAGAGAAAAGCAGTTAGTAACCTACAAGAGAGGTCCCATAAAGCTGTTAGCCGATTTAACAATAGAAACATTTCAGGCCAGAAGGTATTGGCACAAAATATTTAAAGTTTGGATAGAGAGACCAACCTACTCTATCCAGAAAAACTGTCATTTGAAATGGAAGGCGAGCCTGGATGCAGTGACTCAGTTGTCTGAGCATCATCCTGTGCACCAAAAGGTTGCTGGTTTGATTCCTGGTCAGGGCACATGCCTGGGCTGTGGGTTCGATCTCTAGTCAGGGAGCATACAGAAGGCAACTGATTGATGTTTCTCTCTCATGTAGATGTTTCTCTCTGTCTCTCTCTCCTCTCTCTCTTCTCTTTCTCCTCTCTCTCTCTCTCTCTCTCTCTCTCTCTCTCTCTCCCTCCTTCCCTCTCTCATTCTCTCTTCCTCTCTCAAAACATGTCCTTGGGTGCTTGGGTGAGGATTAAAACAAGCAAACAAGTGAGATATAACTGAAGAATAGAAAAAGCTAAAGGAATTTATTACCAACAAACCAACATTACAATAAATGCTAAAGGGATTTTTTTCAAAAAGAAGAGAAAATAGAACATAAATATAAATATTAAAATAACAACTTCATACCTATCAATAACCACTTTAAACTTAAATATATTAAATGTTTCAATCAAAGGATAAAGGGAAACTGAATAAATAAGAAAACAAGACACCTATATATCCTGTCTACAAGAGACTACCTTCTGATAAAAAGGCACACAGGACTGAAAGTAAGCTCGGCCGGCACAGCTCAGTGGTTGAGCATTGACCTATGAACCAGGGGGTTACAGTCGATTACTGGTCAGGGCACATGTCTGGGTTGCAGGCTCAATCCTCAGTGTGGGGTGTGCAGGAGGCAGCCAATCAATGATTCTCTTTCATCATTGATGTTTCTGTATCTCTCTCCCTCTCCCTTCCTATCTGAAATAAATAAAAATATATTAAAAGAAAAGCCTGAAATTAAAAGAATGGAGGGACATTTTATGCAAATGGATGAAAAAAGCTGGAACCTAGGGATATTTATATACCAGACAAAATAGATTATGAAACAAAGGTTATAATAAGAGACAATGGACATATTATAATGATAAAGGGATCAATCCAGCAAGAGGATATAACCCTTGTAAACATTTATGCACTCATAAGATCATCTAAATATATAAAACAAATATTGATGGATCTCAAGGGAGAGATTGAATAATACAATCCAAGTATGGAAATTTAACAAACCCCTTGACATCGATGGCTAGATCTTCAAGGTAGAAATAAACAAGGAAATAGTGACCATAAATGACACACTAGATCTGATGGATTTTATTGATATTTTTAGAGCATTTCACTCCAAAGCAGTAGAATATACATTCTTTACAAGTACATATAGAACATTTTCCAGGATAGACCACCTGTTAGGACACAAAATGTCTTAATGAATTAAAAAAAAATTAAAATTATATCAAGCATCGTTTCCTGACAACTGTAGTATGAAACTAGAAATTAATCACAAGAAAAAAAACTGAAAACACATATACAAAGGCTAAATAGCATATTACTAAATAATGAGTAGGTTAACAATAAAATTGAAGAAGAAATCAAAAGGTGCCCTGAGACAAATGAAAATGAAAACACAACAACCCAAATTTATGGGACACAGTGAAAGCAGTACCAAAAGGAAAATTCATAGCAATGCAGGCTTACCTCAAGATACAACAAAGTCTCAAAAAAAATCTAACCTTACACTAAAGGAACTAGAAAAAGAACAACAAAGAAATCCCAAAGTAAGTAGAAGGAAAGAAATAATGAAGATTAGAGCAGAAATAAACAAAGTAGAGTCTAAAGAAAGGTACAAATGATCAATGAAATAAAAAGCCAGTTCTTTGAAAAGATAAACATAATTGACAAGCCTTTAACCAGATTCATCAAGGAAAAAAAAGGAAGAGGAACCAAATAAAATCAGAAGTGAAAACCAACACCACAAATTATAAAAGATTGTAAGAAAATACTGTAAACAATTATATGCCAACTAACTAGACAATCTGAAAGAAATGGACACATTTCTAGAAACATACACTTATTCAAGACTGAATCAAGAAGAAACAGAAAATCTGAGTAGATCAATTGCAACCAACAGAATCAAACCTGTAATAAAAAAAACTCTCAACAAAGAAAAGTCCTGGACCTGATGGCTTCACAGGTGAATTTAACCAAACATTCAAGGAAGAATTAATACCTATTTCTCCTCAAACTATTTCAAAAATTTCTAGATAAGGGAAGGCTCCCATACTTATTTTATGAAGTCACAATTACCCTGATTCCAAAACTACACAAAAATTACAAAAAGGAAAATAATAGGCCAATATCCCTGATGAACATGGATGCAAAAATCCTCAACAAAATATTGGCAAATCAAATTCATCACTATATTTAAAAGATCAACACACTGTGATGTAGTGAGATTTTTTTCTCAGATGCAAGTTTGGTTTAATAACTACAAATCAATTAACATAGTATGCATAAACAAATGCAGGATAAAAATCATAAGTCTTATAAATAGATGCAGAAAAAGCATTTAACAAAATCCAGCATCCATCCTATCTAATAAAAGAGTAACATGCAAATGTGACCATACCTTGGCTCCTGATTGGCTATGCTACCAGCCAATCAGGAGCAGGGGGCGGGACTGGGGGCATGGCCACAGCTTGCCTGGATGCCAGTGAACACTTCCTTCACTAACGCTTCGCTTCATGCAGGCACCTCAAGTGCTCACACCTGTGGGGAACACTTAGCTTCACACCAGCACCAGCTGGGAACGCTTTGCTTCCTGCTGGCAGGGGCGGGGAATGAAGCAGGGACCACGCCTCTGCGCAGGCTGTTTTCGAGGGCCCAGTGAGCCAGCAGGAGAGGCTCAGTCCTTGAGGCATCTGTGGTGCAGGGAGGGCTGGGCCAGAACACCACCATACTTTCAAAGAAAGTGTTTCCCACTTAAATATCCTCTGATGAGTATCTTTAAAAAAGAAGTAAATATTCAGCCATTGTCACACCTTGAAAAGTTAAGGTAATTCCTTAATATCACCTAATATCCACTGTACGTTCAAATGTCTTTGTTTCAAAGATGCCCTTTACTGTTGGTTTGCCCCCTCCGGAGGCTGCCCAAGGTCTTATTTCAGCCCTGATGTTGGGCTGCTTCCCCTGACCATAAGTTCCCAACGCACTTCCAGCCAGAGGTAAAGGGGCTTCTTCTGTTTTTAAGGAGTCGCCATATCCAGTGCCTGCTGGGCCCCTGTGAAAGCACTACTCCTTAGGTCCGGGGTTGCTGGGAGCTGAAGCAGAGAGGCTGTGAGGCCCAGCTCAGCCAGGATGCTGACCCCCATCACACCCTCCCAATTATCCTGGCCCAGCCTTCCCTATGCATACCTGCTCACAGAGACCGTGAGGTGGTCCTGGTAGCTGGATGGGAGGCCGGTAGGGGGTGTGGCCACAGCATGAGGGAAGAGATGCCTACACCCTCCCCCAATCCAGAGGGGCTTGACAGGGGACCACAGGCCATGCCCCCACCTGCAGGGCTTGACAGGGAACCTCAAGGTGTGCTTCCTGCCCTGGTGCTGGACTAGGGCACCTCTGGCTGCTCCCCCTGCTGGGCAGGGCTTGACAGGGGACCACAGGCCATGCCTCCCACCTGGCAGGGCTTGACAGGGAACCTCAAGGTGTGCTTCCAGCCCTGGTGCTGGGCTAGGGTACCTCAGGCTGCTTCGCCTACCCCAGCTCCAGGCTGGGGGACCTCAGGCTGTGCCTCCCACCTGGTGCAGCTTGACAGGGGTCTACAGGCCACACTCCCAACCTGGCAGGGCTTGACAGGAGACCTCAGGGTGCGCTTCCCCTCCTGTTGCTGGGTTAGGGGACCTCAGACTGTTCTTTCTACCTGCCAGGGCTTGACAGGGAACCTCAGGCTGCGCCCCCACCTGGCAGGGCTTGACAGGGGACCTCAAGCCGCACCCCACCCCGGCACCAGGCTGGGGGACCTCAGATGATACCCTCTGCCCCAGCACCAAACCAGGGATCCTGAGGCTGTGCCCCTCCTGCCTGGCTGGGCTTGACAGAGGACCTCAGGCTGTGCCCCCCATGCAGCGGGGCTTCACAGGGGACCTGAGCCTATGTCCCTGTGCCAGTGAGGATTGATGGGGGACCTGAGGCTGTGCCTCCGTCCCGGTGCTGGGCTGGGGGACTTGAGGCTGTGCTCCTCAGCCGGGTGGGGCTTGGTGGGGGACCTCAGGCCATGCCGCCCATCCTGTGCTGGGCCAGGGGACCTGAGGACACACTCTGCCCTGGGTGGCTTGACAAGAGTGGGACTGGCAGGGTCTGGATCTACCCCAATGCAAGGCGGGGGAGGGCGGCTGGGTCTGGGTCTCACGTGATTTTGAGGCACATGTGAGTGAGTGGGGACTTGACTCTGGGCCCTGTGGTGCGCCCCAGACTCTGACAGGAGGAAGGTTTTCATATACATTTTACTAATTTTCTTTAGTCTCTGATACTTCTATTATAGAGGAAGGGCAAATAGCAATATTAAATTATTTCCTCTAATTAATACCCCTTTAATGTGCACAAATTTCATGCACCGGGCCATTAGTTAATGATAAAAGCTCTCAGCAAAGTGGAAATAGAGGGAACATATCTCAACATAATAAAGGCAATATATGACAAACTCACAGCCAACATCATGCTCAATGGGCAAAAGCTAAAAGTGTTTTCCTTAAGTTCAGGAACAAGACACGGATGTCCGCTTCCAACATAGTAGTATTGGAAATCCTAGCTACACTAATCAGACAAGAAGAATAAATAAATGACATCCAAATTGCAAAGAAAGAGTTAAAATTGTCATTATTTGTAGATGACATGGTACTACATATAGAAAATTATAGATTCCACCAAAATCTATTAGAACTGATAAATAAATTTAGAAATCAGTTGCATTTTATACACCAATAACACACTATTAGAAAGAGAAGTTAACAAAAAAATTAAGAAAAAATTCCACTTATGATTGCCTTAAAAATACCTAGAAATAGATTTAACTAAGTAGGTAATAGGCCTATATACAGAAAATGATAAGACACTGAAGAATGAGATTAAAGAAGATACAAATAAATGGAGGCTTATACTGTACTCATGCATAGGAACAATTGACATAATTAAAATGTCATAATACCCAAAATAATCTATAGATTCAATATATTACTTATCAAAATTACAATCTTTTTCACAGAACTAAAGCAAATAATCCAAAAATTTATATGGAACCACAAAAGACTCCAAATAGCCTCTGCAATTTTGAGAAAGAACAAAGTTAGAGGTATTAAGCTACTTATAAAAGTATACTACAAGGTTAGAGTAATCAAAACAACATGATACTGGTGTAACAGTAGGCACATAGGTCAATGGAACAGAATAGAGAGTTCAGAAATAAACACATGCCTTTACAGTCAATTAATATATGACAATGGAGGCAATGATATAAATGGGGTAAAGACCATCCATTTAATAAATGGTGTTGGATAAACTGGACAAATACATGCAAAAAACGAAACTAGGCCATCTTTTTGCAGCATATAGGATGGGGCAAACTTAGTTTTATAGTTGTTCATACAGAAAATAATACAATCTATATAAAAGCCTAAGCGACTAAACAACTGAACGACTGAACAACTGGTCAACTGGTTGCTATGACACACACTGACCCCCAGGGGAACAATGCTCAATGCACAAAATTGGGCTCCCTCCTGTCTGGATCAGGCCTGTGGTTATCAGGCAGAAACCAGCTATCTGACATCCCCTGAGGGTCCTGGATTGCAAGGGGGCACAGGCTAGGCCAAGGGACCCCACCGGTGCATGAATCCATGCAGCAGGCCTCTAATAATAAATAGTAATGCAAGAATAAACTATGTTGTGTATAACAGCTGTAAACCTACTTTTGCCACACTCTGTATACAAGTATACATGCAAAATGGACTAGAGACTTGAATGTAAGACTCGAAACCATAAAACTTTAGAAGAAAACATACACACTCAACTGTCTGACATTGCTCTTAGCAATATTTTTTTCTGATATATCTCCTTAGCCAAGGGAAATAAAAGAAAAAATAAACAAATAGGACTACACCAAATTACAAAGTTTTTGCACAGCAAAGAAAACACCAACACAATGAAAACAAAACCTACTAAGTATGAGAAGATATTCACCAATGAGATACATTCTATATGAGGTAAATATCCAAATTTTATAAAGAACTCAGACAACTCAACACCAGAAAACAAACAGTGCTATTAAAAAATTGGCAGAGGACCTGAATAGACACTTCTCCAAAGAGAATATACAGATGGCTAGTAGACATATAAAAAGATGCTCAGTGTCATTAATCATCACAGGAATGCAAATTAAAACCACAATAAGGTACCACCTCACACTATCAGAATATCATTCATCAATAAATAAACAAAGAAACAAGTGTTGGTGAGGATGTGGAGAAAAAAGAACCCTCGTGCATTGTTGGTGAGATTGCAAATTGGTGCAGCTACTGTGGAAAACAGTGTGGAGCTTCCTAAACAAATTAAAAATTGGACTATCAGATAACTCAGCAATTCTACTTTTGGGTATTATCCAAAGAAATACAACACACTAATTCAAAGGAATATATTTACCCCCATGTTCATTCCAGCATTATTTATAATAATCAAGGATATGGAAGCAAAATACTCATCAATGCACAACTAGATAAAGAAGATGTAATACACAAAACAAGAAGAGAGCCCACTGCATGGGAGGAAATATTTGCCATTGTTATCCTATCTAATTAAAGAGTAACATGCAAATGTGACCATACCTTGGCTCCTGACTGGCTATGCTACCAGCCAGTTAGAGCAAGGGTTGGGGTGGAGAGGTGTGAGCGCCAGGCCCCAGGAGCGGAGATAAAGTGGTGAAGTCATCAAGCGCCGGGCTGGGGCGGGGAGACCAAGCGATGGCAGTGATGGCGGCCAGAACTCACCACAGCTGAGTCCACTGAGGCCCCGGGGCGCGGAGAACGGTGGTGGGAGCGGTGGCGGCGGGGGCAGCAGAGGCGGTGGCTGCAAGAACTCACCGCAGCTGCGTCTAATGAGGCCCCTGGCATTGCTAATATTAGGTGTAGCTTCAGCTGTTTGCCAGCAAAAACAGAAGGCAACCGCCAAGAGGGAAGGCCCCCGAGTCCCAGCTTCAGCATCCCAGCTGAAACTGACAACAGGTAGGTGGAAGTCCCGTCCCCACAGAATCTGTCCAAATCAGCCTTTGGTCACAGTGCTGAAAGGCCTGTCATTCTCCTGTATCTCAGAACGTGGCAATAGAGAGGTGGGACTATGTCCAAAGAAAAACTGTTGAAGTTTGCTCAACTCTATATTTTGGATACAGCCGAAGCTACATGTAAAAGATTAGCAATCCCAGCAAAACAGGCCTGCTCAGAAAGACTCATAATCAACAACCTCATGCATGAAATAAATGAATTAACAAAATCGTACAAGATGCTACGTGAGGTAGAAAAGGAAGCCAAATCTGAAGCAGCAGCAAAAGGTATAGCTCCCACGGAAGTAACTATGGCAATTAAATATGATCATAATAGTGACCCAGGTAGATATAATTCTCCCGTGTAACCGAGGTTGCTGTCATATTCAGAAACGAAGTTGGAGAACCTCCTTTTGAAAGGGACTTGCTCATTCATTGTAAACCAGATCCCAATAATCCAAATGCCACTAAAGTGAAACAAATCAGTATCCTGTTTCCTACATTAGATGCAATGACATATCTTATTCTTTTTCCACATGGTGAAAAAGGTTGGGGAACAGATATTGCATTAAGACTCGGAGACAACAGTGTACTCAACAATAATACTAGACAAAATGTAAGAACACGAGTCACCCAAATGTAGTGAGGGACACGTTCAATCCTATTTTATTTTATTTTATTTTATTTTATTTATCTTTATTGTTCAGTTTATTAATTACATTGTTTCCCCTTTTTATCCCCCTATAGCTCCCCTCCACCCTGTACCTATCCCACCCTCCACCCTCACCTCCCCCTCCCCACTGTCCTCTCCCATTGTTGCTAGATTTTTGTCCAGTCTCTTGCTGCACTTCCCACAACCCTTTTCTCCCCAAGAATTGTCAGTCCATTCCCTCTCTATGTCCATGTCTCTGTTATATTCACCAGTCTATCCTGTTCAACAGCCTATCAATTCACTTGATTTTTATGTTCATTTGTTGATAGATGTGTATTTGTTGTTCATAATTATCATCTTTACCTTTTTCTTCTTCCTCTTCTTAAAGAATATCTTTCAGCATTTCATATAATGTTGGTTTGGTGGTGATGAACTCCTTTAGCTTTTTCTTATCTGCGAAGCACTTCATCTGACCTTCAATTCTGAATGATATCTTTACTGGATAGAGTAATCTTGGTTGTAGATTCTTGCTGTTCATCACTTTGAATATTTCTTGCCACTCCCATCTGGCCTGCATCGTTTCTGTTGAGAAATCCGCTGACAGTCGTATGGGTGCTCCCTTATAGGTAACCAACTGTTTCTCTCTTGCTGCTTTTAATATTCTCTCTTTGTCTTTTGCTCTTGGCATTTTAATTATGATGTGCCTCGGTGTGGTCCTCTTAGGGTTCCTATATATTGGGGTTCGGTGCACTTCTTGGACTCCTAAGTCAATTTCTTTCACCAGGTGTGGGACGTTTTCAGTCACTATTTCTTCAAATAGGTTTTCATTGTCTTGGCCTCTCGCTTTTTCTGGCACCCCTATAATTCGGATGTTGGTATGCTTGAGGTTGTCCCAGAGGCCCCTTACACTATCTTCAATTTTTTGGATTCTTTTGGTTTCTTGCTTTTTCAGCTGAGTGGATTTTACCTCTTTGTATTTCAAATCTTTAACTTGGTTCTTGGGGTGCTCCAGGGCACTTTTAGGTCTTTGTATAATATTTTTTGTTTCAGTCAGTGTATGCTTAATTTCTGGTTGGTCCTTTTTCATATCTTTGAGAGTCTGCTTTATATCCTTGAGAGTTTCTTTCATTTCCTTGTAGGACTCATTCATTTCCACGTTGGTCTTGATCATTTCCTTGCAGGTCTCGTTTATATCCTTGAGGGTGTTGTTCATTTTCTTGTAGGACTCATTCATTTCCTTTGTGGTCTTGCTTATTTCTTTATAGGCCTCGATCTTTTGTTGGAGCCTCTTAAAAAACCCTATAACCGTGGTTCTGAATTCCATGTCCAGTAGTTTTTTTTCCTCCATTTCTTTCACATCTGATTTCTTTCCATGTTGCTGCATGGTAGCTGCTTCCCTGAGTTGGTCAATTAGCTTTGTGTGGTAGACTTCCTACTAGGGATAGTGGCTCAGCCTCCCCGGTTACCTGAGGTGGATATGGGCTGCACAGTCTTGCTGAAGTTAAGCTCAGTTAATCGTTGTTAGCACTTGGAGGGTTGACCTCCAGGCCAATTGTCTGTGAAGCTCAGCTGTGCTCAGGTTGGGTGGGCGGAGTCTCCGGGCCAAGCAGACAGCGTTAGCTCCGCCCTATGCGGCCCTGGGGACTCTGTGCCGGGGGCAATGGCCACCAGCACCTCTGAGAGAGAGCCGCTGCGGAGCTCCACCGGCTGCTGGTTGCCGGGGAATTCAGACTTTCCCAAAATGAGTCTGCATGTGCACAGTGTCTCACCCAGGGTCGTAAAACAAAGCAGTCTGACGGTTTTCTGAATGAGAGGCAAGTCGCGGTACGCTCTCTGCACCGTCACGCAGCCGAGCTGTTCACGCAAGCAGCCTTTTCCACAAGCCAGGAGACCCGGCAGCACCCGAGCTTCGGCGTGCCCTCCCTCTGTCCAGTTTTCACCCTGTGTGATAGTGGGTTCTCTGGACTTCGCCCAGAGCTGGAGAATCAGTCCAGTGGGACTCTTTGTCTCCTCGTTCGAGAAAACTGGCCGGTTTTCAGCTGCCCGCCCTCTCCGTGGTGCGCACTCCAAACCTCTCTCCGTGCGAATCTTTCAACGCTGTTCGCCGCTGCTCCTCCGAGTCACAGTGTCTTATCTTCACTTTCATTTGTGGAATTTTCACTCGGCGAGCTTTCTGGTGATTCTGGAAGGTGTTTGTTCTTTCGTTAAGTTGTAGTATTAAAATTGCTGATTATGACGGCAAGATAGGTGTTTCACCTTTGCCGCCATCTTAGTTCTTCAATCCTATTTTAAATGCAGGAAAGTTAACTCAACAGTGTATTGTGGATTTGTATTAAAAAATGGAGGCCAATCAGATAAATTTTATTAAAGCAAACCAATCTAAGTTGAGAGTTGAAAAATATAGCGGTTTGATGGGTTATCTCAAATCCAGATCTGAAAATGACAATGTACCCATTGGTAAAATGGCCCTGGGGCTGCAGCATCTCCAGTTTCTTAGCTCACGCCCTCTCCCCAGGAGGCTGGGGAGAACATATATGGTAAAGTTCTTTACGCCACGGCAGTCAGAGTAGTGGGACTCGGCCAGGCAGGCACATAGAAGGGCTGGGCCCTTTCCGGCCCTGGGGTTAGGCAGCATGCCCTGTGGTCCTGGGTGCCTGTGGGTGCCTGTGGCTGCGGCCGGCCTGAGTAAAGCTGGCCCAGGTCCTGGGTGCCTATAGCTGGCCAGAGGGAGGGAAGCCTGGGTCCCAGGTGTGGGGCAAGGCAGAGGCAGTTAGGAGCAATCAGGCCAGCAGGGGAGCACTTAGGGATGATCAGACAGGTAGGCAAAGGTGGTTAGGGGTCACACACCCCTGAAGGGGTCCCTGATTGGAGTAGGTGCAGGCTGGGCTCAGGGAACCCCCCTCCGTGCACAAATTTTGTGTACCGGGCCACTTGTATACAATAAGGATCTAATCTCCAAAATTTATAGGTAACCCATGCAACTTAACAAAAGGAAGATATACAATCCCATCAAAAAATGGGCAAAGGACCTAAATAGGCACTTTTCAGAAGAGGACATACAGAAGGCCAAGAGCGTATGAAAACATGCTCAAAGTCATTAGTTATCTGAGAGATGCAAATCAAAATGACAATGCGGTACCATCTGACTGTCTGAATGGCTATCATCAACAAATCAACAAATGGCAAGTGCTGGTGAGGATGTAGAGAAAAAGGAACCCCATTCACTGCTGGTGGGAATGCAGACTGGTGGAGCCACTGTACGGAGTTTCTTCAAAAATTCAAAATGGAACTCCTATTTGACCCAGTGATCCCACTTCTAGGAATGTATCCCAAGAAATCAGAAACACCAATCAGAAAGGACATGTGCACCCCTATGTTCACAGCAGCACAATTTACAATAGCTATGGTAAGTTGGAAACAGCCTAAATGCCCATCAGCAGATGAATGGGTTAAAAAGCTGTGGCACATCCACACAATGGAATACTACGCTGCAGTAAAAAAAAGAAATAGCTCTTACCATTTGCAACAGCATGTATGGAACTGGAGAGCATTATGCTAAGTGGAGTAAGCCAGTCAGAGAAAGATAAATATCACATGATCTCACTCATTTGTGGAATATAATGATCAACATAAACTGATGAACAAAAATAGATCCAGAGGCATAGAAGCATCGAACACACTGTCAAACTTCAGTGGGAAGGCAGGATAGGGGTAGGGGTGGGGTAAGACATTAACAAAAAGACTAGTATGCATGCATGTAAACATAACCAATGGACACAGACACTAGGGGATTGAGGAAATATGCTAGGGGGTGGGGGTGGCTGGGGGAAGTTCAATGGGGGAAAAGGAGACATATGTAATACTATATGTAATACTTTAAACAATAAAATAAAACTTAAAAAAACCTACCTCAAACCTTAAATCTTATAATTTGGGATAGCATCTATGGGCCTAGAGGATATTATGCTAACTGAAATAAGTAAGACAGGAAAATACAAATACCATATAATTTCACTTGTATATGGAATCTAAAGAACAAAATAAACAAGCAAACAAAATAGAAACAGACTTCTAGATACAGAGAACAGACTGAAGATTGCCAGAAGGGAAGGGGTTGGAGGATTGTAGAAAAGGTAAAGAGATTAAGAAGTACAAATTGGTAGTTACAGAATAGATCCTTATGTAAAGTACAGCATAAGAGACTATAGTCAATAATCCTATATAATAAAGAAGTAATAAGCAAATTGACCATCATTCCAACACACAAGATGGCCACCCTCATGTGGTCAAAGATGCCCCCCCTTCCATGTGGACACAAAATGGCTGCCACAAGATGGCCGACAGAGGAGGGCAGTTGTGGGTGATCAGGTCAGCAGGGGAGGGCAGTTAGGGGTGACCAGGCCTGCAGGGGAGGGTAGTTGGGGGTGGACAGGCAAGCAGGGAAGGGCAGTTGTGGGCTACCAGGCCTACAGGGGAGGACAGTTAGGGGTGACCAGTCTGGCAGGCTAGGGCAGTTAGAGGTGACCAGGCAAGCAGGGGAGGGCAGTTGTGGGTGATCAGGCCAGCAGGGGAGGACAGTTGTGGGGGACCAGGTCTTTAGGGGAGAGTAGCTGGTAGTGACCAGGCCAGCAAGGATGGGCAGTTGGGAGCAACCAGGCCTGCAAGGGAGGGCAGTTAGGGGCAACCAGGTCTGCAGGGAGGGCAGTTGCCGGGGGTCCAGGACTGTAGTGGAGTGCAGTTGGGGGGACCAGGTGTGCAGAGGAGGGCAGTTATGGGCAACCAGGCCTGCAGGGGAGGGCTGTTGCAGGGGACCAGGTCTGTAGGGGTGAGTAGTTAGGGGTGACCAGGCAGGCAGGGAAGGGCAGTTAGGCACAATTGATCTGGCAGGGGAGAAGTTAGGCATGGATCAGGCTCGCATGGGAGTGGTTAGGGGGTGATCAGGTTGGCAGGCAGAAGCAATTAGGGGCAATCAAGCAAGCAGGCAGGTGAGCTGTTGGGAGCCAGCAGTCCTGGATTGAGAGAGGGATCCCAGATTGGAGAGGGTGTAGGCTGGGCTGAGGGAGATACCCCCTTGTGCACAAATTTTGTGCACCAGGCCTCTAGTCTATAATAATAAGAGAGAAATATGGTAATTGACTGTCACTCCTTGACACCCACAGCCAATCAGGAGGGAATATGCAAATTAGCAGGACAAAGATGGTGGCGGCCATGGAGCAGGCTGGAGCCGGTGGGAGGCCTGGGTCACCCGTGGCAACAGAGGAAGCCAAGCTTCCCACCCACCTGGGCCAGACACCAAAGGAGGGGGCAGTGGGAGATAGCCATTGAGCAGGCTGGAGTGAGTGGGAGGCTTGGGTAGCCCCTGGTGACCCAAGCTTCCCGCCTGCCCTGGGCAGCTGCTGGAGAGGCCTGTGGGTGGTGGCCATGGAGCTGGCCTGAGCATCTGGGAGGCTTGGGTCACCCTGGTCAGCCGCTGAGGGAGGGGCCTACAAATGGCCTTCATCCCCTCACCCAGGCTGGCCAGGCACCCTGGCAGAGACCCCCACCCTGAAGGGGGTGTGGCCAGCCTGAAAACAGCCCTCATCCCCTTACCCAGAGGTGGTTAGGGGCCAAGAGGGGAGAGCAGTTGTGGTGATCAGGCCAGGATGGGACAGCAGTTGTGGGTGATCAGGCTACTGGGGGGTATTGGGGGTGACCAGGCTTGGGGAGGGGCAGTTGGGGGGTGAGTGGCCAGCACAGGGGGCAGTTGGGGGTGACCAGGCTGGCAGAGAGGCAGTTGGGGGTGAGCAGGCCAGGAGGCAGAGTGATTAGGGACAATCAGGCAGGCAGGCAGGTGAGCAGTTAGGAGACAGCAGTCCCAGATTGTGAGAGGGATGTCCCACTGCTGGTTTAGGCCCAATTCTACAGGGATCAGACCTAAACCAGCAGTCAGACATTCCCCAAGAGGTCCCATATTGGAGCGGGTGCAGGCTGGGCTGAGGGACAATGCCCCCCCTGCACAGATTTCATGCACCAGGCCACTAGTATGGTCAATAGTCTTACCTAATAATATAGGAACATGTAAATTGACCATACCTCCCCTATGCTCACAGCCAATCAGAGTAAATATGCAAATTAACCCAACAAATATGGCAGTTAATGTGCATACATACCTGGGTCCCAGGAACCTCCTTGGCACCCAGGTCACTTCCAGCCAGCCATTGGAGGGCCGGGGCCCTTCCCAAGTTTAAAGCCACCACCAAGGCTTTAGGCTTGGGAAGGGGCCAAGCCTGTGATCACAGGGGCAGGAGGGAGGGTGCCTGCTTACCAAGCCTAAAACCTGCGGCTGAGGCTTTAGGCTTGGGAAGGGGCGGAGCTTGTGACCAAATACAGACCATGCAGAAGTCAATGCTGGATGGCCTAGCTGCAGCCTGGCAACCCAGCACTGTCTGTCCAGGTGGCTGAAACCCAGAAAGTGTGTCAGGATCTGATCTGCAGCCTCAGTGGAAGCTATTGATCAGTGTACTTATGTCTCTCTTTCTCTCCCTCTTTCTTTTTGATATTTGCCATCAGCCAGGCTTTTCTTTCTCTCTCGGTCTCTCGGGGGTTCTGTTAAGCCCTGCCTCTTTCATCAGGCCCAGAGATAGGCCTGGAGATGCTGACTGGCATAGGAACCGACCAATCAGAACCAAAGGTGGGTGCTGTGGAGAACCACTAGCTGCCTAGGAGATGGAGCTTCTGATGCTGACTGTCATAGAAACCAACAAATGAGAATCAAATTTGGGTGTTGTGGGGAGCCAATGGCTGCCTAGGAGGTGAAGCTTTTTTTTTTAATAGATGCTTATTGTTCAGATTATTGCAATTGTTCTCCCCTTTTCCCCCCATAGCTCCCCTCCACCTGGTTTCCACCTCACCCTCTGCCCTTACTCCCCACCCACTGTCCTCATCTATAGATGTATGATTTTTGTCCAGTCTCTTCCCGCACCCCCCACACCTCTTTCTCCCTGAGAATTGTCAGTCCACTCCCTTACTATGCCTCTGATTCTATTATATTCACCAGATAATTCTGTTCATCAAATTTTCAATTCACTTGGTTTTTAGACCCACTTGTTGATAGATATGTATTTGTTGTTCATAGTTTTTATCTTTATCTTTTTCTTCTTCTTTTCCTTCTTAAAGAATACCTTCAGCATTTCATATAATACTAGTTTGGTGTTGATGAACTCCTTTAGCTTTTTCTTATCTGTAAAGCTCTTTATCTGACCTTCAATTCTGAATGATAGCTTTGCTGGGTAGAGTAATCTTGGTTATAGGTTCTTGCTATTCATCACTTTGAATATTTCTTGCTACTCCCATCTAGCCTGCATCGTATCTGTTGAGAAATCTGCTGACAGTTGTATGGGTGCTTCCTTGTAGGTAACTAACTGTTTTTCTCTTGCTGCTTTTAATATTCTCTCTTTGTCTTTTGCTCTTGGCATTTTAATTATGATGTATCTTGGTGTGATCCTCTTTGGATTCCTTTTGTTTGGGGTTCTGTGCACTTCCTGGACTTGTAAGTCTATTTCTTTCACCAGGTGGGGGAAGTTTTCTGTCATTATTTCTTCAAATAGGTTTTCAGTATCTTGCTCTCTCTCTTTTTCTGGCACCCCCATAATTCTGATGTTGGTACACTTGAAGTTGTCCCAGAGGCTCCTTACACTATCTTCAAATTTTTGGATTCTTTTTTCTTTTTGCTATTCTGGTTGAGTGTTTTTTCTTCTTTGTATTTCAAATCTTTGACTTGATTCTTGTGGTCCTCTGGTTTGCTTTTAGGTGTCCATATAATATTTTTTTATTTCAGTCAGTGTATGCTTAATTTCTAGTTGGTCCTTTTTCATATCCTCAAGGGTCTCATTCATATCCTTGACATTTTCGCTCATATCCTTGAGGGTCTTGCTAAATTTATTGGCCTTTTCTAGGAACCTCTTGAAAAACCTTATAACCATAGTTTTGAACTGTATATCCAGTCATTTGCTTTTCTCCTTTTCTTTCATTTGTGACCTGCCTCTTTGTCTCCACATTTTAGCTGCTTCCCTGAGTTGATAGAGTGGCTCTGTGTGAGAGGTGTCCTTTGGGCCCAGTGGCTCAGCCTCCCCATTTACCTGAGGTGGATACGCTTGGTGCACCCCTTTATGTGCTATGTGCACAGTCTTGTTGTAGTTAAGGCTAGATTGTTGTTGGTATCACTGGGTGGAGTTGACCCTCAGTCCAATTGGCTGTGTGGATCAGTTGTCCAGTTTCTTCCCGATCGAGTGTGGGTACTCAAAGTCTCACCTGGAACTGGAGTACAGTGCAGTCAGGAGGTTTTGTTTCCCTCTTTGAGAGAAAGCCTCTCTCGGGTCTTTCCTGCTGCAAGACGGTCCAGTTTCTCCCTGTATGAGTCTGGGTTCCCTGAATCTTGGCCGGAGCTGAATTTCAGCACAGTGGGAAGCCTTTTTTCCCTCAGGTTTGAGGAAGCTAGTTCGACCTTTCCTCTCTCACATGCGCATGTCTTCCTGTCTTCGCACCTCTGCCCTCTGCAGCTTCTGAGTGTCCTTTTTTATTTCTTTCTAGTTGTAGGATTTCCACTTAGCCAGCTTTCTGGTGGTTCTGGATGATGTCTGTTTTGTCTTTTAGTCGTTGTTTTGAAATTGTTGTGCGAGGCAGCAGTATAAGTATTTACCTATGCTGCCATCTTGGTTTCTTGAGGTGAAACTTGCTGTCATAGGAACCGACCAGTCAGAACCAAATTGACCAGCAGAGGAGGGCAGTTGGGGATGACATCAGGCATGAAGGAGAGGGCAGTTAAGGGTGATCAGGATGGCAGGAAGAGGCAGTTAGGGGCAATTAGGAAGGCAGGCAGGTGAGCAGTTAGAAGCCAGTGGTCCTAGATTATGAGGGGGATGTCCAACCCCAGGGATCTGGCCTAAAATAGCAGTTGGACATTCCCCAAGGGATCCCCAATCCACTGAGTTGAGGGAACCCAGCCTCTAGTATTGTAATAAGTATGCATGGTGTCAGGTGGGTTCTAGACTTACAGGGGAATCACTTCATAAATCATATAAATGTCTAACCACTATGCTGTATACCTGAAAGTAATCCTATCTAATAAAAGAGTAACAAATGTGACCGTACTTTGGCTCCTGATTGGCTATGCTACCAGCAAATCAGGATCAGGGGGCGGGGCCAAGCGGTGGGGCTGAGCAGCCCGAGGGCTGGGCCCCAGGGTTGGAGATGAAGCATAGCAGTGGCAAACGCCAGGTTGACTTGGCTGCCCGAGCTGTGTGCAGATGCAGCTGGGAAAGGGCAGCAGCTGGGAGTACCCTGCGGCCCCTGTGTGCTGCACGCAGAGGCGGTGGGTGGGGGGAGTGCCCCTCGGCCCCTGGGCAGGGGTGGTGGCTGGGAGCACCCCGCTGCCGAAGCGGCAGGGTGGGGCCCAGCCCCTGGGCGCTGCGCATGGAAGTGGCAGTGAGCACCCAGTCCCTGGGGCTGGGTGGTTACAGGCAGCTGGGACTGAGCTGAGCAGGGAGATGGTTGGATGCCCAAGGCCAGCTTTAGGCCTTGGGCAGGCTGGGGGTGAGCCATCAGTTGGACATCCTCTAAGGGCTCCCAGTATGTGAGAGGGGGCAGGTTGGGCTAGGGACCACCTACCCCCAGTGCACGAATTTTGTGCACAGAGCCACTAGTCCTATATAATAAAAGCCTAATATACTAAGTGTCCAGTCATCTGGTCATCTGTTCAACCAATCAAAATGTAATATTCTAATAATATGCTAAGGTCACTCAAGTGCTCTCTATGATGTGCACTGACCATCATGGGGCAGATGCTCTGACCAGTAGGTTAGCTTGCTGCTGTGGTCTGGCTGATCAGGACTGAGGGAGATGGGCTGGCCATGCCCTGGAGCCCTCCTGTGGTCCAATCCAGCTGGCCAACCTTCTACATTCCTCCCCAGCCCCAATCGTGCACCAGTGGAGTCCCTCAGCCTGGCCTGAGCCCTCCACACACACAGAGTGCATGAATTTTGTGCATGGGGCCTCTAGTATAAAATAATATTAAAGGTCAAACTGCAATTCGAAAGTTGAAAGGCAAGAGTGGAAAGACGGATTACTTCAGACCGAGTGCTACACCCAGGCTTCGCATCATATCCCAGCTGCATCTCCAGCCCCAGGCTATTTAAATCAGGATCTTCAGGATCTGCAGGGGTGCCTCAGTAGTCAGCGCTGAGAACCACTGCCTTAGCAGGCGGCCACAGCAGCCCAAGTAAGAGATGAGGCTGTCTGGGTTAGGAGAGTGACCTCCAAGAGAGGAATCGGATATGCGTATTTTGAGGTAAAATAGACAGGCTTGGCTGAGTGTGGGGAGGGTGTGAATGGGGAGCATGGAGAATGACCCCCAGGTTTCTGGCTTGGGCAATGGCTAGTAATGGCTCTCTCAGTCCCCCAGAAGGCTAGTAGAGCACAGGTTGTTGAACCCCATCCCTAGAGTTTCCCATTCAGTGTGTCTGGGTGGGGCTTGAGAATTTGCATTTTTAATAAGCTCTCAGGTAATATTCTCTGTCCAGGGACCACATTTTAGCCTGATAGGAGAGCTTTTCAAACTCTCAATCAGGCCGAATACCAATAAATTAAATCAGAATCCAGGGGGTGGCATCCAGGTGTCAGTACTTTGGAGTCCCTTGGGAGCTTCTGAATACATTAATCAACCCAGCCTTCTCTGGATGCCGAGTTAACTGGTCTGGGGTAGGGCATGGGCACTGAGATATTTTACAAGCTTCTTATGGGATCTTCCAATCATGTGTCACCAACTTAGACAAGGGTGGAGCGAGGTGAATGGTGGCCTTACGTGCTGAGAGAGGCACAGGTGTTCTCTCACTCTCTGCCAGGCTCCCAGATGTTACTCACTCTGATGAGCTTGCTGTCACTGCCCTAGGCATGTGAGGCTCTTAAAACATCTGGACCAATTGCAGAGCTCTCTCCTTTCTTGCTCTAAACACATACTGATGTACAATCCCCAGGGCGATGTTAACTGTCTTTATAAGACTACCATAGGCCATGTCACCATGTATAGCTGCTCTTCATTGCATCCTTCATGTCTAGCCCAGTGCCTGATGTGTAAAAAGCACTGAATACATATTTATTGACTAAAACTACTTAAGCAAATGAGGTATTTATGAAAAACGGAAAAACAAAGAGGTTTGGGAACCTTATTCAAGGTCTGCCCCCAAAGTGTATACACACTTTAACAGATGATAGCTCAGTTTTGAAAATGTAACACATGTTAATAAACTCTGCCTTTGTAATTATCAAAGTGTGTGTATACATTTTTGGGGTCACCCTATAAATGAGTAAGCAATGAGTTTAACAGATCTCAATGCTGGTTGTGAATCATGAGGATTTTAATATGGGTCCAATTGCAACACACCAAGGACAACTCAACATTGACCCGCAGCTTCCAAGCCACGAGAAAACAAAGACACGTGACTAGGCCTCTAGGAGTCTCAGGGGGCAAACTTGTCAGGGACAACCTGTCCTGGTGGCACCGCCCTGGAAGGGGCCAGGTTCTCCGTGCTTTGGGTTTCCCATCAAGTCTTTCTTCTGATGTAGCCAATGGATCCATAGCCACCACCCAGGTTATGCAAGAAGTGTTACTCCTCTTCACTTTCTCACATCCCACTTGGAACCAGCAACCTGACTAGTAATAAAAATACTGTAAGTGGATAGCTCTACAGTCTCTTTATTAGGGGTCACTATCCTCTTTCTTCTGACTCACCCTATGGGTGCGGGCTTGGGAAGGCACCTTCTAGTCTTAGTCCATACTCTACCTGTAGTAAGCCCACATGGGACCTTGAAATTGGGGAGGTCAGCTTCCATTCTGTGGGCATCATGGGGGTTTTCACTGGGGCTGATGCTCACAGCAGCCTCCCTGGTGCGCCACACAGCCATTTCCCCCTCAGTTCCACGATGCCTCTGGCCTGCTGAGTGAAGGTGAACAACCCTGCAATGAGGACCCCTCTATTTTTCTATGTGGTTGAGTCTCTGTCCTCTCAGCTTCTTCTCCTCTGACTTACCACTTGGCACGTGCCAGTCTCCCACCCCCCTCCGGCGTGCCTGGCATCATCTCTGTGAGCTTAGTCACTCAGGAACTTTGACTTCCTATTCTGAACACACTTGGAAGAAAAAGAGATCAGAGGCTCAGCTACCTCTTAGAGTAAGACAGGGAGAATTGCAGATTACAACGCACAAGCACACTCTTCTTGTCAAAATGTTAATGTCTCAGTGACCTGCTATAGTGGAGAATTGGAATAGAACACATCTCCTTGCACCCAGCCCGTCTAGGGGCCAATGTGGTGTAACTCTTGGGGTTTTGTGGCTATAGGGGTGGCTCCTGAGTCCTCTCCATCCTGTTAGTGAGGACATCACTGCTGAGTAGGAAAGCTTGCCAATACAACAGTCACCAATCTTGGCAGGTAAATGTCTGCACAGCTCTGTGGAATGTTCCAGAATCTTCCTATTAGCATTAAATTGACATTTCATTAGAACAGTTCTTCCTAGCCAAACATGTTTTTATTAAAAGGCAATGCAATCTAATTCTTTCTGCAAAATAGGCCAGATACATTCATGAATCTCTGTAGAGGGAAGATTTGCCCTAATTCGGGTGTCGTTAGTAAGTCTGGCCCTAACAAATGTTTCCTGAGCATCTGCTGAGTGCCGGGTGCTGAGGGCTCTAGGAGGCGAGATCCTCCGGGAACTCCGGTTTGAGGGGGAGCAGCAACAGACTTTCATAAAATGAGGAGAGGAAATAGGAATAAAGGCCCTGGGAGCATCACGCAAGAGCCAATAGAAAATGTACAGAGGAATGGCATTTGACCTGGTGTGTGAAAGACACGTGGCTAATTTCAGGTGGAAATGAAATAGAGGGCATTCCAGGAAGAGGAGTGGCGAGAGCAGAGGGCAAGGACAGGGCCCGACACAGTCCATTCGCACACCTGTGTGCCCTGGGGGCCTAGAGGTAGGAGCTATTGGAGTTGCTTTTGAGGAGAGCAGGAAATAGAAGTTTCTCTTAATCTGAGATTTAGGATTCACATTTAAGTCTTTTGTGTAGCTTCTTAGCACTCTTACTACTGCTGCTGCCACTACAGAGCTGGCATTGGTATGTCAGGGTGTACCACTGGCTCCTTGTCTCTATGAACAGGCTCTCCCATGAGCCTTGCTTGACAAAAGGTGTTCAACACATTCTCACATGTTGCTCTCTGACTTCCAGGCACCTGAGAGACTCACACTTTGGGGTGAGTGGCTGGCTCAGCCTTGCAGAGACATATAGTTAAAAATGTTTGTTTTAAGAGCAAAAGCTCTGCTTTCAGTCAAAACGCACTCACCAGCGGGGTGTCCACTGTCTTTGTCCCACTGCTGATGTCCGGCCGTACGATGTCACCCCTCTGTTTTGACTTTAAGAACACTTACGCTTCCTCTTTTGACTTAGAATTAGGATGGTATCTCCTCAGATGGACTTTCCATCACATAGTGCTCTCCAGAGTGGATTCTGTTAAGCTAATTTAATCCCTGGATCAATTTTCTTCATAGCACAGTTAAACCATTTCCAAAAATGTTAACTCTACTGAAATTATTTTCATTTGGATCAATTCTTTTCCATTTAAAATTTGAAACAAAATTTGGTGTATTGATTAAGTATTGTCTGCATCAAATTGTATTGATCCTGGCTTCTACTTTATGTAACAGACATTATTTCTATCAAGTGCATTTTTTTTCTGGGTCAAAATTTGCAGATATATATTAAAAAATAAAGTTAGACTTTTCTTTCAGTTTGTAGTTTACTGCAATGTTTGTTTCGTGTAGTTTTAGGTGCTGCTGTTAGTTTTATACAGCATTGCTTATTTATAGCAGTAATTAAAATATCAGTCCATAAATATTGAACTGAAATAATGATGCTTTGCATTTATTTCTTATTCATAGAAAAGTGTGGACATTTTGTATGTATGTGTGTGTATAAAAAGAGAAAGAATAAAAAGAGAGGGGAAGGGAGAGACAGAGGAGAGGAGTGGAGTAGAAGGAGGAGGAAAGAGATAAAGACAGAGAGAAATAGAGACATGCAGAGAAAGACATAAATGAAAGAAAGACTTGGAGAGAGAGAGGGTGAAAGAGAGAGAGGGAGAGGGAGAGGGGGGAGAAAGAGAGGGCGGAGAGAGAGTTGCATCTTAGACTCTTGACATCTTCAGGGTTTTTAAGACAAGAGGCTGTTGACATGGTTTTCCATTGCACCTTCTGAATTCAGTAGAAAGGCAGGCTTGTGACTCACAGAGCCCCTTTCCAATGAATTTCATTTCCTACTGGATTAGGCCAGCTTCTTTTACTAGTAGCATAGGACACCGTTCCTTCCCAAAGTGGCTGCTGACCACTTCTCAAGCCTCCACTCCTATCACGACCAGCCAGTGCACACGGTCTGCACCCACTTTGGGATCTGAACCTACTCTGGGGTCAACATCCACTCTGGAGTCTGCACCCACTCTAAAGTCTGCACCCACTCTGGGGTCTGCACCCACTCTGGAGTCTGCACCCACTCTAAAGTCTGCACCCACTCTGGGGTCTGCACCCACTCTGGAATCTGCATCCACTCTGGAATCTGTACCCACTCTGGAAGTCTGAGGTCTGCACCCACTCTGGAAGTCTGATGTCTACGCAGACTCCATTTCCTCTCTTTTGCCTGGGGACCTCATACTCATGCTTCTAACCCTTCCCAAAGCGCCATTTCTCTTCTATGAATGAAGTGGGCACATGGGAGAAACTTGTGGGGGCTGTTTCTAACGTGAAGCACAGGGGAGTGGCTAGGGCACACAGAGTGGGACTTGAAGGTGATCATGGACTAGGAGGGGTAAAAAGAGGAACAGGCAGTTGGAAGGGAATGGGAAATAGGAAGATCTGGAAGAGACTAGGGAGGCCCAGACTTTGATGTGCAGGAAGCCACAGAGAATGAGAGGAGATGGAGGGCATGAAGAGTCAGATGTGTAACCGGAAGCAGCAGAGGTTGGGGCTGGAGGGTCAGCTGTGCGCTCCTGTTCTTGGTGAGCTCACACAGCACTGAACACACTTGTGTGACCTATGAGCTCCTCAAGCCTGGAGTGGTGTTGGGTGGAGTGTGCAGTGACTGAACCTCATCCCTTTGGGAGCAACTCTTTGATAAGAAGAAGTGAGCAGGTAGATTGGGCTTCTCTGGCCTCTGTAGGAGGCACTTGCCCATCTCTCCCACATCACTAAGCTGTGCGGTTAATGTGAAGGTGTGATTCTCACTGAGGACTACCGAGGTCAGGAGATCAGATCTTTACTTGAACTTCCTTTTGCATGTGAAGTGGCATCAGGTTCTCTGCCCAGACTCTCTGTCCTGGGCAGGAGGCAGAGCCCATTTGCTAAGAGTTAGGAGCAAGGTTAAAAGAGAAACGTAGTGAAGTTACCTAATGGGGCACCGGAGGCAAAGTGCCTGTGATCCCACTGCTGCGTGACCTTCTGCATCTGCACAGTGGGGATCAGCTATCCCTTTGGCTGTTGTGATTAGGAAATGTGTTACAGTACCTTCAGTGTTTACATTTTTCACTTCGGTTTTAATTCTGTTTCAATTGATTTTTGTGTCTGGTGTAAGGTTGGAATTTACATATTTTTTCCTTAATGAATAGACAATTATACCATAACACCACTTATTGAATAACTCTGGTTGCCTTTGTCAATAAGAAATTCCATCTCATTATACACTGAATTCTGATCTGCCTATTTCTGGACACTCAAATTGTGTTCTGTTAACGCATTGGCCTATCCCTGGCTCCTGTCATACTCTTTTATTGTTAAGATTTTCTTTGATGTTTTTAGGCATATTTCCCCCCGCACAGGAAAGTTCTTACCAAGTTGTTAAGTTAAAAATTATTGGGATTAAATTTTAAATGTGTACTATTCTACAGGAATCCAGGGAATCTCTTAGTTAGCTCACACAAACAAAATACCTTAAACTGGTGGCTTAACAAGACCTTCATTTCTTATAGTTCTGGGGGTTGGAAGTGTATGATTGGAGTACCAGTTTGGTTGGGTTTTGGTGGGGGCCTCTTTCTGGCTTTCGGGTTGCTTTCTCACTGTGTCCTCACATGATGGAGAAACAGAGAGCTCTCCTGGTTCTCCTTTTTTAAAAAAAAATAATAAAGGCATTAATTCCATCATTAGGACCCACCATCAAGGCATCACCTAGTTCTGATCACTTCCCAAAGACCCTCCCTCCAAATGCCATCACTTGGGGATTAGGGTTTCAAGTTATATAAACAGGGAGGAGGGTGGCTATCCCGAGAGAACATGCCCGGCCCATGTGGGAGAGTTTTAAACATGTAAAACAATGCTCTGCCTCTTGCTCAAGTTTCTCTTGGAAAATAGCTATTTTTATTTATCTACCTGCTTTTTAAATGAGATGCCATTTTTTACTTAAGAGAATGACTGAGAAACTATGGGCATCCAGACTTGGGGTTTGGCAGAATCCTTCCTGAGAATGAGTGAGGCAACTTCAAGGAAAGCGACTGAGAGTATTTGTTGCAGGAGAAAATTAGAGTTTTAAAACTTGTATCTGCCACCAGGAGCTCAACAGCTTCCCAATTCTTAGAGACATTTCTGATGAAATTGGTAATGCTAATTGATGCGATTTTTAAAAATGTTGTGTAATGAAATTGTGTCAACATTTGAAAGATCTGTATAACTCAGCAAACCAACATTTTCCAAATGACCAACTGCTGGGTGATGTTGCAAAATGCTGCCAGTAACTGGTCCCTCGTGCTGTGTGACCAACCAGTATGAGGGTCCAATAGGATTTCATATTTGAAATTGCAAGTGACCTTCCAGAAAATAAGCACTTGTCAAGTGTGGGGATAGTTTCATTACATATTATCCGCATTTATCTGGAAACGTACTGTGGTGCCCTTCCCTTTTCAATGCACATCTGTATGAGGCCAGATTTGCCGCATCTGCCTCAACCAAAACAGCATATTGCACAGACTGAATGCGAGCGGAGGAGAAAAGCCCACTCTTCTCTAAATCATATGTTAAAAAGATTTGCAAAAATACATAACACACCACTCTTATGATTAAATTTTTTTATTTAGAATAAAATTTTATTGTTATTATTTCCCTCCTCCTCCTCGTCCTCGTCCTCGTCGTCGTCGTCCTCCTCCTCCTCCTCCTCCTCCTTCTTCTTCTTTCTCTTCTTCTCCTCCTCCTCCTCCCCCTCCTCCTCCTCCTCCTCCTCCTCCTCCTCCTCCTCCTCCTCCTCCTCCTCCTCCTCCTCCTCCTTCTTCTTCTTCTTCTTCTTCTTCTTCTTCTTCTTCTTTTCTCCTCCTCCTCTCTTCCTCCTCCTCTTCCTCTTCCTTCTCTTTCTTCTCCTTCTCCTTCCTCCTTCCCCCTCCTCCTCCTCCTCCTCCTCCTCCTCCTCCTCCTCCTCCTCCTCCTCCTCCTTCTCTTCCTTTTCCTGCTCACTCGAGGATATTTTTCCATTGATTTTTACAGCGAGTGGAAAAGAGGAAGAGAGACACAGAGAGAAATATTGATGTGAGAGGAAGATACATCAATTAGCTGCCTCCTGCACCCTCCTTGACCAGGGCCAGGAATTGAGCCTGCAACCAAGGTATGTGCCCTTGACTAGAATTGAACAGGAATCGTCTGTGGGCTGATGCTCTCTCTATTCACTGAGCCAAACTAGCTAGGGATATTATTTTATTCTTTATGAAAATATTTTATTTATATTACCTTGTAATGAGTCATTTATTCTTTTTAAATGAACAAATAGATACAAATTTATTTTTTCTTAATTTCTAATATGGCAAAATTTTCTAATTGTAATCCATACCAACCGATTTCTTTAATATTGTAGAGGGACCCTAAGGTCAAAGTTGGATCCCTCGTGTCCAAGCTGCACTGCTATCTAACCCACCAGGCATGGGCTGCCAATGGCACAGCTGAAAATGCGTAGGCAGCCCGGAGGAGAGCCTCACTGGATTGTTACGTAAAGGAAAACAAACCTTCCCGTGTTGAGCTGCTGAGATTTGGAGATTGTTACATAGAACAGCTGGGCAGAGTCTGTCTGGTGCATATACTCAGATCTGTTTCAGGAGATGGTTTGGCAGTAGCATGAAGGGGGGATGAGGTGGGGATGATGAGTCAGAGGAGGACTGGAAACAGGGCGATGGGTTCTGGGGTTGTTTCTGTGGTCCCGTGTAGGACCTGACCTGAGGCTGTGGTGGAGAGGCAGAGAGGAAGGGACAGGTGTATGTTTTAAAGACAGAACCAGCTGTATTTGGTTGCTGGTCATGGGGAGCAGGAGGAGGGGGAAAGTCTTAAGAGGTTGGGTTTTGGTCCCTGGGGAATTGGTGAATAGTTTACAAGATCAGTAGTCAGTGTGCTACCAGAACCTGTGTGTTTCAAAGGGAGAGAAAATAATGAGGGTCATTTAAAAAATACATATGTAATTGATTTTTTATATCGATGAGAGAGAAACATCGATCAGCTACTTCCTGCACACTCCCTACTGGGTATGTGTCCGCAACTAAGATACATGCCCTTGACTAGAATCGAACCTGGGACCCTTGAGTCCACAGGCCAACACTCTATCCACTGAGTCTAACCAGTTAGGGCAATGAGTGTCATTTTGAACATTTGAGTGAGAGTTGCCTTTGGGTCATCCAAACAGAGATATGTGCTTCATATTATTTTAGTCACCAAACATACTAGCTCACAACAATGCAAGAAGGTACTGCATTATAGGTAGGGAAATGAAGCATGGGAGATAGGTGATTTGTCCAACCGTCACCCCACTGGTCAGTGACGGATGCGTGATTGAGACCCAAGTACTTGGGCTCCAGCATCCGTGCTCTTAGGCATCATGCTATTTTATCTCTTGATGTGTAACACTCAATTAATAGTCTGAGTCCTGGGTCCAAAGAGAGCTCTGGGTTGTTCCAGAATTAGATTGAGTCTTTGTAAATTCCATCAGAAAGGCACTTATTTCAGGACACTAATTTCACTTTCCTTCTGACTGCTCACTTTGGGAGTCATGGGATTGAGCAAATGCCACTGGGGTGTCCTGGCCCGATGAGTCATCTGAAGGTGTGGCAGTTCCTCTTAGAATTCCCCATTTCACAGGAGACTCAAACTCTCCAGCCCGGCCCACAGAGCCTATCGGGAAAAGATGGGGCCGGCACCAGGTTTCCAGGCCTGCAGGATTGGTCTTGGCAAAGCTGGCTTCTGGACGCAAGGGCACTGCGCACACAGCTCCAGGGCGGCAGGCACGCTGTGTGCTGTGGATGGTGCCTCTGAGTGGCTTCACGTGCTGACGCACTTCCTTTTCCCCATTGCCTGTGCACTGCTCGTAAGCCTCTATGTCCGTGTTCGGCTTCACTGCTTGTGCTAACTGATAGTGATTAGGTCCTCCATTCTGCGCTACCTGAGCAAGCAGGGTTTGGAGTCTAACCTAGGGTGCTATCAAGTCAAAGTGGCTTTGCCCCTCCTGTTCCAGGCTGCCAGCTCTTGGTGTAGATGCCCAGCGAGGGGTGTGAGAGGGCTAGAGGTGAGGGAAGCTGTGAGTGGCAGTGAGGCTTCCGCAGGTGGAGGGGGTGCTGATGGGCACCTGCCCTCTCAGGGTAAGAGATAGGAAAGGGGAAGTCAAAAGGCGTCCCAGGAGCTAGGTGTCCCCTCAAGTTCCCTCTAATCCCCATCCTGGGAAGCCTTTGTTGGAGCCAGAACACAATCCATGAGATTGCTTCCAAAGGTGCCACAACATCATTGACTTAGCACCCTCCAACCCAGGAGAGCGGCTCCTGCAGAGCAAGTGTGACAGGGCAGGTGCGCAGGGCCGGCCTCTCATTGAGACAAAGCTTACTTCCCTCAGATTCAGATTCTTAGGTGTAGCATTTGTCCCATGTTTCACCCCCTTTCAGTACACCTTGTAAAGGTAATTATTTGAATTCCAGATGTTAACTGCTTGGGTGTTTCTAAGACCTTTGACATATAGTACCAGGTTAATCTGGTCTTTTGCAATTTAAATAAAACTGGTGTCAGCCTTGTAAATATCAGAGTTCCAGGAGGAAAGGGTGGCACCCTCTCTTTACATAGATAGATGTGGGTGGGATCAAGGAGCCAACAAGAGGTGGTTAGCAAGGGGAAGAGCAATAGTGGAGTCTTTACCACCCTGAGGCCTGAGGGGGCAGGGAGGGAAGGGAGAAGCAGAGCCTGATGGTCCTCAGAATGGGAGGGGCCCGCTGGCCAGAAGTGGCAGTAGTCAAACCAGTCCCAGCTGGGGGACAGAGTAAGTGCCCACCGTCCCTCTCTCCCAGCTCCTTCTGGCATCTCCCATGGGCTGCGTCCATCCCCGAGGTAGAGGGTGAGGGACACCTGAGGATATTATCTGTGGAAGTTATTACCGACTGGGCACAGGGCACAGAGTGAAGAGCATGGAATGGAACCAGCACCAGCCTCAGTCCCACATACAGTGGAAAACCCAATTTTTCTGGAAGTTCTTAGGGGATTTATGCTCAAAGCAGGAAAGGAGATAGAAGAAATTAGGTTACAGTTTCATGATGATCACTCTCCAGATCTGACAATGGCTTAATTAATAAACATTTACTGCTGATGTGCACCTTGGCGAGGGCTGTGCTGCTGCACTCAGGGGCCCAAGCCAATGGTGCTCTGTATTCTGGCAGGTTCTGAAGGGAACAGGATGCCTTCTCAGTGCTGAGGGGAGAAGAATTGCATCTGTGCTTTTCATGGCTTCATCCTGGAAGGGATGGACACCATCGCCACTCACATTTTATTGGCCATCTCTTATTTTCTAACTAGAGGCCTGGTGCATGAAATTCATGCATGGGGAGGGGGTCTCAGCCCAGCTTGCACTCTCTCCAACCTGGAACCCCTCAGGGGATGTCCAACTGCCAGTTTAGGCTCAATCTGGCCTAAACTGGCAGTTGGACATCCCCCTCACAATGTTAGACCTCTGGCTCCTAATTGCTCACCTGCCTCCCTGCCTGGTCACCCCTAACTGCCCCCCCACTGCTGGCCCCCACTGGCCTGGTCACCCCTTACTGCTCCTCCCTCCCCCCTGCCAGCCTGGTTACTCCTAACTGGCCCCCTGCCTGTCTGGTACCCCTCACGGCCCTCCCCCACTCTGGCCTGGTTGCCCCATGCAGCCTGCTTGTTCAGTCATTTGGTCATCCCTCACTAACCTCCCCTGCCAGCCTGGTCGTAGGCAGCCATCTTGTGAAGGCATGATGGTCAATTTGCATATTGCCTCTTTATTATATAGGATGTTAGTTCCCTACACTACTTGAAATCCCTTCTTTCTTTTGAATTGCTGCCCTCTTCTCATTAGCTGACCCAACACTAAATTTCTTATAAAAAAATTTTAGTTATCTCTTTTTTTTCTTACCCCCCATTAAGCTGACTTAATTTAGAATGTCTTGTTCCATAGCCAAACTACCTATTAAAGTATGTTTTTATGAAAAGATAGTTCTGTTATCTTTTTAAGAGGAATTCTGAGGCCAACTTTTTAAAAAAATATATTTTATTGATTTTTTACAGAGTGGAAGGGAGAGGGATAGAAAGTCAGAAACATCGATGAGAGAGAAACATCAATCAGCTGCCTCTTGCACGCCACCTACTGGGGATGTGCCCCCAGCCAAGGTACATGCCCTTGACCAGAATCGAACCTGGGACCCTTCAGTCCGCAGTCTGACGCTCTATCCACTGAGCCAAACCAGTCTCATCCTGAGGTCAACTTTTAAAGTCATTTTTTCTTGATATATAATTTCTCCACTTAAACAATGATGACACTGAGAATCAGAGCCGTGGGGATGACTTACTCATGGTCACACAGGATTTGACTCTGATTTCCCTTCTATGTCCATAGCTATTTCTTCATCCAACACCATCTCCCTGTCTGTATTCTCTTCCCTTAATACTCTCTGCCCTGCTTCCCTTTAATCTTGTGCAGTTCAACTCTGCATGTAAAGAAGCCAACACCTTGGTGAGAATCATTAATTTTCAGAAGCTTTTATTTCAGTGACTCCAAAGATAATTGCTAAACGCTAAATGCTAAAAATAGGCATATTGCCTGCATAGCACAGTTAAAATCAACTAATTTTTGTGGTCAGGCCTTCCAGAGGGGGGAAGGTGTGCTGGGAATGTAAACACCTCTACAGCTGTGACAAATTTCCCCTGCGGGTGGCAATGCAGCAAATAATGCCTTCCCAGAGGCGGCCTTGGGCTCAGAGCTGGGTGGTCGGTACAGATGCTTGTAGATTCCTAGGTAGACCTGGGTTTTTCCAAGAGGGCAATGTGTATCATTCTCCATTGATGCAGGAATGGAGTGGGGCAAGAGGATTCTGGGGACCTCACACCTGGGATTACTGGAATTTCAAAAGTCCAAAAATATGTTCTCTGCATATAAAGCCTTCTAATATGTTGGTAACATCCTTTAGCATCTAGAAGAGACATCCAAATTAGCATCAATTCAAAGTTGAAAAGAAATGAGCCGCAGGCTATAAGCAGGTACAGTTCCTGTAGAGAAAGGCAGTTCTGTTAATGCTTCTATTTGCAAAGCAGTGTGGACAGTGCGGGCAGTGCAGGCAGTGTGAGCAGTGTGGGCAGTGTGATCAGTGTGGGCAGTGTGAGCAGTGTGGGCAGTGTGGGCAGTGTGGGCAGTGTGGGCAGTGTGGATAGTATGCAGTGTGGGCAGTGTGAGCAGTGTGGGCAGTGTTGGCAGTGCAGGCAGTGCAGGCAGTGTGGGCAGTGTTGGCAGTGTGGGCAGTGTTGGCAGTGCGGGCAGTGCAGGCAATGTGAGCAGTGTGGGCAGTGTGGGGAGGAGGCACATGTGTTCTAGCAAGGCTTGTCTCACCTAATTGGTGGGCACCTCAGTGGGCACACTGACACCTTTTCCTTTCTCCTGTGTCTTCCTCCCTCGACTCCTCTGTTTCTCCTCTCTCTCTCCCTGCTTCCCTCTCACTCTCCCCTTTCTTCTCTTGGACCTACTGCTCCCAGGTACAACAGGGTTTGGCATTTATTTCTCTGTGTGCAGACCAGGCCACCTCTCCTGTGTTTGCTTCAGCTGTAAGAGTGGGTAAATTTGACGTTGAGGACTTCCGATTGCAGATGGTAAGGAGTCACGTGATGGTCTCTTAGGGCCAAGGTTGGCTCTTGGAGACTGAAGGTTTTAGTACTTGGCAGACCAGTGTGGATGGACCTCAGAGGCCTTCACTCTGAGTTCCAGCACCTTGTTTTGTAGTCAGAGGTGGTTTCGACAGGTGTGGGTCATATATTTGTGGTTTTAGCAGAACTTCAATTGATGCCCTGAGACTCAGGGCTGGGGTTAGAACAAGGACATTCATTCCAGGGGATCAAGGAGACTTTCCCAGGAATAAAACAAGCGGCAATTTTTGTCCTGGTTGGAGAGAGTTATACTTTTCCTGGGGCCAGCCTGGGCTTTTCAGTTACCTTAGGGAACTATATATTGGAGAAGGTCAGGCCTATTACACCTCAACAAACTTACCTCCATGCAGGCTTCTCCTCAATCACAGTCAAAGACAAGAGAGTCGTATGACTGCATGTGTGCTCCATGCCCTCAGCCCACCTCCAACTTCAGCTTTGGCATTGGAGGACAGTTTCCATGACACTGGCAACACTCTGCCTCAAATGCCGGTTGTTTATCTCCTCTCTCATGCCTCAGTGAGTGTTTCTGAAGTCACAGGACAGCAGGGAAGAGCAGGGAAGCTAAGAAATCCCAAACTGAACCCCAGTAGATTGGGGTGGGAGGCAGCTTTGCCACCCATAGGAATTATTAAATTTTCAGATCTTTGCCACCATATTTATTGTTTTTTAAATCCTTATCTGAGGATATGTTTTATTGATCTTAGAGAGAAGGGAAGGGGGATAGAGAAACATTGATGAGAGAGAGGAGCATCCATTGGTTGCCTTCTGTAGAGGTATTGAACCTGCAAGCTAGGTATGTGCCTTGGTCAGGGGCGAAACCTGCAATCTCTTGGTGTATGGGATGGCTCTCCAATGTCCCAAGCCTCATATTTGCTGTTTTAATTTATATTTCTTTAATTATATTGGAGTAGAATATTTTTCTTTGTATTCATTAGATATTGTTATTTTTTCCTATAAGATGGATATTCCATAAATTATTCAACAAATCACATTGATAATAAATATTTAGGTCAAGCCTTATTAACTTATAAAATGCTACAATATTTAAACCTTCCTCATAACTAAAAATATTCAAATTTCTTTCATTTTCAACATAAACCAAAAGAATAATATCATTTTTTCCTAGACATTTTCCTCATAAACGTTGAAAGGTTTGCTGACACCTTATGTGTAGAGTGCTTGCAAGAGAACTGGCACCAAGGGTAATGGCGCCAATTGGTACAATGCTCTGAAGAGCATTGAACACTTTTTACCAAAAGTTAAGATGGGCCTATGCTTGGTTGCAGCATTTCAAGAAAATTTGTTTTACAAATATGTGTGCATGTGGCCCCAAATATTATGCTTCATTGAGCATGTGTGCTCAATGTGTATGCATGTGTATGTGTGCACGTATGCCAGCCTATGCATGAAAAAGAGTAGACCAGCCAAAACCAGTTTGACTCAGTGGATAAAGCATCAGCCTGCGGACTGAAGGGTCCCAGGTTCGATTATGGTCAAGGGCATGTACCTTGGTTGCGGGCACATCTCCAGTAGCGGGTATGCAAGAGGCAGCTGATCGATGTTTCTCTCTCATCGATGTTTCTGACTTTCTATCCCTCTCCCTTCCTCTCTTTAAAAAAATCAATAATATATATATATATATAAAAGAAGAGTAGACCAGCCGGGATGGAAAAGTAAATAAATAGAGACTCTAAATAAATAAATAGACTCCGTCCTGAATCTCTTCCTGGAAATGTGGCAGAAGGAAGAGATACTTGGGTCCTAGAACCCAACTAAAACTGCAGAACTCAGTCAGTGAGGGAGCAAGTCATTGAGTGCTGGGATGGAAGGGTGAAGAGAGGTCCAGGTGCCACAGAAGGACACAGGTGGGGAGCACTGTCTAGCGGACCCCTTTGTTTGCTGTCACAGGGCAAGGAAACAGCATTCTGTCCACTGCTAGTCAGAGGCCATCTGAATAACACAGAGCTGAGCCATGTGAGGGTGCTGAGCTGGATAGAGATTGCAGGGAAGCTGGCTGGCCCCTAGAGAGTCCCAACAGAGCCCATGGAGAGTGGCATTGCCCACAACCTGAGAGGAGAAGGGGAGGAGCATACAGGGAAACAGCCTGAAGGAGTCTGACCTGGAGATCCTCCCACAATCCAACTTGCCAGAAGTACAAACTAGGACTGAGGATGTTGCCACCAACCCCATCTGTTCCCATTCGCTCATCAGAGCAAAGGTAGCTGCTTGTTCCAGAGGAACATCTTATATAATAAAAGAGTAATATGCAAATTGACTGTATCTCCTATCAAGCCATGCCCACCAGCCAATCAGGAGCAAATTATGCAAATAAACCTCGACCAAGATGGTTGCAGCTACTGAGAGCAGGAGGGAGGCTTGGGTTTCTCTGGCAATGGAGGAAGCGAAACTTTCCACCTTTCCTTGCTGGCCTAGGTCTCCACTCACCGCCTCAAAGTTTCAATTATAGAAAATACATAATCCCAACAGAAATGGCGGCAGCCATGGAGCTAGAGAGAACAGAGGCTAGGGTTGCCAGGGTGATGGAGGAAGCCAAGTTTCTGCAGCCCTAGCACCTAGCCCTCCACTCCAGGCTACAATGTTTCAATTGTAGAACATAAATTAATCCCAGATCCCAGGGCCTCTGGTAGGGTCACTGGGGTGTGTGGCCGGCCTGCAAACCACCACAGGCCCCTCACCCAGGCTGCCCCATGCCCCAAGGGAACCCCACCCTGATCCGGGACACACTTCAGGGCAAACCAGCTGGCCCCCACCCATGCACCAGGCCTCTATCCTATCTAATAAAGGAGTAATATGCAGATTGACCATCACTCCAATATACAAGATGGCTGTTCCCATTTGGACACAAGATGGCCACCACAAGATGGCCAGCAGGGGAGGGCCGTTGGGCAGTTCCAGGCCTGCAAGGGAGGGCAGTTGTGGGAGATCAGGCCAGCAGGGGAGGGCAGTTAGGAGGAACCAGGCCTGCAAGGGAGGACAGTTGGGGGTGATCAAGTCTGCAGGGAAGGACAGTTAGGGGTGACCAGGTGATCAGAGGAGGGAAGTTGGGGGCAAACAGGCTGGCAGGTGAGCAGTTAGACATCAATTAGGTTGGCAGGGTTGTGGTTAGGGAGTGATCAGGCTGGCAGGCAGAAGTGGTTAGGGGCAATCAGAGAGGCAGGCAGGCAAGCAGTTTGGAGCCAGCAGTCCTGGATTGTGAGAAGGATGTCCGACTGTCCATTTAGACCCGATCCTAGGATCGGGTCTAAATGGGCAGTCAGACATCCCTTGAGGGGTCTCAGATTGGAGAGGGTGCAGGTTGGGTTGAGGGACACCCCCTGCCCCCCATGCATGAATTTCATGCACCGGGCCTCTAATGAGTTCATAAGAAAATATACCAGGACACCAAGTTAAAGAACATATGCCATAAGAAGCAGAAATAATGAATTAGACAAAAATTCTAAAAATTAAAACAAAGAAAACAAATATTCTGAGAGAAAGAAGCAAAGCTCTTAGGAGAATAAAACAGGAATAAGAAGTTTTGAAGAACCATTTGGCGGTTTTGGGGCATGGAAAATATATTATAAAAAATGAAGAATGTATTGTCAGTAGGTAAGCTGGGCAGCAGGATGAATGCAGCTAAAGAACAAATTAATGAACTGAAGGATCCAGTCGATGAACTCTCCCAGGAAGTGTTTCAGAGGGATAAATCTTTGGAAGCAAAGAGAGAAAAGTTAAGAATTAGAATTCCAGGAGGAGTCTCAGAGGAAGAGAGAGTAAATGGAGAGAAGGTAGTAAGTTGCCAGAATTAAATTGTGGTTGGGCAAATAGGAGGGACCTTCAGGGCCCAGGTTCCTGGGTTGTCACCAAGAGACTCTAATGCCGAGTGGCAGAACAGGCCACAGTGGGGTTCCTGAGTATATTCAAACATGATCACTCATTATTAGGTATTTATAAGAAACAGGTTGTCTTTGACCTTCCTATTCTCCCGGGCTAGTTCCAAGCTATTGGGGTAATAGTTTTCAGCACAGAGGAAGAATACACAATGTGCAGCTGACACCTGCTGGTCAGATTTTGATGGACAAAGGGATGGAAATGAGATGCAAGATCCTTGTTAAGCACTATTCCCCTTGATCACCTTGTTCAAACTCCAAGCATCTGGGCAGCAGCTGCAGATCTTAACTCTTTGGTTCCCTGAAGTTATTTTCTTTCCTTATCTGCTTTGTTCTTCCCAATTTTGCCATAGTCTTTTTTTTCTTATTACCTGTCTTGCTTCTTCTTTCTATATTCTTCTTTTTCATCATTGCCATTTTCTCCTTTTCTTCAGTTATTCCTAGGTTCATCCATCCATTCATCTACTCAACGATTATTTTGGACATCTACCATGTCCCAGAGATTACTGAAGATCCCTGGGACACAGTGCACACGACAGAACATGGGAACTTGTGGCCTCTCTAGTTTGGAGGACAAGTTGGGGCAGGGATGCTTTAGGTGGAGAAAGGGGCGTCAGGGTAAGTTTTTCCAAGGAGGTGAGAGCTGAAGTGAGATCTGCATGATGAGGTATCAGTTCTGTGAGAGATGGTGGAAAAGCATTCCAAGTAGAAGGAAGAGCAAATGCAGACGCCCTGAGGTTGGATTGATACATTCTCCTACTACCTTGTTTTCCCATCCACAGTAAATTCCAGCATAGGTGTCTAGACATTTAGTATGTAGAAACCATATTGCCCAGTCTTAAATCCCTGCGATGGGTTTTTGCTCCCACTACTTGCTTGAAACTGTTTTCTTGCTAGCTTGAAAATGTTCTCGTGGTGGCCACCAATGCCAGGCTAGCTGTGACAGTGATCTGAGAATAAAGAGAGAGAAGCAGAGAGGATGTTAACCCTTAGGTCCCTTTGTCCAGCAGCTGGACCTCTGTAGCTCAGATTCATTCTGTGTGGGAATAGGTCTTTATCAGGGAAGGAGAAACCTTTAGGAATGTGAAGCCCTCTGAAACCCTTGAAGTTGAGTTGGATGCCCATCCATTTCTGTGTTCCTCTAGCCCCTGTCACAGCTGCCCTCTCTTTCTGTTACCCGTGTACGATCCATGCACAATTCTTTTCCTTTGATCTTCATAGGGATTCTTGTTTTCCATTATTCAGACTGTGACAGAGTGAATTATTTTATATTCCCTAAATTCTCATATTCCTTGTAATAGTATCATTCATCCATTTGTCATAGCCAGGTGGTAGATGGAGAGCTTTTTCCTGCCTCTTCACCTGTTACTCTGGCCATTGGGATGTTAATGGACATGGTGCGGGTAGGCTTGGTACATGCCTGTGTGGCTGGGATGGCCCTCTTGCCTCCCTGTCATTATTATAGGATAACGGTGCCCTAGAAGTCTAGTTCATCCTAGAACAAGAAGAGACAAACTCAGCACACCTGAATCCAGCCTGGCCTAGGTCAGTCAAAAGCCAGTTGTTGTGTGAGCAAGATATTAATAGAAATATAACATAAATATAACTCAATAAATATTCATTGAATAAATGCATCTCTTTCTGTCATAATTATTTATTTGTTGGGTTTTTTTGAGCCTTTTGGGGGCAAGGAGCATTAACGTTCTGCACAGGAAGGGCCACCTGGGAGCGAGGAACAGAATACTGTTTGGACTGTGTCTCAGGGCTCCTCCGGAGTCTCTGTAGCAGCCTCTGCTTTTATGTATTGGATATTCAGCTGAGCATCAAGGCAGATTCCTGCTGAATTCCTGGGGATTTCACAGTTTGATCCCCTGGATCCTGATTTTATGGCCCCTTTCTTATTGCCGTGAATTCTTAAGTGTATTTTGTGCTTTGAGTGGCCATCAGTATCCATGCTATTAGGTACCCAGGACATGCTACAGGATAATCTAAGTGTCTGCATGGTGATGAGGGGCAATTTGCTGTCTATATATCATGGAGGATGAGGGGGACAGGCACATTCCCACTTATCCTCCATGACAACAGTAATGCTACCTGATTTACAGGTCTCCAGGGCCTTTAAAGTGTCTGTGTCAGACTTTCTTTTGTCTGAGTGTCTGAGCCTTGCCTTGAGGATTTAAAAGAAGAATTGATTCACACTGACTTTGTTGGGCAGACAAAGCTTTGGATGATGGTTCTGGAGGGGGAATATTCTGTATACAGAAAGCTAAGCTCTGCCTGCCTGCGGTAGCAGTCCTTTAACTGTCCAACATATTTTCTCTTTTCTCTGCTTTTGCTTTGGGAAACCACCTTCTCCCACTGGATACTGTGTTGGTGGGGCTGTCAAATATGATTCTTGTATTACTTTGGATTTCACCAAAACAGATCCTGGGTAAAGGACTTGAGTGAAGGAGTTTATTTGGGAGGTGATTTTAGAAAGCACAAGTAAGGAAGGGGGTGAGGAGAGGTTAACTTGGGAACTTCTATGCATACATGCATAGCCCATGGACACAGAAAATAGTGTGGTAAAGGCTTGGGAGGGACAGCAGTGGAATGGAGGGGGTCAATGGAGGGAAAATGGGAGGACATCTGCAATACTTTTTTTAAACAATAAAGAAACATTTTTTTTAAAAAAGAAAGAGAGGTGAATGAGAACAGGAAAGTGACATAAACCAACATGGAGTGTGCTAATGAATGGATTACCACTCTGGGTGATGAGGGTTAGTACGCTGAAGGAACCTCTGCAAAACCACTGGCTGTCCAACTCTGACTTCCATCTCTGTTGCATGAGTAGAGAGTTAGGATCTTGACATGAGAAGCTATTTGTATGCTGGCAGCTACCTACCCACATTACATGCCAATCAGGTGAGCAGGAAGATGGGCGACTTCACAGCCCAGGCAGGTCCAGTTGGATGCTCTGGATGGGATCTCAAGAAGAGTAACAGGGCATGGAAATGACTGAATCTAGTCATGTCTGTGCTGGGATCCAGAAGGGAATGGTCACTAGTTGTTGACCCCCATTTGCCCAGAGTGGTTTCAGTTTACATCTTTTCTGTTGTTCAGCCTTTCCTTTAATTCTCTGAGATTCTCCAGAATGCTTTCCAAGTTCCCCTTTGTTAAATTAGCTAGAGCCATCTCTGCAACTTGCATACAAAATGTCCTGACGGATGTGGGTCTACTCCACAGGAGGCTGTCAGAAGGCATGGCTGCTCTCCTACCTTGAAACAAAGACGGCATGTCTCAGACTGGCAGCAGGAATCAGGCCGGGGGTAACCTGTGCTCGAGTTCCTGAAGACTGAAAACAGCCTCATCTCCAACTCATCCTCCAGTCAGCCCATTGCCACCAACCACTCTGTCTTGTCCTTGACTCCGGACCTGGGCTGGGAGGAGCAGTTTCTCAAGGATTAAGACTTGGGCTCATCTCTAGGACCCAAGCCAGTTTCTTTGGCTCTCCTTTGTTTATTTCATTTGCCTGTTTGTCCATCCATGCCTCCATCCATCCACCGTTTATACATCCATCCATCATCCACCGACCAATTGCTTATGCCTACTGTGTTTTTAATTAAAATAATTTCTTATACTCTGTCTCTCTCCAAATAATAATAAAATTCAAAGCAACATCCACATTTTTGTGTTTGTCTTTTAAGACTACAATGCAGGAGGCATTTTTCTCTCAGCATTTACTTCTGAGATCAAGCCTCAGGACCATCCTCTTACAGTGTGAGGCCTCACAGCTCTGCCTTGGGAAACCTTAACTGGCTTTTGGTCTCTGAAAGGGATATCTGGGAGCCTCAGGACCTGGTGACAGACTTGTAGTAGGTCGCTCCCCTATTTAGAGCATCCAGGCCTCTTATCACAATTCCCTGCCCAGACTGGTTAGGAGTTCTCCCCATCCTATCTAATAAAAGAGTAATATTCAAATTGACCATACCTCCGATCAATCCATGTCCACAAGTCCCGCCCACCAGCCAATCAGGAGCAATTAAACCCCAAACAAGATGGCTGCAGCCACCGAGAGCAGGAGGGAGGCTTGGTTTTCCCTGGCAATGGAGAAAGCCAAGCTTTCCACCTGCCCTTGTTGGCCTAGGCTTCCACTCAATGCTACAAAGTTTCAATTATAGAAGATACATAAATCCAACAGAAATGGTGGCAGCCACGGAGCTGGAGAGAGCAGAAGCTAGGGTTACCCGGGTGATGGAGGAAGCCAAGCTTCTGCAGCCCTAGCACCTAGGCCTTCACTCTAGGCTACAAAGTTTTAATTATAGAATTTAAATAAACCCAAACAGAAATGGCTGTCTCCATGGAGCGAGCAGAAGGAAGGCTTGGCACCGCTCCAGGCTACAAAGTTTCAATTGTAAAACATAAATTAATTCCAGATTCCAGGGCTTCTGCTTGGGTTGCTGGGAGGTGGCGGGGAGTGGCCAGCCTGCAAACCACCACAGGCCCCTCACCCAGGCTGCCCACGCTCAAAGGGAACCCCCACTCTAATCCAGGACACCCTTCAGGGCAAACCAGCTGGCCCCACCCATGCACCAGGCCTCTATCCTATCTAATAAAAGAGTAATACGCAGATTGACCATCACTCCAACACACAAGAGGGCTGCCCCCATGTGGTCAAAGATCCTGCCCCCATGAGATGGCCACCACAAGATGGTCAGCAGGGGAGGGCCGTTGGGAGGTTCTAGGCCTGCAAGGGAGGGAAGTTGTGGGCAATCAGGCCAGCAGGAAAGGGCAATTGGGAGGGACCAGACCTGCAAAGAAGGGCAGTTGGGGGTGATCAAGTCTGCAGGGGAGGGCAGTTAGGGGTGACCAGGCCGGCAGAGGAAGGAAGTTGGGGGCAAACAGGCTGGCAGAGGAGCAGTCAGACATCAATTAGGCTGGCAGGGTAGTGGTTAGGGGGTGATCAAGCTGGCAGGCAGAAGTGGTTAAGGGTGAGCAATTTGGAGCTAGCAGTCCTGGATTGTGAGAAGGATGTTCGACTGCCCATTTCGGCCCAATCCTACTAGTGTTTCCAAATGGGAAGCACTTGAAACAGTGTCTGCTCATAGTATGCTTTTGGCTAGGATTATTGATGCTGATAATTGTGTGGTATTGGGTGTCATTGATTAGATGAGATGCCCATTGTATTGTTTTGAATAACAAAGGGCCCTAAACAATTTTTATAACATGATCACATTTATAATACAACTCTGTGTGCATGTGTCTGTGTGTGCACTCGTGTGTGTGTGTGTGTGTGTGTAGCATGTGTAGCTACATTTATATGTATGTACATTTGGAAAAACATGGAGAAAAGTCTGAGAGGAGTGGCCTTGGGAGAGGATTAGAAGAGAACTTTCACTTATTTTTTATATTCTCCTGTATTATTATAAAATTTAACATCTGTATTATTAGTTTAATAATTTAAAAATAAAAATAACCCAAAATAATCAAGAGCCTTAAAATGAAAAGAAGATCAATCAGACAATCCCTTTCCATCTTCTATTACAGAGAAGTTACTAATTTTATGTCGTTGGTTACATGAGATTCATAGAAGCAACCATAACATTTATATACTTTTCTCTAATATTGAAGCAATTCATGGGATTGTTGCTCCTAGTGGGATGATGAGATTTGTCTGACACAGATCCATGAGGCCAGTCTAAGAAACCACTGTGCTGGCTGTTGTGTTAGCCATGCAGTCTGGAGCTAGAACTCTCAGAGTTTGCGGCTCTCCAGCCTCATCCAGTCCTTACCCCACTGCCCACGACCTCCACGGGCTGAGCCCACAGAACTTAGAGCAGACGTTCCTGTCCACATGTCCCTCTCTGCTGCTTCAGATCTGCTCCTCTGTGGACCTGAGGTACCTAGAGATAACTTGTCCTGCAGAACAGCCAGAGGTTTGCCTGGCTCTTCTGGAAAGACTGTCACACGTGTACTATGGGTACTGAGCAAAATGACATAGGAGGCTGGGCCAGTCAATGTGACGAGGGGCAGATTCTTGGGCAAGACCTCACAGTGACAGGAATGATTCAGTCCTCAAGATGGCATCTCTTTAGAAACAGGCTCACATTGTCTCCATTCACCGGGACCCAAGTAGCAGTGATTGCTACGAGGGCAGGCAAACCTCTGCAGAAGCAAGTTCTCAGGTCTAGTCCTCACGTGCCTCCCAAGGTGACTTCAGAATGCGACAGCCGCAGGGGTCAGGGCCCCACTGCCAGCTGTGACGTGGGCATGTCGATCCAACTCCTTGACGTGCAGCATATAGTCTGGAAAATGGAGCTGATGGTGCCACTTCAGACTGGGTGCCTGGAGACCAGCTCTGAGACGTGGGGTTGGCAGCAGAGGCTCGCTGGGCAGATACCCTGTAGGGCAGTGAGAGTCACAGAATTGGGCAGAGGAAAGGCTGATCTGCAATGTGGCTGCTGCTGAGGCCTCTGCACAGGGACCCTGGCACTGGAACAGCCCTTTACAGCCGGCCCAAATTGTTGGAGAGGGGCTGAAACTTGGAACCCTTGGGTCATCAGTCATTGACCAAATGCCATCCCAGGGAAGGTGTGCAACTCTGGGTGATGTAGTCCCCCATAACTGAGGGCAGTTTCTGATGAAGGGGCAGCTGGTACCTCTGCTGGCCTGTGTCCCCAGTGGGAAAGCATGGGTTGGAGGGGTCTCGGTGGTGCTCCCCAGTGCTCACTTCAAGTCCACACTCTAGGTTTGTGGAAATGGTAACAGCACTTGGCATAGTGGAGATACAGACCAGGGCATTGGCAAATATTAATACCTTCCTTTTCCTCCCGCTTGAGAAGTCCTCTCAATGCCCGTGCAGGGGTGTGCAGACGTGTTCTCGTCCCATCCCACACAGGACCTCTCTGGTGGCACAAACCCCTACATCCACCAGAAATATTTCTATCTTACACGTGATGCCACAAGATCCGAGACTTCTGGATGAGTAAATAATGGAGCAGCTTGCTCTTATTTAGTTGTCCGCTGCCATTTAGTTCTTCTGGCTGGAGAGTGGAGTCTCCTCTATGCCCGGGCAGTGGGAAGCATCGCCAGGGTCACTGAGGCTGGGTGGAGAGGGACACTCAGCACATGACTGAGGCCATTCCTTAGACTTTAGTTTGATGTTTTATTGGCGTCAGTAGCAGAGTCACCTTTTCTTGATTTTGAATTCAAACTTTCAGGAAGAAGCCTTGTCAGAAACCTGTGACTTCGTGTCCAGAAACGTCCTCAGGGGTTTCCATTCTGGCTTCTTAACTGATGTCCTCTCTCCTTATGGTACTGTTCACCAGAGTTTTTTATTCACTTGATTATTAGATTCACTTGTTGATAGACATGTATTATTGTTCATAATTTTTATCTTTACTCTTTTCTTCTTCCCCTTCTTAAAGAATATCTTTCAGCATTTGATATAATACTGGTTTGGTGTTGATGAACTACTTTAGCTTTTTCTTATCTGTGGAGCTTTTTATTTGACCTTCAATTTTGAATGATAGCTTTGCTGGATAGAGTAATCTTGGTCGTAGGTTCTTGCTATTCATCACTTTGAATATTTCTTGCCACTCCCATCTGGCCTGCATAGTTTTTGTTGAGAAGTCAGCTGACAATCATATAGGTGCTCCCTTGTAGGTAATTAACTGTTTTTCTCTTGTTGCTTTTAATATTCTCTTTTTGTCTTTTGCTCTTGGCATTTTAATTATGATGTGTCTTGGTGTGGTCCTCTTTGTATTCCTTTTGTTGGTGGTTCTCTGCACTTCCTGGACTTATAAGTCTATTTCTTTCACCAGGTGGGGGAAGTTTTTGGTCATTATTTCTTCAAATGGGTTTTCAGTATCTTGTTCTCTCTCTTCTCTGCCACCCTTATAATTCAGATTTTGGTATGCTTGAGGTTGTTCCAGAGGCTCCTTACACTATCTTCAAATTTTTGGATTCTTTTTTCTTTTTTCTTTTCCGGTTGAGTGCTTTTTGCTTCTTTGTATTTCAAATCTTTGACTTGATTCTTGTGTTCCTCTAGTCTGCTGTTAGGTCTCTGTATAATATTTTTATTTCAGTCAGTGTATGTTTAGTTTCTAGTTGGTCCTTTTTCATATCCTCAAGGGTCTTGCTAAATTTATTGGCCTTTTCTAGGAGCCTCTTGAAAAACCTTATAACTGTGGTTTTGAGCTCTATATCCAGTCATTTGCTTTCCTCCATTTATTTCATTTGTGATCTGTTTCTTTGTCTCTGTATTTTCGCTGCTTCCCTGAGTTGGTAGAGTAGTTTTGTGTGGTAGGTGTCCTATATGGCCCAGTGGCTCAGCCTCTCCAGTTACCTGAGGTAGACACTCTCGGTGCACCCCTTTGTGGACTGTGTTTACAGCCTTGTTGTGGTTAAGACTTGATTGTTGTTGGTATCACTGGGAGGAATTGACCTCCAGGCCAGTTGGCTGTGAGAATCATCTGTGTTTACACTGGGGGAACTTCTGTGCTGGAGACACCCTTATGAGATAAGACTTGCAGAATTGCAAGAGCCTCTGTGCTCAGCTTGGATGGGGCGGAGTCTCAGGGCTGAGCAGACAGTCTCGACTTTCTGTCAGCCCTGCCCTCTGAGGTCCTTGGGTCTCAGTGTCCCTCGGTAATCACTGCAAGCACCTCTGAGAGAAAGCTGCCCTCAAATTTCGCCCACTGCCAGACAGTCCAGTTTCTCCCAGAATGAGTCTGGATTTCCAGAAACTCACTCGGAACTAAAGTTCGACACAGTCATGAGCTTCCGTCTCCCTCCTATTTTAGAAAGCCAATCGCACACTCAGCCACTTGTGCATTCAGCAGTCAGTCCTTTCTGCATGTGTGTGTCTCAGGACCTCTGCCATCTGCAGCTCCCCTGAGTGTCAGTGTGATTTCTCTTTTCCTGACAGTCCATAGTCTCCCCTGCCCCCAATGAGTCTGGTTTCCCAGAGTCTCACCTGGGACTGGAGTTCAGTACAATTGGTGGCTTCCATCTCCCTTTTGCTTTAGAAAGCCAGCCACACACTCAGCCGCCCATGCACACAGCTGCCCATCCTCTTCTGTACCTCAGCCTTTTGCAGCGTCTCTGTACCTCAGCCTTTTGCAGCTCCTCTGAGTCTCAATGTGTTTTCCTCTTCCTTCTAGTTGTAGAATTCCCACTTGGTCATCTTTCCTGTGGTTCTGGATGGTGTCTGTTTTGTCTTTTAGTTGTAGTTTTGATATTGTTGTGCGAGACAGTGCTTTAGGTGTTTACCTATCCACCATCTAGGTTTCTCCTTGATTTCTTTTTTAATGCCACCTAAGATCAAAACCTTATTGCTATATTCAACTACTTCTCTCTCCCCATTTCTCAAGCTAATCCCATCAGCCACCCACCAACCCTTTAATGTAAGTGTCTGTCATTCCTGCATCTTCATTTCTTTCCCCAATGTCCTGATCTAGGTCTCATAACTCTCACCTTTGTTCATGCAGCAGCCCCTGCCTGATGGCCCAGGCTAAAAGGATGCTGGTTACTTTGAGCATATTGGCGAGAGAGAAACTTCCATTGCAGAAGCAGGAAGGTCAGTAACAAACACAGGGCTTCAGGCCTTGACGAGTGTTTGGATAGACTGTGGGATCTGTGCCCTCTCGGGGGATGGCTTTAGGTAATAATAGTGAAAGTCCACATTCTGCTTACAAATATCTTCTTGCACTTAATTTTTATATCATTATTAATGCAAAATACAAGTAATTAAAAATCATGTAATATTACAAGCATTTTAACAAAGAGCAGTAATCACTGCCCACCTTTATCTCACCTTGGAGTCTAATTCCTAAGAGGCAACCACTTTTAACTCTTAGCTCTACTAAGATTTACTTTCATGCTCGTAAATTATACCCTTATACTGCTATTTCGTGACTTTTAAAATTTGTTAATGAAAATAATAAAAAACTTTGACTTTCTACTATGGGACATGAGAACTAAACTTTCCTATGCTACTCCAATCCTCACCCCACTGCCCGCTTCTCTCCTCCCTCACTTTCTCAGTATGGCTCTATCAAAATTTTATGTTAAATGGCTTTTATATTTTATGATTATGAAAATACTCTTCTGAGATGAACCACAAGGTGTCCTATGAGTATAGTTTCTTTTTATCTTTCCAGGAGATAATTTCCTCTCCTTTAATTTGCTTAGTTTTCTATGTCATCATTTTCAATATTCAAAAACTTTGAAAACTCATTTAGTGTCATCAACTTTCTATATATACTAGGTGTACCAGTTAATAATGCGGATTTTTTTCAATCGATGGAGTTACACGTGTGTGTGTGTATATATGTACGCTATTTTGTTGTATTGACAGCAAGCTTCAAAACTTCATATGTCAAATTTGCTGAAGGTGTTAACATCATATGTTTACCCTTAAAAATGTTGAATTTCATGCCAAAAAAAGAGCATTTGCGGGAAGTTTAATTCATTACTTTATTTTGAAGAAAAGTGCTGCTGGAAGTTATTGTATACTCTGGGAAGCTTATGGTGAACATCTTCCATCTCAAGATACTTGTGAACACTGGCTTAATGCCTTAAAAGTGATACTTTCCATGTGAAAGACAAAGAATATCCAAGTCAACTGAAAAAGTTTGAAGACCAACAATTAGAAGCATTATTGGATGAAGATGTGTATCAAACTCAAAAACAACTTGCATAAAGGTTAAACGTTACTCAGAAAACAATTCTGGATCATTTATAAGCAATAGGAAATATTTTAAATGAAGAAAACAGTTGCCACATCAACTGAATGAAAGACAAATGGAAAAGCAAAAATCATCAGTAAAATGTTGATACAAAGGCATGAAAGGTCTTTTTTGCAACGAATTGTGACTGGTGATGAAAAGTGGATTTATTCTGAAATCCCAAATGCACAAAATCATGAGTTGATCCAGGTTAACTATCAACATCGACTGCAAGGCCAAATTGCTTCATAAAGAAGATTATGCTCTGCATTTGATGGCATCTGCATTTGGTGTATTATGAGCTTCTAAAACCAGGTGAAACTGTTAATACTGGTCGCTACTGAAAACAAATAATCAATTTGAACCATGCTTTGATTGTGAAATGACCAGAATGTGCCAGAAGACACAACAAAGTAATTTTGCTTCATGATAACGCACCATCACACACTTCAAAACCAGTTAAAGACACATTAAATGATCTTGCCTGGGAAGTATTAACTCACCAAATGTATTTACCAGACCTTGCTCCTTCAGATTACCAGTTGTCACAATTGATGGCACAGGCACTTTCTGAGCAGCACTTCAAAATGTATGAAGAAGGGGAAAATTAGGGCTCTGACTGGTTTGCCTCAAAATAAGAGTTCTATTGGGACAATATCCACAAAGGACCTGAAAGGTGGGGAAACTATGTAGTATCAATGGACATTACTTTGAATAGAGCACTTTTGATTTTTCTCTTGAAATTATCATCTTTTCTTTGATTATGAATTCTGCATTGTTAACCGATACACCTGGTATATAAAACCCTAATATGCAAATACACTGAAAGGCAGAACAACTGAACAACAGGTTGATATGATGTGTGCTGACCATCAGGGGCAAGTTTGGAACATGGCAGGTGTCAACAGTAGGCAGTAGAGCATGGACCATGGTGGGCATTGGCTGTGGTGGGATGGGGAGTAGATGAGGGGTGGCACCAGACCAAGGCAGGGCGCTGATTGCTATCATCAGGGCAAGCCTCTAGTAGCTACTGAAAACTCTTTGCTCCCGTACGCCACTGTCCTACCTCGTGCTCACACCTTCTGTGGGCCCTGGCCCTGCTTGCACCTGCTGCCAGTGCTGAAGTTGCTGCTCACACCCACCTCCAGCACCTGGTGCCGGCCCCAACCTCTCAGCATTGTCAGAAGGTGCGAGCAGAAGCTTCCAGCTTCTATCTCCCCTCAGGAGCAGGGGGAGGTGGAGAAGCCCTCAGAGGAAATTAGGGCTGGCAATTGCTGCTAGCACCCTCTGACAGTGTTGAGTGATTGGGACTGGTGCCAGGTGCAAGAGGTGGCTGCTGGCCTCGATCACCTCTCAGGAGCAGGGGCAGGTGGAGAAGCCCTGAGGAGTGATCAAGGCTGGCAGCTGCCTCTTGCACTCACTGCCAGCACCAGAGCCACCAGTTGCACCTGCTGCTAGTGCCCAGTGCCAACCCTGATCACCCCTTAGGACTTCTTCACCTTCCTTTGCTCCTGAGAGGCAATCAGGGCAGCATCTGCAATTCTCACCCACTGATGGTGCCAGCCCCACTTGCACCTACTGCTGGTGCCAACCCCAATTGATCCATGCCATCTGTGGGTACAAGTGGGGACGGCACCATCAGCACATGGGAGCAGTGGGAGCAGGGCTGCTAGCAGGCAGGGGACTGGGGGCCATGGTGGGAGGGACTGGATGGGGGTGTGGAGGATGGACTGAGATCTGCCCTGTGCCCACTGCAGCTCGTGGCCCACAGTTCCTTTCAAGGTGCACAAATTCGTGCACTGGGCCCCTAGTCTCCGTATATAAAAGCCTAAGCGAGTGTTACAACTGAACTACTGGAGTGACTGGAATGACCAGTTGACCAGTCCCTATGACACGTACTGACCATCAGGGGTGATCAGTGTGCTCCCACAGCCATGGCCAGCCAACCTCCCCCAGTCTTCCCTGCCTCCACTAGCAAACCTCCTATGGTCCCTCCTCTTGTCTGACAGGCCCTGTCTAGCAGCTGGCAGGTCACAGCCAGCAGGCCCCAATCAGGACTGGGCAAGATGGCCCTGATAAGCCATGATGGCCAGCCAGGCCTAGGGATGCCACCCATGCACAAATTTTGTGCACCAGGCCTCCAGTCTATATATATAAAAGCATAAGCAACTGTTACCACCAAATGACTGAATGACTGGTTGCTATGATGTGTACTGACCACCAAGGGGCAGACACTCAATGCAAGTGTGCTCCCACAGTTGGAGTGCCGCTCAGCTGACCAACCTGTTCTGGTGGCCAACCAGCCCTACAGTAGCCACTCACTCCCTCAGTAGTCTTGCAGGTCCAATCTTTGGAGAATGGGCCAGGCACCAATGGATTGGCACCATTGGCACCATCCCAACAGTGCTGCCAGCCTCCTGGAAGTTGGCCTCAGACACCGTGGCTGATTCCCCTCCCTAGACACTTCATAAGGAAGAAATGATATAAAAGTGGATGCCAGGTAGCGCCAGACAACCGGCACAAATGTCAGCAGGATGGATCCAGATCCTGCCAGCAAGGGTGTCCCACCACCCACCTGGAGGGCTGGTCATGCCCTGCCCATCCCTACCCACATTGGGACGGGCACCAGAGGCAGGGCTCACAGTTGGTGAGCACGGCTGCAGTGGCAGTGCGAGCTTCTCCTGATCAAGACTGACTGGGCGCTAGCCTGCAGCAGACACAGTGGGGCCGGGATGAGTGGGAGCGGCAGGCAGGATCAGCAGGCAGCATTGGGCTGTGAGTTTCGGCTGGATCCCCACAGGCCACCCTGAGGGACCCCACCCATGCATGAATTCATGCGCCGGCTCTCTAGTGCTCTAGTGTTACATAAGTGTCCAGATTTGTGAGAGCGGAGAGAGAGAGAGAGAGAGAGAGAGAGAGAGAGAGAGAGAGAGAGAGAGAGAGGAGAGAGAGAGAGAGAGAGAGAGAGAGAGAGTGCTTGAGCCTCTCCATCCTCTGCTCATCTGTTACTCCTGTGCCATCTGCACAGATGTTTTCTGGAAACTTGACCATCACCCTGGAACCTTCCTTAACCTCTTCTGTTGGGTCTCCTGTTTCCTGGGTTTTATAACTTTTTTCCCTCATTGGTGTATTCCTTTTAGTAGCTTCTGAGAAAATGTGAAAGGAAGATAACCTTTTTTGAGATCCTGAATACATAAAACTGATTTTTATTCTCTTTACAAAAAATTTCTAGGATGGTTGGAAATTAATGATTTCTCTTCAACATTTAAGGTATTTCTCTAGGGTGTTCTGGCTTGCAGATAACATTGAAATTTCCATACCTTTATATATAACCTATTTTTCCTCCCTGAATGAATCTTGTCTGTATCCATTGTTCTGATATGCCATCAAAATGTGCTTTAATGTGGGTCTTCATTTTTTTGTGTTGAGTAGAAGGGCACTTTTAATTTGAAAGTGCATGTCCTTCATTTTTTAGGAAATTTATTATATCTTTGATAATATCCTGCCTTCTGCTTCCTTTTTGGCATTGTTAGGTAAAATACACATTTTCTAGGTAGATGTGCACCCATACCAACAACATATGCTTCATAATTTGTAAGATCCCAAAGAGGGTCAGAAGGCCTCTGAGAGACATTATGGAGCATGCACTGGGAAATGTGGGTTTGAAACACTGGGGTAGGCAGGGATTTTTTACCCCCATTATTGTTATTGTTGACACTATTACAGATATCCCATTCCCCAGGCCTCCTTTGCCACCCTTCACCCAGCCCTGCCTTCTTCCCTCTGGCCATCTCCACTCTTGTCCATGACCATAGGTTATGCATATATGTTCTTTAGCTAATCCCTTCACCTTCTTTTATCCAGTCCCCTATCTCCCCCCTTCTGACAGCTGTCAGTCTGTTCCATGCATGCATGCCTCTGGTTCTATTTTGTTTGTCAGTTTATTTTGTTCTTTTGATTATATCTGTAAGTGAGATCTTGTCTTTCTGTGGCTTATTTCACTTGGCACAGTAATATCCAAGTCCATCCATGCTGTTGTAAAAGGTAAGATTTCCTTCTTTTGTTATTTCTGCATAGTATTCCAGGTTATAAATGTATCATAGCTTTTTTTTTTATCCACTCATCTACTCAAGGGCACTTGGGCTATTTTCAGATTTTGACTATTGTAAATTGTGCTGCTATGAACATATGGGGTATGTATATTTTTGAATTTGTGCTTTGAGATTCTTAGGATATAATTCCTAAGAAGTGAGATTTCTAGGTCAAAAGGTAGTTCCATTTTTACTTTTTTGAAAAAACTCCATACTGTTTCCACAGTGGTTGTACCAGTCTGCATTCTCATCAGCAGTGAATGAGGGTTCCTTTTTCTTCATATTATTGTCAGCACTTATTTGTTGATTTATTGATGGTAGCTATTCTGTCAAGTGGGAGATGATATCTTGTAGTTTTAATTTTCATTTTTCTAATGATTAGTGACATTGAGCATCTTATATCTATTGGCCATCTGTATGTCCTTTTTGGAGAAGTGTCTGTTAAGGTCCTCTGCCCATTTTTAAATTCTATTGTTTGTCTTCCTGGTGTTGCGTTGTATAAATTCTTTATATATTTTAGAAATTAAACCCTTATCAGATGTATTACTGCTGAATATGTTCTCCCATACATTTGTATGCTTTTATTTATTTTGTTGATGGTTTCTTTTCTGTGTAGAAGCTTTTTAGTTTGATATAGTCCCATTTGTTTATTTTTTCCTTTATTTCCCTTGCCTTAGGAGACATACAGGCAAAAAAAAAAATCTTACAAGAGATTTCTGATATTTTACTGCCCATATTTTCTTTTAGCATTTTTATGGTTTTCTGACTTGCATTTAAGTCTTTTAGCCATTTGAGTTTATTCTTGTTTATGGTATAAATTGGTGGTACTTTTTTTACACATACCTGTCCAATTTTCCCAACACCATTTATTGAAGAGACTCTCTTTACCCCATTATATGCTCTTACCTCCTCTGTGAAATATTGACAAAATAGACATGTGTTGAGTTTGGGCATTCTGTGCTGTTTTGTTTACAGTGGCCTTGGAGATAGTTTGCTATCCAGTATTGTGATTCCTCCAACTTTGTTCTTCTTTTTCAAGATTGCTGTGGCTATTTAGGTCTCATTTGATTCCATATAAATTTTTGGAATATTTACCCTAGATCTGTGAGTATGCCATTGGTATTTTAATAGGAATTGTGTTGAATCCATAGATTGCTTTGGATAGTATGGACATTTTAATTATGTTAATCCTTCCAGTCCATGAACATAGTATATGCTTCCACTTATTTGTATCTTCCAGTTTCTTTCTTCAATGTCCTATAGTTTTATGAATACAAGTTGTTTGCCTCATTGGTTAAGTTTATTACTAGGTACCTTATATATTTTTTTGCAATAATAAATGGGATTATTTCTTAGTTTCTCTTTCTGATAGTTCATTATTGGTACATAAAAATGCCACTGAATTGTGGATATTAATTTTGAATCCTGCTACTTTGCTGAATTCACTTATTGGATCTAGTAGTTTTCTGGTGAGTCTTTAGGGTTTTGTATGTTCACTATCATGTCACCTGTGAATAATGACAGTTTTACTTCCTCTTTTCCAGTTTGGATGTTTTTTATTTCTTCTTGTCCGATTGCTGCAGTAATACTATTTTGAAGAAGAGTGGTGAAAGCAGATATTCCCTATCTTGTTTCTGATGTTAAGTAAAACATTTATAGTTTTTGTAGATGTTGGTTGTGGGTTTTTCATATATGGTCTTTATTTCTTTGAAGTTTGTTCCCTCTCTTCCCACTTTGCTGAGAGTTTTTATTATAAGTGGGTTCTGGATTTTATAAATGCCTTTTCTGCATCTCTTGATATTATCATGTGATTCTTGTCCTTCATTTTGTTTATGTGGTACAGCATATCTATTGACTTGCGGATATTGTACCAACCTTGCATTCCCATAATAAATCATACTGGATAGGTATATGGTCTTTCTAATATGTTTCTGGATCCAGTTTGCTAATATTTTTGTTGAGGATTTTAGCATCTATGTTCATTAGGGATATTGCCTGTAGTTTTCTTTCATTGTAGTGTCTTTATCTGGTTTTGAAATTAGGATAATGCTGGTCTTGTAAAATGAGCTTGGGAGTTTTCTCTGCTTGGTAAAATTCACCTGTGAAGCCATCCAGTCCAAAAATTTTATCGGCTGGAAGTTTTTAAATTACTGCTTCAATTTCATTAGCTGCAATCTATTTATTTAGATTCTCTGATTCTTCCTGATTCAGTTTCAGAAGTTTTTATGTTTCTAGGAGTTTATCTATGTTTCCAGATTGTCTACTTAGTCGGCATATAGTTGTTTATAATGCATTCTTACAATCCTTTGTATTTCTTTGATGCCAGTTGTTACTTCTTTTTCATTTCTGATTTCAGTTATTTGGGTCCTCTCTCTTTTCTTCTGATGAATCTGGTTAAAGATTGGACAATCTTATTTATCTTTTGAAAGAACCAGCCCTTGGATTCATTGACCTTTTATGTGTTTTTTTTAGACTTTATTTCATTCATTTCTGCTCTAATATTTATTATTTCCTTTCTTCTACTCACCTTAGGTTTTACTTGTTTTGTTACTTTTATTTGTTTTAAGTTAACTTTTGATTTATCCTTTGATCTCATTCATTATTTAGTAACATGTTACTTAGCATCCATGACTTTGTATATTTTTCAGTTTTTTCCCCATGAAGGTTCTTGATATATTAGAGAAGTTCTTGATATATTTCAAACTTCTTAAATGTATGGAGACTTGTTTTGTGTGCTAACATGTGGGCTATCTTAGAAAATGTTTCATGTGCGCTTGAAAAGCTTGTATATTTTGCTGCTTTGGGGTGAAATGCTCTGAAGATATCATTTAAATCCATCTGCTCTAGTGTGTCATTTAAGGCTGCAATTTGCTTGTTGATTTTCTGTCTAGAAGATCTATCATTAAAGTCAATGGGGTGTTAAAAATCCCCTACTATGACTATATTACTGTCAATGTCTTCATGTATGTCCACCAAGATTTGCTTCAAATATTTAGGTGCTTCTATGTTGGGTGCATAAATATTTACAAGAGTTATATCCTCTTGCTGGATTGCTTCTGATCATTATGTCCTTCTTAGTCTCTTACTATAGCCATTGTCTTAAAGCCTATTTCATCAGATATAAGTTTTGCTACTCCTGCTTATTTTCATTTCTATTTGCATGAAATATCTTTTTCCATCCCTTTACTTTTAGTTTGTGTTTATCCTTTATTCTGAGTTGGTATCTCTTGTAGATAACTTGCTTTCTTACCCATTCAGCTACATTGTGTCTTTTGATTGGAGCATTTACTGTAAGTCATTTACATGTAAAGTGATTAATAACAGTATACATATATTGCCATTTTATTTCTTTTTACTGTTCCTTTTTCTTTTTTCCCTCTTCCTCCCCCTCCTCCTCCTCCTCCTCCTCCTCCTCCTCCTCCTCCTCCTCCTCCTCCTCCTCCTCCTCCTCCTCCTCCTCTCCTCCTTCTCCTTCATGCAGGTCTTTTAACATCTATACTAATAATCGAGGAATATGCAAATTAGCCAGGATGCAGTAACATCATGGCTGTTCAGCAGGGCCAGGGGCTGCGGGGCGGTGGGCAGGACTCTGCGTGTGGTGCAATTTCGTCCCACCCAGGCAGACTCCCCATGGCCCCACAGCTGAGTCCCGGCACAGACCTGGGGTTTACTAAACTTGACTGGAGCTGCTCCCAACACCCTACCCCCTGCCCCAGGACTGTGCTGTCTGCAGCAGGGCATCCTGGCAGCCTCCTGACAGGTGGGCGGTCAGGGAGAGCCTAGTGAGATGGGGGTGGCAAGGAGCCATGGAGGGACGGGGCAGCCAGAGCCAAGTTCCCAGGGGTCTAGGGAGAGCACCTGACAGGAGCCTGGACTGCAAAGAAGGAAAAGAAGTGGCCACGGGCAGCTCTTCCAATCCACCTGCATGGACACCCTACCCCAGCTCTTGCATCCCTGAGGGACAGGGAAGTTGACTGGACAGGGAGAAGACCCAGCCTTGGGGGTAGCCACAGCCTCACCTCCAACTCCCAATCTCTTACCCCGACCCCTGCCAGGGGTGCCCACAATAGCACACTTGCAACAACCCATCAGAGCCCCCGAGGCACCCATGGCCCATGGCCCGCCACTGCTGGGCCCCCTCCACTGGAGCCAGGCATGCCTCTCCTCCCTACAACTCCAGACCTGGGTGGAGGCAGGCCCAAGCAGCCCTCCAGGGTCAGACCCATCCACCTCCTGACAGCAGCACCACTGTCTCTGTAGTGCAAGCACAGTGAACCTTGCCGAGGGCTGTGGCTCAACCCGCTCTCCTAGCCCACCTGGGTCTGCCCTGGCCCAGCCCTGCTCACTCTTCACCTCCCCAGCCCCCACCCTGCTTCAGGAGATTGGAGCCCCTCCCTGAGCATGTACATCTGTGAAATGACCACATACAATTTAAAGAATGGTGCCAAGTGGGGAGGTTTGACAGTTACTCCCCCTTCAGCCTTGCCACCCCCCTGGTACCCCCAAGTGTCTCCCCCCATGGCCAGTGCTTCCAGGGACAACCACTGCTATAGGGCTGCAACCAGAGCCCGCCCCTCCGAGGCCTGTGGGACCCTCTGCAAAGCTTCGAAAGCTACAGCCCCAGGAAACAATTATGCCCTCCCCCGCTAATCAGCACTTGCTACCTGGGAGGACACCCATGAGCTGAAAAATAACAATCCCTTCCATTTAGAGATCACTTACTTGATGAAACATTTCTAGGTTTATTAGCTCAGAACTTCCTCATGACAACCCAGTGAGGTAGGCGGAGAAGAGATTACAGTTCCCATGGTATAGGGGTACGTATTCAGAAATGAAGCTCAGAGAGGAACAGTTTCAAGCCCAGTGATTCCCAAGGTGCAGCACATGCCCCACAGGGAGGCAATTTAATTTTAAGTGGGGGCAATTTGAGAATGAGTTAACAGTGATTTTTTTTTTTTGGCATTTCTTATGGTTCTAGGGGGACTCATCTACAACATATCCTATATAATAAAAGGCTAATATGCAAATGACCGAATGGTGGAATGACCAATCACTATGATGTGCACTGACCACCAGGGGGCAGACACTCAATGCAGGAACTTCCCCCTGGTGGTCAGTGTGCTCCCATAAGGGAGTGTTGCTCATCCAGAAGCCAGGCTCATGGCTGGCAAGCACAGCGGCAGTGGTTGGAGCCTCTTCTGCCTCCGTGGCAATGCTAAGGATGTCAGACTGATGACTTAGTGGGCCTAAGCCATCAGTCAGACATCCCCCCAGGGCTCTTGGACTGCAAGAGGGCACAGGCCAGACTGAGGGACCCCACCCCCCAAGTGCACAAATTTTGTGCACCAGGCCTCTAGTTTCTTATAATATTAGTTTGGTGATAAAAACAAAACAAAAACAAAACAAAAATCCTTTACTTTTTTCCAGTCTGGGAAGCTCTTTATTTCCCCTTTAATTTTAAATGATAGCCTTGCTTGGTATAGTCTTGGTTGTAGTTCCTTGCTTTTCATCATTTTGAATATTTCATACTAGAGGCCCAGTGCATGAATTTGTATATGGATGGGGTTCAGCTGGCACACTCTGATGGGGGCCCATTGGGTGGCCAGCAGGGGGGAGGAGCTATGGAGGTTGGCTGGCTGGCCTGCCCTGATCGGAGAGCCACTCAGGGGCGGGGCTGGCTGGTGGGAGGGATAGCTGGTGGTTGGCTGCTGAGCCCACCCCTGATCAGGGTGTTGGAGCTGAAAGGGGATGGGGTCAGCTGTGGGGGAGGGCAGCTCCTTCTGTGGTTAGTGTGATTCTCTTAATTTGACCTCTACTTTCTGAGACAACCTGGGTTTTCCCATCACTCCTTGACTTCATTTATGTGCTTTTGATTTGGGTATGGTAACCTCACTGGGATGTTTAAGGCTCCTGTCTTTGATCTATTGTGTCAATTATGACCTCCTTCCCCCACCCCTTCCTCCTTCCCACTGCTTTTTTCTTTCTATCCCCCACTGCCTCTGGCCAGGTTTACTGAGTCAGTAAGTGACTCAACCTGAATGTTGACTCACTAATCAAATCAGTGGGAATTTATTAATTTGGCTCATAAAAAGGCTCACAACAAAGGTATTGGGGGCTGATGGAGGGCCAGGCCACTGGGGAGCAGGGGCAATAGGAGACTGGATCAGGCCAATTGCTGTCACAGTGCATGTCATAGCCACTGGTCATTCTAGTCATTCTGGTCGTTCCACTGTTCCAGATGCTGAATGAATATATTACCTTCTGGCCTGAAAAATTTCTGTTGAGACAACAGCTGACAGTCTTATAGGAACTACCTTATAGGTAACTAACTGCTTTTCTCTTGCTGCTTTCAGGATTATGTCTTTGTTTTTACCTTTTGTCATTTTAATTATGATTTGTTTTGGTATAGGCCTCTTTGGGCTCAACTTATTTGGGACTCTGAGCTTCCTGGACTTGTGTCTTTTTTCTTCACCAGGTTAGGTAAGTTTTTTGTCATTATTTCTTCATATAAATTCTTCTTAAAAATATGATTTCATTTATTTCAGAGAGAGGTTGGGAGAGGAATAGAGAGAGAGAAACATCAATTATAAGAGAGAATCATTGATTGGTTGCCTCCTGCATGCCCCCTATCGTTGATCGAGCCTGCAACCCAGGCATGTGCCTGAGAACTGAACTGTGATCGCCAGGTTCATGGGTTGACATTCACCTACTGAGCTACACAAGGCCAGGCTTCTTATAGGGCAGGGGTGGGGAACGTCTGGCCTGTGGCCCTATAAAGCCTGTGAAATCAAGTGGTTTGGCTCTGCCAAGGCATTAGGGATGAGTTAATTAAATGTTTGACCGAATATAGCAGGCTAATTTTTAAGTTGATAATTTTGTATGGCCCGCAAATGATAGTATAAATATACAAATGGCCCCTGGTGGAAAAAAAAAGTTCCTCATCTGTTATAGGTTCTTGATCCCTTGCTCTCTCTATTCTCCTTTTGGTACTCTTAAGATGCAGATGTTATTATACTTCATGTTGTTCCAAAGGTCTCTTAAACTACTCTTATTTTTAAATTTTGTTTTTTCTTTATGCTGCTCTGATGGGGTCTTTCTTTCTTCCTTTTTTTTTTTTGTTAATTCTCACTCTAGGATATTTTTTCCATTGCTTTTTAGAGAGAGTGGAAGGGAAGGGAAGAGAGAGAAGGAGAAAGAGAGAGAGAAATCGAGAGAGAGAGAGAGAGAGAGAGAGAGAGAGAGAGAGAGAGAGAGAGAGAGTCATCAATGTGAGAGAGGCACATTAACTGGTTGCCTTCCATACATGCTCTGACTGGGACAAGGGATCAAACCTGCAGCCCAGTATGTGTCCCCCATCCATCACAACATGTCCACATCTAATCACTGACGTTGAGTCATGGCTATCTCAAAGATTTTGCAGCTTGTCCAGGCTTTTCTGAATAACTTCTGACTTTTCCATATCTTTGCTTTCATCTCTGATTTATTTCCATTTTGTAGATAGGACATTCACAGCTACCATCTGTGAATTTGACTGTCAGCTCAGTAAGTCCCAGGATCTTCGCCCTTCAGGCCACCTTTAGTAGGTAAAACATTCTGCTTGAATTGAGCTCCTTTTGACTTAACCCTTAGTATTGGTCTGCTAGGCTGGTGACCCGGTTGGTCTGCTGTGGCCCTTTACAAGGAAAAATTCAGATAAGGAACCTATTAAGTAAGGGCCATGTAAATCTAGGACTCTAGAACTGGTGGATGTTTTAGGGTGGGTCCTGACCTGCCAAAAATCTAAGTTTTGGATATAGTAAGGCTGGAAGCTAAGCCCACCTGAAAAGCTTATCTCAGATGGTCATACTATGTGGTTTTGATAAAGGTTGGCCAGGGGGACCCAGGGAAGACAGCAAGTGTGGCAAACAAGGAGTTGGGTAATAAACTAGGTTTCAGCTAAGGACAGAAAGAGGCTTTGTAAGATGATAAGGTGGAGGGTTAAGGTCCGTGTCCAGGTAGGACTACAGCTACCTTAAATCTCTATTTGGTATCATCATGTGGCCTGACACAGGTTGACAGAAGGTAATAATATCACAGATACTTTTCTGTGCTTAATAAATATATTTTATTGATTTCAGAGAGGGAGAGGAAGAGAGAGATAAAAACATCAATGATGAGAAAATCATTAATTGGCTGCCTCATGCATGGCCCCTACTGGGGATTGAACTGCAACTTGCACGTAGACCAGGAATTGGACCATGACTTTCTGGTTCTTACATAGGTCAACTCTCAACCACTCAGTCACACTGGTTGGGCCCTTTTCTGTGTTAAAGTGTCAGATTTTTGTAGAAAATTGTATTTATGTTAGAAACATTTTTAGTGTATTTTATAGTACAGTCATAGTTTAATTCATAAGACTGATTCATGTACATTCTATGAAAGTTAAAAAAAACCTACCCAGTGGTAACTGTAATATCAATTTATGTTTCTTCCTTTCAGTTTGTTTTCTATGCAAATACATATTTATTTGTTTATTTTATAAAAGCAATCACACTGTATTTAGGATTGTATTTTGTTTTTATTCTTGTGATCTCTGAACATTTCCCATTATTAAATATTTTTTAAAATATAAGTTTTAACAGTTGTACATCTGGATAAAAGTAATACATTTGATCATTGTTAGATATTTGGATTATTTTCCATTTTTTACCAATAAAAATAATGCTGGGGTGAGACTATAAAAAATCTGACTCTCTGAATATTTCTTTAGATTAAATTCATAGAAGATGAATTAATGAAGCTTACAGGTGTTAAGATTTCCTCAGTTCATTTGCTTAGATTTTCCTAGAGAGGTATATGCAAAATAATGAAAAATGTTGCCACTTCCTTTTCAATAATTGTATCATTTACTTATTTATGTTTCTTGTCTTATTGCATTGTCCAGACATTTAGAGTAATGTTAAATAATTAGAGTCAGAATAGGCAAAGTGCTTTATTTTAATGGAAAAGGCTTTATTGTTATGTTGCCAAAATTTGTATACTTACATTTTATTTAGAAATTTTGCATTTATATTCATAGATGGAATTGGTCTGTAGTTTTCTTTTTCTATGCTTTCTTTGTCAAGTTTTATGATAGGGTTATGCTAGTTTGGTAAAATGTAATAGGTTTCTCTTCTGCAGAGACATTTCCTGGGTCAGGAGGAAATAGCAATTTCCAACAGGCAAACATGCTGGATGTTTGACAGGCCGGCCGAATGGTTTTCTTTCAAAGATACAGACAGAAGGTATATAATTGAATTCCCACACTCAGCTCTAACTGGTTATCCTGTCAGGAAGCTGGAATGTAAAATGATGTGCAATTGCTTCAATTACAAGAATTGAAGCATTTAGACAATTCTCCCTCTTCTGTTTGAGATGCAGGATCTGCTGCTGAGTTTGAAGCTGTCAGGAGTCCAATTTAGCCAATCCCAGACTCGGGGAATTTCTGTGGGCCATTACTGGCTCTGTTGCTACAGCAGTGCTGACGTGCCATCTGTCATCCTGCATAAAGGCTTTGCTCCTCATTCCACACTTTCCGTACTGTGCCATCTGCTAGGAGCCTGGGCAGTGCATTTATGGGAAATACCCTGAGCAGTCAGAATTCCCCTATTTGAAGGATCCTCAGAGTTGACCTCACCCATCTTCTGGCGGGTCTCAAATATCAGGTCTCTATTAATTTTCCCTGTGTAAATGTTGGAACAGTAGTAGAAACGAGAATGTGACTGGTTTGACTCTTTAATTGTTAAATACTGTAAGGCTCTCCTAAATATGCCAGGAATCGCCTATTTTTTTTTTCATCATCACTGCCACCTGTAGGCTCTCACTGGATTGCTGCAGGCAACACTAATTGGTCTTCCTGTTTGGGCCTATTTACTACTCCAGTCCATCCATCCTCTGGCCAGCCAGGGTGATATGGCTAAAATGTTGGTAACTGTCAGTAATCTGATTGGTTATCTCTTTCTTAAACTCTCTGACTTCCCAAGGAATTTCAGGTAAAGTTAGCACTTGACACATCTTATACAACAAATATGCACTATTCCCTCTACTTTCCTCTGCAGCTGAACCTTCTGTGCCTCCCTCCCCGCCCCACCTCACCCCCAACCCACTGTAATCTGGCTTTCCAGTGGCTTGCTCCATTTCTGTGCACTTTACTTCTCCCTGGCCTGAAACACTACTACCTGGTTAACACAACTTACCTTTCAGTTTCAACTCAGACATCATCTTCATGGGTGGTTCTGTGCGTCCTCTGGGTTGAGTTTGCTGACTTTTCTCTCAACACCTGCATCATGGCCTGTGCAAGACTGCATTGCATGTGGTGCCTCCCTAGCACTTTGCAGGCAGAGAGGACAAGGGCCATATCTAACATTTCTCCTGCACTTAGCATAGTTCTCAGCATGCAGCAGGTGCTCAATAAATATCTGTTAAATTAATAAATGGTAGTCTTGCCTCTTGGAGAGGTCTCTTCAATCATCCATAAAAAACTCAATTTTTCCGACTGGGAAGGTAACCCCTAAGTGAGAAGAAAATTGAACTCTACTTCGTCTCAAATTGGACGAATCACTCAATGGATGATGAATAAATCATGGGTGAAGAGGTACGTATTTTGTGTTCTGCACCTGGCACAGTGCAATGGAAATTATTCTTTGTTTTAAATCAAAAGGCTGGGTTGTGAGTGGAGCTGGTAGGGTATTGCTAGGGAGCAGGCAGTCCCTCCCAGAGCTGATCAGGTCCTTCCAGAAATGCCAGCTATTGGCCAGTGTGCTCATCGCCCTGGAAAAGCATGATGGTTGAAATAAAGCCTTTGCAAGGAAAGTTCGATGGAGGGCTTTGAGCCCCTGAACAAGTCTCAGTTAAGAGCTACTGATGGGAAAAAGGAGATCAGCATGATGATGAGCTCCAAACAACTGAGTGAGCTTTGAGCTCTATGACACCTGCTGAAAGCTAGCAAGGATGGGTTGATGGAGAGGGACCAAAAGAGCAAGAGTCGGAAGAACAGAGCAGCACCATGAAGGGCACCAGGTGCCCTGCTTCGGCCAGGCTCCCATGAATCCCTACTTCCCCTGCACTGTTTACTTCTGGCCACAAAGCTAGGCTTCTGGTTCTGTTTCTGTGAGCGATTTTGGACAGGACAAGGGCTGCAGTGTTCACAGGGTAGTGCTAAGAAGCCAGTGTATTTTAGATTGGCTAGCTGGTCTGTCACATGGTTGCATGTTCCCGGATTATAGTTTAAATTCTGCAGCCATCTGTGTGAAGAGTGACATATCATTAAACCTGTCTGTTTACCAGCATTGAGAATCTCCCATTTACTCCTCCCCGCCTCTCCACCCCTGCTCTCTGCCCTCCTCTTTAACAATCTCCGGAAATAACTACAATTCTGGAATGATGTCACTATGAATAGTCTTTAGCCCTATCTTCTAGGTCATTGGAATTGAAACCTAAACATTTTATAAAAAGTTGTGTTAACTCATGGGTATTCTTCACAACTGGCTATACAATTTTATCATCATAGTTCCTTTAGCAAATTTGAATGCGTTCTCACAGTCAAATGAAAGTTTGCTCAATCACCTTAAGATAAGCATATTACAAAATCAAAAATAAAGGTTATAAATTAATGATAAAAAAACCCCAGATAAACAAAAGACTGGGCTGCTTCCCTAAATCCTTTACCTACTACGTATGTAATTACAGGAAATGTTATTCTTTACCATCTCGATGTCATCATCTGAGAAAGGAGAGTACAATCCCTGCTTGGCTCATAGGTTTCCTGAAATAATGTATTTAAATAGAACTTGTGATGGCCATTAAGATGGCAACATGGGTTGTTCCCAGCTTGAGTGCCTTCACAGGAAGACTCCCAGGGAGCTGTCCATAAACAAGACGCCATTGTGAAAATCCTGGAGCTGTGGGTGAGGCTGAAGCGCCCCTAGAGCACAGAGAAAGTTAAGAGAGTGGCTAGTGAACATACTGCCTGTCTCCCAGGCAAGCTGTGGTTTTTCCAGGGGAAGAAGAGAGCCCAAGGTGGACATTCCCTTATTGTGCCAGAGGATCCCAGGAGGCCCACTTGGGTTTTGCTCTGGGAGAATCTGCAGAGCCTGGCCATGGGAATCAGATAGAGACTTAGCTCCAGGTGCACCAGGTTCCTGCATGCAGTGGGACCCAGGAAAGACTCAGATGTGCAGAGTTCAGCTGGTGACCCCTCGGGCCCAGGAGTGCAGTTGGCAGTTCTGCTTGATTTGGGTTCCCAGTCAGTGAGCTGTACACCATGGAGCCCGTTGTATGGTCCCACCCAAACAAGACAGACAATTTACAGCCTCCGTCAACCGCTGAGTCTAGGCTCTAATGCAGTGGTTCCCAACATGGGGTACAGGCCCCACAGGGGGCCATTTGATTTTTAAGGGAGACAATTCGAGAATGAGTTATTAATAATGATTTTTTTGCACCTCCTATGGTTCTAGGGGCCTCATATACAGTATATAAATATATATTGTGACATATTTATGCATTTCAGTTTTCTATTATATGTTTTGAAACTTTATTTGCTATTTTTAATGTCACTTCATATTATTTTTTAACAATTTTTTAGTGATTTCTTCCTCAGTACTTCAACTATTCTTTCATTCTTTTATTTTTCTCTTTCATGTATGCCATGTTTGGAAGCTTGCTTAGACTAAGTTAATGACCTTTTAGGCTTCCTCCACGTGAATAGGAGTTCACTTTCTGAATAAGAATTCTATGTCATGGGAGGGAGGAGCGGGGAGGAGGGGCGACAGGATCTTTGAGATGCTTAGGTGGGGCGTGGCCAAAAAAAGGTTGGGAACTACTGCTCTAGTGCCTGCCAACCAGGAGACCTGGCCAGAGAATCTGGGCAGCCATGGAGCCCATCTTACGGCTGTGCTGGGCAGGGAGACAAGCCAGAAGTCTATATAACCTCTGGTCCTGCACAAGCAGAGATCCTCTGAACCCAGCCCACAGCCCTGCCCAGCTGCTGAGCCCAGCCCTCAGCCCTGTCCCACAGTGGAGCCCAGCCTATACCTCTGTCTGACTGCGGAACACTGCCTGTAGCTTGTTCAATCAGGGAACCCAACCAATGGCACTGCTCAATCCTGGTGAGGTAGCCTAAGTAGCAACACTGCTCGCCCAGAGAAGAGTTTCTAGGCCCTCCCAACTGTAGGATACATACACTGGAGGCGCCTGCTGACCAGAGAGCTCACCAGCAACTCTGCGCAGCAGCTAGCAGCCTACCTGATCACAGAAGCATAGGCTGCAGCCCTGCCCAATTTCCAGGCATAGACCACGCCCGGCCTGACTGCAGAGCACAGCGTGAGGTCTCACCTGATCCCCATGCTTTGCCCATTGCCACGGGCTCTGCCTGGTTGGAGTGCAGCTTGAGACCCCACAGAACCAGGAGCAATTGCAGATCCCAGCCAGTAGCCAGGCAACTTCACATCTCAAGGAGCTACAAACAGAACACACTCAGCCTGAGGATAGCAGGAGGAAGGAACTAGTGAAGGCGAGAGCAGAAATACGTAGACTAGAGAATAGGAAAGCAATAGAAAAGATGAACACAACTCGGAATTGGTGGGACAGGACCCAATAAATAAAATTATCAGTGAAAGAGCAGATAGTACAACGGATACCACAGAAATACATGGAGTGGCAAGACTGCTATGAACAATCATATGCCAATAAATTGAAAAAACCTAGAAGAAATGGATAAATTTTTTTGAAACATACAACACACAAAGACTTAATCAGAAAGAAACAGAAATTCCAAACAGATCAACAATGTGTAAGGAGATTGAGTCAGTAATCAAAAATAACTCAATAGATTCACTAGTGAATTCTACCAAGCATTTAAAGTATTAACACAAGTTCTTTCTTAAACTCAAAAAATTGAATAGCAGGGAACACTCCTAAAGTCATTTTATGAGGCCAGCGTTGCCCTGCTACCAAAGCCAGCTAAGGACACTGCAAGAGAAGAAAACTGCATGCCACTATTCCCGATAAATACAGATGCAAAATTTCAACCAAATACAATAAAACCAAATTCAATAACAAACTAAAAGATCATAAATCGTGACAAATGGTATTTATTAGTAGAATGAAAGGATGTACAACATATGCAAATCAACGTGATACATCATGTCAATAGGGTAAATAATTTAAATCATATGATAATTTCAACGGATGTTAAAAAATTTGACAAAATTCAACAGCCATTCACAAAAAATACACTTAGCTAATTGGGTTTAGTAAAAAACATACCTTAATATCATAAAGGATGACGATCAGCCTGCACCTAATGTTAGAGTGAATGGCAAAGGTTGAAAGTTTTCCCTCCATGATAAGAAGCAAGATGAGAGTGCCTGCTCTGGCCACTACTGTGCCACATAACACTGGAAGTCCTCGCGAGAGCAATTAGGTGAGAAAAAGATATAATTTCATGCAAATCAAAAGAGTAAATTATCTGTTCGCAAATGACATGGCCTTATAAGTATACTGGAAGTCCTAGACTCCACCAAAAATCTCCTGGAACTAATAAATGAATTCAGTAAAGTTTCAGGATACAAAATCAATATGCAATAATAAGTTACATTTTTATACACTAACAATTAAATATCTATAAAAGGAATAAAAAACAACCGTATTTATAATAGCATTGAAAAGAATAAAATACTTTGGAATACATTTAACCAAAGAACTGAGAGATCTGTCCACTGACAACTATGAGGCATTCATAAAAGAAATGAAAGTTGACACAAATAAATGAAAAGACATGTCATGTTTGTAGATTGGAAGAACAGAGGCAATGCAAACCCTGTAAGATTTAATAGCATATTTTATAGAAATAGAAAAAATTCCTAAAATTTGTATGAAACCACAAAAACTCTGTGTAGCCAAAGCGATAGCAAGAAAGAAGAACAAGCCCTAACTAGTTTGGCTCAGTGGATAGAGTGTCGCCTGCAGACTGAAAGGTCTCAGGTTTGATTCCAGTCAAGGGCATGTACTTGGTTGTGGGCACATACCCAGTAGGAGGTGTGCAGGAAGCAGCTGATCAATGTTTTTCATTCTATGTTTCTAACCCTCTATCCCTCTCTCTTTATCTCTGTAAAAAAAGTCAATAAAATATATTTAAAAAAAAAACAAAGAAAGAAGAACAAGGCTGAAGAGAACACAGTTCCTGATTTCAAACCATGTTACAAAGCTATAATAATTGAAACAGTGTGGTACTGGCATATAAACCAATACATATGCCAGTGGAACAGAATAGAAAGCCTAAAATAAACCTATGAATATACAGTCAATTAATATTTGACAAGGAAGCCAAGAATACTCAATGGACGAAAGTAGGCTCTTCTATAAACAGTGTTCAGAAAACTGGTTATTCACATGCAAAAGAATAAAAGGGGGCCACTCACAAAAATCAACTCAAAATGTGTTAAATATTTAAATGTCAGACCTGGAACCATAAAACTTCTAGACTAAAATAGAGGGGAAAACATACTTGATATTGATCATGCTAGTAATTTTATGAATGTGACACCAAAAAACCAAAGTACAAAGGCAAAAATCTGCAAGAGGATTACATCAAACTAAAAAGCTTCTAAGAAGCACAGCAAAAGAAACAATCAACAACAACAACAACAACAAAAAGACAGTCTGAAAAACAGACACAGAAAAGGTGTGTAATTACCTGGGAAATGCAAATCAAACCCACAGTGAGGTATCACCTCCCCGCTGGGGGGATGGCTATTAGTAAAGAGACAAGAGGAGACAAGTGCTAAGAGGATGTGGAAAATGGAAACTGCTGGTGGGATTTGAAAGGGGTGCAGCCACTATGGGAAACAGTATGGAGGTCCCCCCAAAATTTAAAATGGAACTACTTTATGATCCAGCGAAATCCACCTATGGGTAATTATCCAAAGGAATGAAATCACTATCTCAGAGGGATAGCTGCTGCGCTGCAGCATTGCTTACAATAGTCAAGACCTGGAAACAAGCTGAGGGTCCATCAGTGGGTGAACAGGTAAAGAAAACGTGGCAACATGCACAATGGAATGCTATTCAACCATGGAAAAGAAGGAAATGCTGCCACTTAGGACAACGTGGATGAACTTTGAGGGCATTATGCTAAATAAAATAAATCAGACAGGGAAAGACAAACTGCACGATCTCACTCACATGTGGAAACTAGGCATCTAAACTCAGAAACAGAGCACATTGGTGGTTGTCAGGGGTGAAGGGGGGGTGTAGGGGAAAGACAGAGGCAGCTGGTCAGAGCGTACAGACTTCCAGTTGTAAGATGAACCCGTTCTGGTGTAATGTACAGATGGTGACTATGGTTGACAATGCTGCTTTGTATGCAGGGGTGGGCAAAAGTAGGTTTAGAGTTGCTTGTATGGAAAAAGACATGCACACTCTGATGACTACAATAGCTCCATTAACTCAAAAGAATGTCACAATGGCACAGTAACCTACTTTTCCCACCTCTGTATTTGAAATTAGCTAAGAGAGTAGATCTTGAAAAGTTCTCACCACAAGAATTGCAACTTTTTAAGTCTAGATGTGTTAACTAGCCTTATATGGTAATCATTTCATAGCATATATGAATATTAAATCATTACATTAAACACCTTAAACACTGACAATGTTATGTCAATTATTTCTTAATAAAGCCAGAAAATGAACATTTTACCTATTTGAAATTTGAACCATATGAATAAAATACCTATTAAAAAGAAAATAAATTAGAATTCAAGAAAAATTAAACATAATATGTAAAAGGTTAATGATACAAAGATGAGGTATTACTACATTGAAGTGTCATGGTATAATAATTCCAGCTATCAATATTTTTGAGTGCTTGCTATGTTTGGGAATTGTACATGCATCATTTTATTTTATCATACATCTTGTTTGAAGTATGTCTTCCTTTTCAATGAGGTAATTGAGCCTCAGAGAGGTTAAATAATTTGTCTGAGTTCACACAGCTTGCAAATGCCTGAGCCCAGCTTCATGTTCATACTAGAACAACGGAGATGGCAGGGACTGGTCCAGAAGACTTGAGTCTAAGACTTAGTTCCCTTATTTACTGGTTACTGGTTTGAAGGCACATCCCTTAAACCTCTGAGCCTCGTTTTGGCAGCTGCCAAAAGGGGATAAAGTGTTTACCTGGCAGAGTTGTTGTGCGGCTTATAAACAATCTTGCAGTTTGATGGACTGAATCATTAGTGGCCTACCTCACCACATGTCATTTTTTGACAGCTCGGTGGAAAGAACAGTCATCTCAATACTAACCAGGTTCGTTCTCTTCCCGTTTGACCCTCTCTTTGTGTTGGTGAGAACCAGAGCCTATGCCACGGTGTGAGAGCATGAACTTGAACTACCATAGGCCCAGGTTGCAGTAGTGGCTCTGCTACATACTGGCTGAGGGAAATCACTCGACCTCTTCAAGACTCAGTGTCCTTAGCCCCAAGCGGGGCTAACAATGGGCTCTATGTCCTAGGGTTGCTTGTGAGGGCCAGAGGGCAATGAGCGGACATTCTTGACTAGTTTGCAGCACCAAAAGCGATACGGAGGTAAGGAATAACAGCACATCACACATTATATACACCAAAAAGCACTACACCAGCTTCATTCTGAATGAGCTGTCGACGTTGATATTATCAGTGTTTGTTTCATGAATGGGGAGTATTTTGTTGCTTCCGTGGAGCCACCCGCGGGGCCACACTCACGCCAGCAATTTTTACTCTGTGAGCGGTGCTTCCTCCATCACACAGATCCAGAGGGTCTAGGAGGACTTAGGGGCTCCCAGGGAAGACGAAGGGGACCAGTGAGGGCCACCTGCGGTCTCCCAGAAGCAGCGAAGAGGTGAGAGCTTCAGGAAAAGTTCAGTGCAGAGAGCAGAGGGGGGAAAACCAGACCTCCCAATTGGGAGGGATCTTTACATACTTATATCAGCAGTTGGCCAAGTTGAGGCCCTTTTACATCTGACCGCACCTGTGTGGTTAGTGGCAGCGGGCAATTCCTGTCCGCCCGCAGAAGGCCGCAGGGCAGGCTTGCCTCCCAGGCATTGCGAAGGCGCTGAAAGGCCGCCACTGTTAACAAGTGGCTCTGGTGTCAGGTTCGAATCCTGACTCTCCACTTGTTGCCTGGATGTTGGGCAAGTGAATGAACCTTCCCAAGTTTCATCCAAAAGCTAGTAGTACCAATTTCCTGAGGCTATTCGAAGTATTAACTGAGAAAGAGTTGCTCACATGAACTTGATCATGTAGCGTTCCATGATCTGTGCACCAGATGAGCAGCCAGGGCACCGACCGGGAAGCCGAGCGTCTGGCTTCAGAACCCTGAACCATCCTGGCCAGCGTGTGCGCCGGCTCGGGGTTGGGAGAGTTACCCAGACACGGAGCAGGGATCCAATGCACACGTCCATATACGTGTGCTAACTGCCAGGCACGCTCCTAAACACCTCACGCCTGGCAACTGATTTCCCCTTCACAGTAATCCCATGAGGTGGGAGCTAGTGCTCACCCCATCTTGGAGGCAAGGAACGCCAAGCATGGGGTGTCACACGGTAAGTGGAGGCAAGCGGCACAGTTTAGGAATCTACAAATGGAGCCTCCATCATCCTCATGCTAGACCCTCCCATACTCAGAGCAGTCAGTCCCTCACCTCAGCACCGCTGACATCTTGGGCTAGGAAGTCTTCGCTATGGGGGCCTCCTGGGCATTGTAGGGTGCTCAGCCGCCTCCATGGCTTCTGTAATTGATGTGGCAGTAGCCCTGTCCTCCTGCCAGCTGTGTCATTACCAAATATTCTATGAGAGGCGGGGGGTGGGGGGGTGGGGGGAGAATAAGAGTGATGGTGGTGGCAAAATTAATTTCAAGTTTGACTTGGCCATTTGCCAGCTGTGTGACAAGTTACTTAGCCGCTCTGATGCTCAATTACTTCATTTTAAAGGGAGCCATAGTTCAGGCAAGATGATCAGAAGATAAAATAATACAGTAAACACTCAAGAGACGATGGCTGGGTTAGCCCATTCTCTGAAGTGTGCTGGCCTCACCCCGCACCGTGATGCACCTTGCACATTTGCTCACAAGCATCATTTCAGTCGACCTGTGAGGCAAGCGGGGTCCCCTCTTCAGCCTTGACTGAACTATGAGAACCACCAACTGTCGAAATGAGGCTCGTCAAATAGGTAAATCACTCCTTCCTCCTGAGGAAGCAGAGTTGTTAAGAGGGTCTGTAAAGTGGAATGGAAATCCTCTCTCGTTTATGAAAACTTGAGCAGTATTTCTCATCTCTCCACCCTAATGGTAACAGCAACATTTATTGCCCCAATATCTCATGGCCTTTGTGTTCACGCTCTTTGGCAGTGCCCTCACACTGACTCCAGGCTTTATCTCGGGACTGCTCTCACTGAGGAAAAACCCACAGTCTGGCCACAAGCAGACGTGCAAGTGCTTATGCACCAGGACTGTCTCTTGGCACCTCCTGGAAAGCAGAGCTGCTGTGTGAAAAAGCCCAGGCCAGCCACTGGCTCAAGAGACATTTTTAGCCCATTTGCTCCTGGTAACCCTACCTGACAGCCAGCCAGTCCCCAACAGCTCCCGCAGGACCCAGATGCATGAATGAGCTCCTGTGAGACCAGAAGAATTGACCAGATGACCTAACCCCGATTGACAACCTAGAACCATGAATTAATAAATGGCGGTTGCTTCAAGCCATATGTTTTGGGTTGTTTTATTGAGGATACAGAAAAAGATAAGTGAAATAATTCCCTTTTAAACCTACAAATGGGGCCATACAGCTTTAAAGAGGTTGTTTTTGTGGTCACAGCTAGTAAGTGAGAGCAGTGGGAAAATGCATTACTCTCCCAAGATCCACACTGCGAATAATGTCAGTTTTACTTCCTCCTTTCCAATTTGGAAGCCTTTATGTTGAATAAGAGTGGTGAAAGGGGATATCTCTGTCTTGTTCCTGTCTTTATGGGAAATGGTTTTAGTTTTTGCCCAGTGAGTAAGATATTGGCTGGAGGTTTGTCATATATGGCCTTTATTATGTTGAGGTCTGATCCCTCTATTTCTACTTTGCTGAGAGTTTTTGTGAAAAAAACAAAAAAAGAAAAAAGGTGTTGGATTTTGTCAAAAACGTTTTCTGTGTCAATTGAAATGTTCATGTGATTTTTGTCTTTTAATTTGTTTATGTGATGTATCACATTTACTGATTTCTGAATATTGTACCAGGCGTGCATCCCTAGAATAAATCCTACTTGGTCATGGTGTATGACATTTTTAATATATTGCTGGATCCAATTTGCTAATATTTTGTTCAGGGTTTTAGCATCTATGTTCATTAGGGATATTGGCCTGTAATCCCCCGCCCTCCGTGCCCCCCCCCCCCCCACACCACCTCTCTTTAGTGTCTTTTTCTGGTTTTGGAGTTGGGATAATGCTGGTTTTGGAGTTGGGATAATGCTGGAGTTGGGATAAAGAGCTTGGTAGTATTCCTTCCTCTTGGGTTTTTTTGAATAGTTTGAGGAGGATAGGTGTTAGTTCTTATTTTAATGTTTGGTAAGACTCCCTTGTGAAGCCATCCAGACCAGGGCTTTTATTTGCTGGCAGACTTTTTAAAAATTAATTAATTTTTTTTACTGCTTCAATTTCATCAGTAATTATCAGACTACTCATGTTTTCTGATTCTTCTTGATTGAGTTTTGGAAGATTTTATTTTTCTAGGAATATGTCCATTTCATACAGGTTGTCCACCTGGATGAAATAGATATATTATTTCATAGTATTTTTTATTTTTATTCTTATTCTTTGTATTTCTGTGGAGTCAGTTGTTACTTCACCTCTTTTATTTCTGATTTTCTTTATTTGGATTCTCTCTCTTTGTTTCTTGATGAGTCTGATTAAAGGTTGTGTATATTTTCAAAAAAACAGCTCTTGGTATTATTGGTCTTTTTTTGTTTTTTAAGTTTCTATGTCCTTTATTTCCACTCTGATCTTTATTATTTCTTCCCTTCTACTTACTCTGGTTTTTTTTATTGTTTTCTTTCTAATTCTTTAAGTTGTAGAGTTAGATAATTTATTAGAAGTTTTTCTTATTCTTTGAGGCAGGCCTGTAATTCTATGAACTTCCCTCTCAGAACTGCTTTCACCATGTTCCATAGATATTGGGTTGTTGTGTGTTCATTTTCATTTGTTTTCAGGACATTTTTCATTTATTCCTTGATCTTTTTGGTAACCCTATTCATTGTTTAGTAACATGCTATTTAGCTTCCATGTGTTTGAATGTTTTGGGGTGTTTTTATTGTAGTTGACTTCTAATTTCATGCTACCGTGATCCAAGAAGATGATTGATATGATTTTAATCTTCTTGAACTAATAGAGACTTAATTTGTGTCCTAACATGTGGTCTATCTTTGAAAATGTCCCATATGCACTTGAAAAGATGTATATTCTGTAGCTTTGGTATGAAATGTTCTGAAAATGTCAATTAATTCTATCTGATGTAGGGTGTCATTTAGGATCCTCTGAGTCACAGTGTCCTATCGTTACTTTTATTTGTGGAATTTCACTCATCCAGCTTTCCGGTGATTCTGGATGGTGTTTGTTCTGTCGTTAAGTTGTAGTTTTCAAATTGCTGTGTGGGGCAGCAAGATAGGTGTTTACCATGCCGCCATCTTGGTTCCTCCTCAGGAGATCACATTTTGATTCTGGGGGTTGTTTCTTTGTCTTCCAATTTTTTTTTCTGAGCCCCTTTTTAAAATATTAGATCAAACTGCTATGCCTCCCAGACTTTATGGGGTGGCCTTATGTAATAGGTGTTTTGTGGGACCCAGGGTGCAGTCTCCTAGATCTCCTAAGCCTCCAACTAGGAAAGACCTTGGTTTGAATTATTTGGGTTCTCCTCTTGTAGATGGGTTTTGAATGTTATTGTCCCATTTGTGGGTGGAGTCTCCTGTCAGGCTGGCTCACTATGTGTCTCATCCGTGACCACATGGTGAAAGCTGTTGTGGAGGTGCTAACTGAAGAGAATAAATACAAAATGACAAAACATAAAGCATAAAACAAACAAACAAAAACATACACAAGACTCCTATAATGGCAACAAAAGTAACCATCATAGAAGAGAGAATTAGGAAAAAGAAAAGAGAGCAATAATGATAGAAAACAATGAATAATAGAAAGAATACAAGGAGAAAACAAAGCTTAATGCAAAGCTTAATGAAGAATTAGGGAATAGGAGAAGAAAAACAGTTTAAAATAAAGGATGAAGGAAAGAAAAAATTGAAAGAAAATTAGAAGAGAAAGCAGATAGAGCTAAAATAAGAAAAAGAAAAAAGATACAAAATCAGGAGAAAAAGAAAAGAGAGAAAGAAAAGAGAAAAAATGAGTTGTGAAAAAAATTGAGTAGGAAAAGGGAAGAGGAAAATTAGATATATGAATGAAACAAAAGAGACTATAATAATAATAAATCAAGAAAGCAGGTAGATAAATGTAACAGGGAAAAAGGAAAGGAAAGAGAAAAAAGAAAAAAGAGGGAGGAAAAAGAAAAGAGGAAAAAAGTGGAGTGGCATTTGTTTTAGCCGAGTTCAGCATCCCACGAGAGTTCCCTTTGGCTCTCTCTCTTCTGATGACTGTGGCTGACTATTGTCTTCCAATCTGTGCCTCCCAGAGGTACTTATGTGCTAGTCACTGTCGGAAACTGCCCTCCGCTGGCTCTCTGCAACCTGCGTGAAGCTCCAAGAGATCCACGTTTGTGTCTGTCTCCACAGGACTTGACTGCAAGCAGAAAGGGCCAGTCTGTCCTTCAAAGTAGGTTTGTTAGCAGCATGGGGCACAGGCCTGGTCAGCAAACTTCCCCTAGTTCCCCAGGCTCCACCTCTGACTGCCTTTGCCTGCTAGCTAGTTGTCAATCCTCATCGCTCAAAAGTCTTTTTCTGAAAGGGCTTTAGGTGGAGGTGATACTGTTCAGCTTTTAGGGAACATGGTGAGTGTGTTTCCCTGTCCCAGAGCTGATACTACTCTGGGATTTTTATGTGCAGTCCAGTGGAATTGGCTGGAAACCTGGAGTTCCTGTCAGCTCTCCCATGTGGAAGAGACAGAAGCAATAAGGTTCCTAAGATCGTGAAGCAGACGGCCCCTCCCCCAATCCAGTCACTGATGTTCCCTAAGACTATGCAGAACTTTTTTCACTTGCATTTTCGAGGCACTTTAGGAGATGAAAAGTTTACCCCCTATCCTGTTACTGCCCACATTCTGCCATCTTCAAAGAAGAGTGGGCATAATCATAGTCATTAGCCTCCATGCATTCAATCAGGTAGCTGGTACTAAGAGCATGGCCATTCTATGCTATGCACGTGGTGGCCTTTCTCTTCTCTCTTCCTCAGTGAAGATCACTGACACATACACAGGATGGTGCCCAACCGTTTTCCTCTCGTCTTTATTCTACCCTTGTGTCTGGATCTATTCACAGTATGTGCTCAGTAAATGCTAGGTGCACTCCTTTCCTCTGTATTTGTATTTACTTTATTGAAAGACCCAATATCTAGTTTAGAAATTAATGTTGAGGTGGAGGCCTCTTAGGAGGCATCTCATGTCCCCATCCTTTTGGGATGCCAACCCCAGAAGACAGAATCATTCTCTGTACTTGGCGCTGACCTCAATTTTAACTCAGTGTGCTACATTACAGCAGATTTTTTGTGTGTGCTTGTTTCTTTTCCAGACTATCAAGTGTCTTTTTGCTTTTGTGTCCCTATTATCTACCCCATTATAACAGAGATAGATAAGAAATATTTCTTGAATGGAGAAGTCTGTGTTCAAATCAGGTCCTCTCCTTTCCAGTTGCATGGCATTGAGAAAGTAACCTTTCTGAGAATTCATTTTCTCAACTAGAAAAGGAAGATAATCATGCCTATCTGACAGGGTTATTGTAGGAAGGAAATGAAATAAAATGTATAAAAGTCCCTGGGACTTTTGTAAAACTGGAAGAACATTATTTCTCTTTTTTTCGTGTTAACCCATCTGTGAATGGAGGATGAGAACTGTGCTGCATAGAAGGTACCAAATCACTGGGCTGGCTATTGTGCAATTTTACTCCAGATCTGCCTCATTTACATGCATCTATCCTGCCAATGAAGACTCTGGGGCCTGCTTTTCTCTTCAAGTTGCATCGCACATTAGCCTTCCCCGTGGCACCTCTGCGATTAATGACTACAGAATTGCTGGGGCTGGGCAGGCCGGTTTCTCTGGGGTTCTTTGTCGAGTTTGTAATCTCAGCTGTCATCCCCTTGGCTACAAAGATTATTAAGCATTCCACAAGGAATGTGTCCTCTTTATGGTCATTCGGAAGCAGCCATGACTGAGGAAAGCCACTGCCTTCACCCCTTGGCCAAGAGGAGGCAGCTGGCTCTGTTCCAAGCTCAATTATCAGAGATAATCTCTGCAAGTTGGGTAAATAGGATTTCTCTTTCCTATTTCTATTTTCTTCTTCCTTCTTTTTTTTTTTAAATTGATTTCAGAGAGGAAGAGAGAGGGAGAGAAAGATGGAAATATCAATGATGAGAATCATTGACCGTCTGCTTGCTGCACGCCTCCTATTGGGGATTGAGCCTGCAACCCTGGTATATGACCTTGACTTAAATCCAACCTGGGACCCTTCAGGCCACAGGCTGATGCTCTATTCACTGAGCTAAACCAGCCAACCCCCTACCCCCCCCCCCCTTTTTTTTAAACTCACGGAAAAAGGCTTTGCAAGGACAAATGTGTACCATGATGGTGGAGTATTGGGTTTATTGCGGAGAGAGACTATCACCGAGAAGTACATACACCACCTCTCAGAGGAATTTCAAAGGTCTCACTCCAGAGATTGAATGCTCAAAGGCTGCAAGGCCTCTTTGTTAGTGCGTAATGTAATAGTAGCTTTTATCCTTTTAAATATTTTACTCTTCTTTCACTCTGGGCCCCTTGTTTCAAAGCCAAATTTCTCTCACTTTGTTACTAAGTTGCACCTTCTCTCAAGCATTCAAATGTCTGCCCAAGGCTTGCATTAAGGTAAGTAAAATAAGTCTCCTCTCCTCTGACTGGTGCAGCCTCTTTCAATTGGAAGCTGACTTTGGTGCTTTTAGGAAATTGCTCAATTTTAGTTTGTGTGTTTATATCCCCCCTCAACCACCCAACACTCAGGTCTCCAGTCCCCTTTTTATTTGAGAGTAATATTTTCTTTTTCTGCTGTGTTCACAGTTTCTTAGAAATGTTAACAAACATTGACTGATGCTTTCTCTGTATCAGCCCTGGTGCTGGGAGATGGTGAGTATGAGACTCTATGTACTGAAGATTATCTATCTATCTATCTATCTATCTATCTATCTATCTATCTATCTATCTATCATCATCATCTATCTATTGACCTACCTACCCATCTGTTTATCCATCCATCCATCCATCCATCCATCATCTATCTAGATCTCTCTATATCTGTCTACATATCTAGAATGAGAAATACAGATATAGCTATACACTGAGTGCCAGATTATTATGATCTTTGAATGCATAATAATCTGGCCATTCAGTGCATATCCTATATAATAAAAAGCTAGTATGCAAATTGTCCCTTTGACCAGGAGTTCGACCAGCAGGCAGGCCAACCAACCACCCATGTCCCCTCTCACTAGCCAGGCTGGCCGCCCTCTACCCCCCGCCCATACACAAATTCATGCACTGGTCCTCTGATTTTATACACACACACACACACACACACACACACACACACACACACACACACACACATATATATATTAGAGGCCCGATGCACAAAATTCATGCATGGGGGTGGGTGTCCCTCAACCCAGCCTGCACCCTCTCCAATCTGGGACCCCTTGAGGGATGTCCGACTGCCCGTCCCGTTTAGGCCTGATCCTACATTGGGCTCAAATGGGCAGTCAGACATCCCTCTCACAATCCAGGTCTGCTGGCTCCCAACTGCTCACCTGTCTGCCTTCCTGATTACCCCTAACTGCTTCTGCCTGCCAGCCTGATCACCCCCTAACCACTCCCTTGCCCGACTGATTTATGCTTAACTGTTCCCCTGTCAGCCTGTTTGCCCCCAACTGCCCTCCACTGCAGGCCTGGTCATCCCTAACTGCCCTCCCCTGCAGGCTTGATTACCCCCAACTGCCCTCCCTTGCAGGCCTGGTCCCTCTCAACTGCCCTCTCTTGCTGGCCATCTTGTAGTGGCCATCTTGTGTCAACATGGGGGCAGGATCTTTGACCACATGGGAACAGCCATCTTGTGTGTTGGAGTGATGGTCAATCTGCATATTACTCTTTTGTTAGACAGGATAGAGGTCTGGTGCATGAGTGGGGGCCAGCTTGTTTGCCCTGAAGGGTGTTCTGGATCAGGGTGGGAGTTCCCTTGGGATGTTGGGCAGCTGGGTGAGGGGCCTGTGGTGGTTTGCAGGCCAGCCACGTCCCCTAGCAACCCAAGCAGAGTCCCTGGTGTCTGGGATTCATTTACCTTTTACAATTGAAACTTTGTAGCCTGAAGTGGAGCCAAGCTTTCTGCTCACTCCATGGTGTGGTGGCAGCCGTTTTTGTTGAGATTTATTTATTTGGTATAATTGAAACTTTGTAGCGTTAAGCGCAGGCCAAGGCAGGTCAGGGTGTGCAAGAGAGTTTGGCTTCCTCCATTGCCAGGGACAACCCTAGTCTCCTGCTTTCTCCAGCTCTGTGGCTGCCACCATTTTTATTAAAATTTATTTATCTTCTAAAATTGAAACTTTGTACCCTGAAGTGGAGGCATGGGATAGCAAGGTCAGGTGGAAAGCTTGGCTTCCTCCATTACTGGAGAAACCCAAGCCTCCCTCCTGCTCTCTGTGACCATAGCTATCTTGGTTGGGTTTATTTGCATATTTGCTCCTGATTGGCTGGTGGGCATGGCTTGTGGATGTGGGTTGTGGGTGTAGCAGAGGTATGGTCAATTTGCAAATTACTCTTTTACTAGATAAGATATATATACTAGAGGCCTGGTGCACAAAATTTGTGCTTGGGGGTCTGTCCCTCAGCCCAGCCTGTATCCTCTCCAATCTTAGACCCCTCAAGGGATGTCCAACATCTGGTAGGATTGGGCCTAAATGGGCAGTCGGACATCCCTTTCACAATTCTGGACTGCTGGCTCCCAACTACTCACCTGCCTGCCTTTCTGATTGCTCCTAATCATTTCTGCTGGCCAGCCAGATCAACCCCTAACCATTCCTCTGATAGCCTGATTGATGCCTGTTTCCCTGCCAGCCTGATTGCCCCCAACTGCCCTCCCTTGCAGGCCTAGTCACCCCTAACTGCCCTCCTGTGCAGGCCTGGTCCCTCCCAACTGTTCTACCCTGCAGGCATGACCCACTCCCAACTGTTCTCTCCTGCCAGCCTGGGTCCCCTCTTCCCCCCGCAACTGTCCTTCCCTGCAGGCCCAATTGCCCCCAACTTCCCTCCTCTACCAGCCTGGTCACCCATAACTGCCCTCCCCTGAAGGATTGAGCACCCCCAGCTGCCCTCCTTTGCAGGCCTGGTGCCTCCCAAATGCCCTCCCCTGCTGGCCATCTTGTGTATTGGAACGACGGTCAATTTGCATATTACTGTTTTATTAGTTAGGATATTCTACCTAATAAAAGAGTAATATGAAAATTGACCATACCTCCATTATACCACAAGCCACGCCCACCAGCCAGTCAGGAGTGAGTATGCAAATAAACTCAATCAAGATGGCTGTGGCCACAGAGAGCAGGAGGGAGGCTTGGGTTTCCCTGGCAATAGAAGAAGCCAAGCTTTCTGCCTGCTCTTGCTGGCTCAGGCCTCCACTCAATGCTACAAAGTTTCAATGATAGAAGATAAATAAAATGATGGCAGCCACTGAGCTGGAGAGAGCAAGAGGCTTGAGTTGCACCCAGAGATGGAGGAAGCCAACCTATCCATCTGCTCTGGCTGGCCCAGGCCTCCACTTAAGGCTAAAAGGTTTCAATTATAGAAGATAAATAAAATCCAATAGAAATGGCTGCAGCCACAGAGTGAGCAGGCTTGGCTTCGCTCCAGGCTACAAAGTTTCAATTGTTGAAGATAAATCCCAGATACCAGAGCCTTTTATTGGGTCACCAGGGGGCTTGGTCAGCCTGTAAATCACCACAGGCCCCTTACCCAGCTGCCCCACACCCCAAAGGAACCCCCACCCTGATTCAGGACACCCTTCAGGGCAAACAAGCTGGCCCCCACTCATGCACGAGGCCTCTATCCTATCTAATAAAAGAGTGATATGCAGATTTATCATCACTCCAACACACAAGATGGCTGCCCCCATGTGGACACAAGATGGCCACCACAAGATGGCCTGCAAGGGAAGGCAGTTGGGAGGAACCAGGCCTGCAAGGGAGGGTAGTTGTGGGTGATCAGGCCAGCAGGAGGATAGTTAAGGGTGACCAGGCTGGCAGAGGAGGGAAGTTGGGGGGGACCAGGCCTGCAGGGGAGGGCAGTTAGGGACAAACATGCTGACAGGGGAGCAATTAGGCATCAATCATGCTGTCAGGGGAGTGGTTAGGGGGTGCAGGCAGAAGCTGTTAGGGGCAATCAGGAAGGTAGGCAGGCGAGCAGTTGGGAGTCAGCAGTCCTGGATTGTGAGAGGGATGTCCAACTGCCCATTTGGGCCCAAGGTAGGATCGGGCCTAAATGGGCAGTCGGACATCCTTCAAGGGGTCCCAGATTGGAGAAGATGCAGGCTGGACTGAACGACATTCGCCCTGCCCCCACAGCACAAATTTCATGCACTGGGTCACACAAACACACACACACACACACACACACACACACACACACACACGCACACACGCACACACACACACACCCACTGAGGGGATACCTTATTATGCATTCAGAGGTCATAATAATCTGTCCACTCAGTATAGATAGACAGATATAGTTAATAGCTATAGATAATTGTTATAGATAATAGCAAAGAAGAACAGAGAAAAATCTAATAGGAACTCACTCAGACTCTGAGTGAAGGGGACCATGGAAGACATGCAGGGCTTTGCATTGATGATAGACATTGTGTTTACAGCTGCATAAGCAGGGAAAGACACTCTGAGCAGAATAACTGACATGAAGAGTCATAGAAACCTGTAAGAATGTAGCCTGTAATGTAGGAGGAAGATGAGAACGTGTGTGGTTGAAGACCAGCAGTGGGGCTGCAGCAATGCCAGGATTCTGGTCTGGTCTTTCTACATTGGATAAAGAATTGGGCCTGGACTTCCCCTGAGGAGCATATGCGATTAATGGAGGATTTTAAGCAAATAAGTAATTTGTTCAAATTAGGCAATTATTGTGATAGTAAAGAATAGACCAGTTCAATAAGAAATTGGGCAGGATATTCCTTATCCTTTTAATTTTCCAAATGCCGACCACATTTCTGATAATTTCTTTGGAACAGGTCAATGTAAAATCAATCAACCCATGTATCCAAAAATCAAATGCAGACTGAAATGGTAGGAAAGGCCACAGCACATGTTTGCCCAGAGGGGACTGAGATGAGCACACGTGTGCATATGAGGACCACAGGCCTTTCTTCAGGGGAGGCTGCAGGTACCTGCTCTTACTTACATTTAACTTACTCCGATTTACAGTTTCAATGAGACCACACTGATCCTTAATTGGAGAAGAGGTTTTAATTCTTTGTTTCACCAAATATTGTTGGAGCACCAGTGGATGTTGGTGGGGGTTGATTCTGTGAGTCAGTATTTGTGTATGTGAAGCCTCCACTCTCCAGGAGAAGGCAATGCTCTCCTCTTATCCCCCGGCACTGCCCGCTGACGTGAGCCACAGCATTCACCCCCATGGACTGTGCTTGTGTCTTTGAGAAGCAGGACAGCGGAATGATTCAGAGAACAGGTCTAGAACCAGAGAGCCTGGCTTCGAATCCTGGCTGTCACGTATTAGCTGTTTAAACTTAAGTTAATCAACTTTGCTGTGTCTCAGCTTCCTTGCCTTATTTTCATCTGAAAAATGTTATGTAACTTAGAGGGTTGTTATGAGAAAAACATGATGGTATATGCGTAAAGTAATTAGAACAGAACCAGACTTAAAGTAAGCACTCATAAATGTTGACACTTCTAGTGCTTCTTAGTCTTTACCGTGCCATGGCACATGTGAAAGTGCAAGGATGTGTATGGCACACGGGGATGCACGGACAGGGCTGCCTGAGTCTGGGATGGCCCAGCAGAGTAGCTTCACCTCCTCCAGGCCACGCTGGCTGTGTTGATGGCCAAGGGGTTAACTTCCAACACACCTGTGCCCACGGTGGGACATTCTGACCTGGCAGCCTGTGCTGAGGAAGGCTGGGGGCTGTGTTTGCTGAACCTACGTGCCTAGCACAGCTTGTCCCCTAATGCAGGTACCCCACATAGGCTTGTTTCAACACATGGAGCAATGCGTGGCCGGCAGGGAGGCCCTACTTCTCTGGGCCCTCCTAAGGTTATGTGTTCTTCTTGTGGGAAAACGTTCACTAGCTATATCTTTGCTATTTTCTGTCCAAATCATGCATTTGACATTCTAAAACTACTGTCAATTCTGTCAGATCAGTTTGGGGAAGGGACAAGCAAAGCCCTGTCCAAGGGGAGTCGTCACAGAGAACTGGGTGCGGGGGGAGTTGGCACAGCCTCACCCTGGAGCCACCAGAAGTGCCTGGTCATTCGTGGGCTCACACTAAGTCCTGCTGGGCAAAGTGTTCATTCTCAGCGGCCTGCGCAGGGCCCACGCTTTACAACGGGGGCAGGACGTCAGCTGCGGCAAGAAGCAAAGTAGATCAAGAAGTTCTCAGAATGAAAGTCTTCAGATGACCCGTGTACCTGGAAGTCAGAATGGGTCCCAGATCCCAGTCAAGGGAAGAAGCTAAATTTCACTGACTGGTGGACTCCACTTTCCAAGATGTTCATTGTGAGAACTACCGTTTAAGATAGCACATCTGATTGAAATAGGCAGACATACTGTAAAAACGGAAGAGGAAATCTGTCAGTGAGCGGAATCAAGGAAAGGTGCTCTTCACATGACAAAACAAAGGCTTTCCACAAGTGAAAGCAGTGGTTCCCCGAGCTGCACCATTCCCACGCGACACATTCATAGCAACTCACTTTTTACAGTAGTTTAATTTTTATTTACTTTAATCATATAGAAAAATTGCAAGGATTGTACAAGTATGCCTATATACTCTTTATTCAGATCCCCCTCTGTCTTTGAAACTGAAAGGTCACATCTTTTGACCTGTACATGATAGATATCTGTGGGCAAAGGGCATTTCTCTTCTGCACAGGACTCTGCCTCTGGATGCTGCGGTTGGTGGTAAAGAACTGAACCCTAGAGGCCCAGCCGGGCACTTGTCCATGGCACTGCAGACGGAGGAGGCTGGCAGAGCTTGGGCAAGGAACCGCCGAAGAAGCCAGACCCTGCAGATGCTTTCCCTGAGATAAGAGAAGGCCAGTTGGAAAAGGGGTTCAACTGGTGCTTCTAAATCCCCAGGGAGTGGAGGTTACATGAGGCACTGCGATTCATTAGCCAGAAGTGACTGTTCCAGCTGCCAGGATGCAGCTGTCAGTCTGAGTCCTTCTGAAAACGAGGCCAGAACAATGGTAGTGAAGCCTGATGGCCTCAGAATTACTGAGAATTCATTGGCAGCTTTGCCAGTAGCCCATGTGTGCGTTTCTCTAACAATTCATGGTAAGTCACATTTAAGTGATGCCATTCGGTTCCACCAGTATTTACTGCACTGAGTAAGCACAGAGTCTGGGCAGCCCAGTGCACAAAGAAAGCTGAACTGGGTTCTAGGCCTGCCTCTGCCACAACGCTCTGCGCAGGGTGAGGGGACAGGGTCAAAGGCTACCAGAGAAAAGGATTAGGAACACACACCGTCCCAATGGCTGGCTTGTCAACTCCTAGGGAAGCAGAAGGAACTTCAGACCAACGTTAGACAAAATGGATGTCTAGCTATCTGTATTAGTTTCCTTTTGGTCGCATTTGATAGAAACCCAGATCTAACTGTCTTAAACATCAACCACAAAGAAAAACAACACAGAGGAAATGTGTCATTATTTAACTGAAACATTCAGTGTTTTATTGGCATCAGCAATGGCTGGACCTAGATACATAAATGACGGCCTTGGCTTTGTTTTCTATATATGCCTTATTCTCAGGCATTCTTTCTTCATCATTTGTGTTCTCTACCACTACCACCACCACTATCACCACCACCACCTCTTCCACCACCATCAGCACCAATAGTGGGCTCTGTGTGGTAGTTTATTTGGGAGATGTCGTGACCATGAATATGTCCCACTGTAGGAAGCCTAAATGACTGACAGGCCTGCCATTAACTTTCTGCTCTCAGCTATGACAGGTCCATTCCTGACAGATGTGGGACATCTGTGACAAGTGGCACCTTCCTCTCAGAGGCACTCAACTAACATAGGAAGTGATCTCAGGAAGCACAAGTGAGGAAATGGAGAGGTGAGACAGAGACAAGAGCAAAGGAATAAAAGTTGCACTAATGAGCGGGTGACACTGTGGGCAAGTGGTCCTGGGATTCCTTAGAGACTATGTAGGCATTTCCAGGATCACCCATCAAGGCAGGGGCAGTAGGGCGTTGATCCACTGTTTCCCATCTCGCACTACAAGGTCACAGAGAAAGGACCTGTGGTTTTGGGGAACACCTTCAGGCAGAGAAGAGAGGTACAGGTGCTGATGTTGGCACAGCCTATCCTGGCTGCAGGTACACTGAGGGGGGAGAGGGTGTCAGGGCACTATGGCCCAGGGAATCAGCAGCCCTTGCTATGAAGTGCTGATAGAAAGGGGGTGGGCTCTGAGGCTCACACTGTCCCTAAGGAGAGCCTGTGCTGATAGAAAGGGGGTAGGCAGAATTTCCTCGAAGTCTTGTGAGTGCTTCTGATTGACTGAACTTGTTTCACATGACAGCTCCTGGGCCAGTCACAATGACTGTGGAAGTGGCGAGTCCTCTCACACGAGGGTGTATGTCCCAGTCACCTCCCAACTCACACTTCCCTAGAACTGGGCTTGGCTGGAGCCCTGAAAAATGCTGAGCAGATGAAAATCTGGTGACCACCAGAGAGACTTTTAAGGCTAGAAGACAAAGGAAGGTTCTAGACGGCAGCTCTTTCTAGTATCCAGTTGGTGCCAGAGACCTAAGCATTACATGGACTCTTGGGAGCTAAGTTCCCCCCAAAGCACACTGGGCACAATTAGCAGACGGTGCTCCCTGGCGTGGGAGCAGCCCTCTGCCACCTCCATGCTCAGCTTGTGCTGTCTGGGTCCTCACTGGCTCAGGGCATGGGGGGTAGAACTGGGCTGGCCAATGGCTCCTCATTCCTAGGCCCTGCCATGCATTACCAATGCCCCAGAGGGCCGGCAGCCTTGGGATGCCCTCTGTAAGCACTTCCCACACTGACCTCAACCACAGGCAAAGTCCCGTCTGCATTGGGTTCAGGAAGTGGTCTCTGCTCAGTGCCCCGAGGAAACAAAGTGTACAGTTGGCAATTCCGAGCTCCATCTCTGCTCACTGCAGAGACACAGTTAGCTGGCTCCTTCTGTTGCTGATACCTGCTGGAGTCAGCCCTTCACACCTCAGCCAGCGGCACCGTGAGTGGGAGGCCCAAAAAGGAACATCCCAAAACACGCGTGTTCCCTTGCTTCACCACCCTGCCCGCTGAATCAGCCTCCAGCTCTGCTTCCTGCAGGTGTCCGCGCTTTGCTGTCAGTTGGCGAGGAAAGGTGGGACCTCCTAAAAATGGAAGCTGATGGGGTGCACAGTTTCCCAGGGAGCTGAGCGCTTCAGCTTAAAGAGACAAGACTCGGTGCATCTTGTGGCAGCGTGGGGGGCTGCCCCAATCAGGGCCACGCCACAATATAGGGGTCGGGCTCAGGGACTGAGATGGGAGATATTTCTAGCAGAAAGTCCACATTTGGAAGGGCTGGCAGAGCCCCTCCAGCTGGGAGAGAGTTCAAGGCCGCAGGGCCAGGAAGGTTCCCAGCCAGCAGGCAGGCACCTGAGCTTGACTAACTCCAAAGCTCAGTAATCCCCATGCATCGCTGATGGTGGAGAGAGTTTGTGGACGTTATAGTCGCACGGGAATTAGCAAAATCCCGGACAACTTTGATTTTTTGAGACCAAAACAGCCATGTAAAATGAGGCATTAAAAAAAAACTCTTTCTACTTTGCTTAACTAATGCTTTCAATGTAAAAGGTGTAATGCAATACTATTGGCTTATTCTCAAGATCATTGCAGAATTTATAAAGTGTGAATTCATAGTTCCTTATGAGAGGAAGTGTGCTAGCCAGGGTCTGGGCAAGAGCTGGCACCCTCAGAGTCAGAGGACAGGAAGAGGCTTGGGACTGGGTGGATGTAGGGGTACTGCAGACTCGGTGATCTGGGCTAGCTCCAGCCCTTCCACCACTGCCAGACCAATGGGAAAAGTGGAAGGAGCTGTGCAGAGCAAGTCCCCGGGGACTGACCTCTCAGGGCACCGGTCCTGAGGGGGCTTCAAAGGGCAGGACCCAGGGGATACATGGTGCGACCTCACTGTTCACCCTCTCTCTGACTTCCCACCAGGACTCCCCATTGGCAGGACCCACTTAGGAAGCTGAGGGCATGGGCAGGGCTGGGGCTATGGGTGGCAGCAGGGAGCAACACGTAAGGAAGCTCTTTCTGTTGGGTTGTGGAAGCAACCCCGGCTTGGAGCACTTGCAGCCTGAGGGGGAGGCCTTCCCTGGCTGCCCCAGCCTCTCCCGCACCCTGCCCTGTCCCAGCCAGGGCAGGTACATCACAAGGCCTTGCAGTCCAGGTGAGAGGGACTGGTAAGGAGCACATAGAGAAGCCCTTGGAAACAGGTTTCAGGTTCTAAGGTGAACACTCTCCATTGTACCCTGTTCACCTGTTTTGAGGACTGTGTGTGTTAACATCTGGAAAGAAGGTCAAAGCCTGAATGGGAGGCCTGAATGGGAGACCTTCGTGCCTTCACGTTTTCACCCTGCGAGAAGCCTGATGAACTGTGTCACCTTCAGTCATTGGAAACCCAGCTATTTTTTTCTTCAGGGACACAGGTAACTCTAGAGAAAAGTGAGCCGACACTGAACATCCCATCTCCTCTGGCTTGTATGGCCCCCGCCCCCAGGGATATGTGGCTCTCGGAGATCATTCTCCCTCAACTTCCTACCCAGTTGCTCCCGGCCTCCCACTGGCCTCCGCTCCTGCCACCAGGCAGACTTTGCCTGGAGCTGTTGCCGACTACCAGCTTCGCTGTTGATACCGTTGATACCGTTTGGGACAAGGCCCCAGTTCTCCTGAGGAACCGCTTGGTGCTCACTGTCTTTTGAATGAGCCTCACCAGGTTGCCCTCGCCAGGCCATCGGCACAGTGACCCCTTCTTGTGGCGTTGGTCCTTCCACAGTCTGGATGCCCCTGCAGCGGGTGCCACCCCCACCCCCTTCTCCTCCAGTCCTGCCCAGCACATGGCTGTTTTAATTATTGTGGTCCTGCAGTAGGTTCTCATTATCTGGTAGAATTAGTTATTGATTGCATGTTAGATTTCCTTTCTAATATTCTGCAAGATTAACTTTTAAAGTTTTTATAAACTTCTTCCCTAAGAAAGAAATCTTCCTGGGAGCTTGCGTTAGTTAGAAGGCAATACAGCTGCGTTCTTAACCACACCGCAGACTCACTGTTGGCCTCGTCCAGACCGCCCACCAGCTGGCTTCACATCTCTCAGCATAGTCTTCCCCCTGAAAAATAAGGATAATGAAGGTGCCTCTTGTGAGATCTGTAAGAATAATAATTACATTGCCCCTATGTTTTAATTTATTGTGTATTTTATAATATTTTTAGCTTTCTTATCCAGGGTTATGCTGTAGCTATATTTAATAAGACTTATTTACATGTAACTAGTAATAAAGTTTTATATGGTAAGTAGCACTTTTATAAGGGTAAAATGATGTAGCAAATGAGGGAACTTATCCACCACACCAGCCTTTCTCACCCTCTTTTGATTCATGAGTCTTTCTCCTAAGTAAATCTACTGCCATAAGCCCTTAGGGATTTGTAAATCATTTCAGCATTGATGAATAAGTGACTTCTTTTTAAAAAGCAGTTGTATTATAGCACCATGTTATTAAATAGTATGACATAAAATTTATGTTGCAATCCTATATAATAAAAACTTAATAGGCTAAGTGTCTGGTCATCTGTTCAACCAATCAAAGTGTAATATGCTAATGATATGCTAAGGCTGCTCAAGTGCTCACTCTGACATGCACTGACCACCAGGGGGCAGACACTCTAACTGGTAGGTTTGCTTGCTGCTGGGGTCTGGCTAATCGGGACTGAGTGAGATGGGCCAGACAGGCCCTGGAGCCCTCCCATGGTCCCTCTATGGCTGGCCAACCTCTTGCATCCCTCCCCAGCCCCAATCATGCACTGGTGGGGTCCTTTGGCCTGGACTGCACCCTTACACAATCTGGGACCCCGTGGGGGATGTTGGAGAGCGGGTTTTGGCCTGATAGCAGAGCAACCAGTAACTATGGTGCACACTGACCACCAGGGGGCAGACACTCGATGCAAGAGCTGCCTCCTGGTGGTCAGTGTGCTCCCATATGGGGAGTGCCACTCAGCCAGAAATTGGACATCCCCTGAGGGCTCCTGGACTGTGAAAGTGTTCAGGCCAGACTGAGGGACCCGCCCCTGCCTCCCAGTGCATGAATTTTGTGCACCGGGCCTCTAGTCTTCATAATATTAAGACAAGTTTTTACTTGTCCCAAGTAACATGTTTAATGTACACCTGCAGTTGTCCTTACTTGACAATAGAAAGTACACACAATGGCAGTATTGAAATGCAGCTATTTACTGAGGAACAGAGCTATGACAGTAAGTCAGCAAGTTTACATTGGATCGAACCCTCAGTGTGGGAAGTCACAGCAACAGGTGAAAATCAGACACAGGGTGGCTTTCCCTTTTTGGAAAATACCAACTCTTACAACTGCAGAGTGTTATTTGTAGAGAAGTGTTTGCTAATATTTGCCAGAAACCTGCTCTTGCTTCTGATCACTGAGAACAACAATCATGTTTTTAAAAAATCGGCACAAAATTTAGAATTCCAAACCTCAGTTTACAAGAGGCGTTCTTATCCTTTTTTTTTTTTCATGCCTGGCAGCGTATTCAGTTCTGCCCTGAAACCGACTCATGTCTTACTAAACCCACAGCTTCCCGTCACATGTTAAATGGAGGAGATGTGACTTGTCTCGATATTATGAAGATTGTGGCATGACTTTCATAGCATGCCATTTAATAACGCGGTGCAATAATGGAACTTTTTTTCTTAAAAGGAGTCTTATTTATCAGCAGAAATGATGATGTATAAACCCCTCACAGCTTACAGTCATGTATGTATGTAGGAAAGGTCAAGAGCAATGGAGGTCAGGAAGCCGGAGTGGAGAGACAGTCCCCACCTGCTCCTCTGTATTTGGGCAGGTCCTACCCCTCCTGACCCCCAGCACCCTCATCTCTAAAGAAGAGATATCTACTTGGCAGAGTTGTTTGTATAATTACATAAAATATGTGCAGTCATTGGTATAGAATAGGTTCTCATTACATGGTACTAATTATTAATTTATTCATTTAACGTATTTACTGAGCACCTGCAATGTGTCAGGTATGGGCTGCATACATGAGGAAAGAGAATGGACAGGATGAAACGTGAATCCCTAAGTAGTGTTAGAGGAAAGATCAGGGCATTGTGTGAAGCATGCTCACTGAGCCTTGTTTTCTGCCTATCTGATAGGGACGTGAGATTTCCCTCACTTACCTCTCCTAGCAACAGTGCCTAATGTTTGTGGAATGCTTTGGTGACTGGAACTGTGTTAATGCTTTCCTTTCATTATGAAATAAGGTCATAAGCACATTTATCTAGGGGTAAAACTACTGTTTGAATTTTGATCCTGCTATTGTGGCGTTGTTCACGCTTGCTTCCTTAAAACAAAAGGATAATTGCTTTAGCTTCCAGCTTGAGACCTGAGGGCTGTAAAAAAGCCCCTTTGAAGACCAGACCAGAACTCAGAGGAGTGATGGTCAGGGCCAGTTGTTGAGCTGTATCACCTGTTTTTGCAAGATAGGACCACTTTCCCACATCTAGCAGATATATGGTTAGAGATAAGGAGTGGGCAACAGGGTCAGTCATACTCCACTGGCACCCCTTCCCTGAATGAGACCTTGGGGCTGTTCGAGAAACGTAAGGCAATGAAATTTATGGTTCAGACCCCTTTTAAAAGAAATGCCTGCACCTGGGGCGGGAGGGTCATGGGTGTTTGGTCTCCGAATGGTGCCCTTGCAACTGTCCTGGCAGTTTTTCAATAAATCCTTGCTTGCTTATTACCAGCTTAACTGCCTCCATGGTCATTTGCAACTGGTTGTGGAAGTTGCCCCACAACAATTATCATATAACTAGAGGCCCTATGCATGGAATTCTTTTATTTTTTATTTTTTAAAAAATAAATTTTGTTGTTCAGGTTATTACAGGTGCTCCTCTTTTTCCCCCGCCATAGATCCCCTCCACCCAATCCCCCACCCCACCCCATGCTACTGTCTTCATCCAGAGGTTTAAGATTTTTGTCCAGTCTCTTCCCGAACCCCTCACACACTCTTCCCCCTGAGAATTTCAGTCCACTCTCTTTCTATGTCCCTGATTCTATTATATTCATCAGTTCATTCTGTTCATCAGATTTTCATCCACTTGAATTTCAGATTCACTTGTTGGTAGGTATATATTTGTTGTCATTTTGTTGTTCATAGTTTTTTTTAATATATATATATTTATTGTTTAAAGTATTACAAATAGTAGTACATATGTTTCTTTTTCCCCCCATTGACCTCCCCCCGGCCTCCTCTATCCCCCAGCACAAGCCCTCCCCTCCCCTCCCCCACAGTGTCTTATATCCATTGGTCGTGCTTTATGCATGCATGCAAGTCCTTCAGTTGATCTCTTACAGGTCCCGCCCCTTCCCCACCCTCCCCTGCCTTCCTACTGTAGTTTGAGAGTCTGTTCAATGCTTCTTTGCCTCTATATTTCCCCCCCATTTCTTTTCTTTAAAAAATCTTGCATCTGCATACTAGAAATAAACATATAAGAAAAAAACATATTTGAGTTTCATTTTCAATGTCCAACAGTTCTGAGTCCCAGTTTTAATGTCAAACAGTTCCTTATGTGTACATGTCAGCAATGATATATGGATGGTGGACAAATGATGGCAATTCAGGTCCCATACTCTCTGGTTTGGTACTGGGTGACCTGCATTGATGCACAGCTGCTGACTACTACCATGGCAAGATGTTGTCAGTGTCCTCCATCCCTGGACTGTCTTTGTGGTTGGAACAGACCTGTCAGTTCCACTCTGTTTAAGGAATCCACATGGTGTTGGAGTTGTTTTCTGAAAATATACAAGCATATTCTTGACCAAAAGTTAATAAAAAATATTTTCTGTAAATTAGACTTGGGATTCTTTTTATTGTTGCCCAAATGATTTTCTTTTGGCTTATTTTGACACCATATGTGTTTTTCATGGGTGTCTTGGTGTTAGCATTACAAATGGAAATTGATTTTCTGAAGTAAGAATTTTCTAGATGTAATTTACTTACAGGATATTTTTTCTTACATGATATTACCCCACTATCTCCCCCCCTTCTTTTATTAATGTAGGCTTTTGGAAATTTTATGTTGCAGTCTTGGTAACTTTAAATTTTAAGTTTTGCACAAAAATGTGACCGCCTTAGGTTCTTTGCATGTTAGGCAGCTTTATGATGAGATGAACTACTAATAGAAATTTTAGTTAATATTTTAGGAACAGCTTTTTGTCCAGTACACTTACATATTCTTGAGTATTCCCTTATTTCAATTGGCCAATTTAAATTAATCTGAAAACTTGATTACTATTTTGCTGTCAAATTTAATACTCAAACAATAATCTTAGTTTACCCTGTCAATAAGAGCGGAAAGAATTATTTGCATTCTTGAGTAGGCTCTGTGCATTCCTGGTGCTAGACTTAATTTAGATATAGGGCAGCTGTTGCTGCCAAGTCTCTGTCTGTAACCTGGGTCCCAATCTGAGCTGGGCATGAAAGGCAAAGCAGCCATGGAGGTAGGAGACCTCCCTCAGAAGGGGTGAGAGTTCAGGTCCCTGCAAGGTTAGGGGGGGTGAGGGTCTGTGCCCCACCTCTGTTGACCTTCAAGTTCTCTCCTGATGGCCCCTCTGTGACTGTGCCTGTCTTAGGTTGTTCCTTCCCTGAGGAATTTTACCCATCTCTGGCTAACCAGCCATCCTCAGGGGCCAAGCAGGGTGATGTGAGGTTCAGTTCTGTCTCCTGGGTAGTATATGCCCCCATGGGCTCCACATCCAGTACCTACCTTGTGATCCCCTCACCTGCTGGTGGGGTCCTGGCACTGATCACATATCTCAGGGGACTCAGGTTTCTCTTCCAGGGAGGGCCAGCTCACACCATTGAGAGAGAGACAGATCCATGGTGCCAGCCACCCACAGGTTTCAACCTCAGCTTGAACTGAAAGCTCAGGCAACAGCTGTGTGCACTTTGATTGTGAGAAGAGGGTCCCTCTGGGCAAAAAGGGTAAGAGGGGCTAATCTAGAATGCTTAAGTGCCTTTCCAGTGCCTTAATTCCTTCTGAAAAGGATTAATTTCTTTCCTGTCCTTTTTTTAAAATTGCTGCCAAACATTCAAAAAATTAGTTTGTAAGTTTCTTTGGGATGATTGTGCAATATGCTGTTTTAAAATATCAAAAATTATAATGACATTGTAGAATAATATCATGTAAGACTATTCTTTGCTCTAGTCCATGTCAATTCAATTTCAAACTAGCAGCCAATTTTTTTATAACTTTATATAAACTTTGTCAGGGTGGTAAAAGCACAAATTACTTACCTTAGTTCAAGAGGTCAAATATCTTGACTTTCTCTTTGCTCCCGCCAGCCCCCACTCACCCTGAGGTTTGACATTCTGATGGACGTTTCTAAGTCTCTGGATCCGTTCTTGTTCATCCGTCTATGCCGTTCATTATATTCCACAAATGAGTGAGATCATGTGATATTTATCTTTCTCTGCCTGGCTAATTTCACTTAGCATAATGCTCTCCAGCTCCATCCATGTTGTTGCAAATGGTAGGAGCTCCTTCTTCTTTACTGCAGCAGAGTATTCCATTGTATAGATGTACCACAGTTTTTTTTTAATTCACTCATCTGCTAATAGGCACTTAGGCTGTTTCCAAATTTTAGCTATGGCAAATTGTGCTGCTATGAACATAGGGGTGCATATATCCTTTCTATTTCATCTTTCTAGTTTCTTGGGATATATTCCTAGAAGTGGGATCACAGGGTCAAATGGGAGCTCCATTTTTAATTTCTTAAAGGAAGCTCCATACTGTTTTCCACAGTGGCTGCACCAGTCTGCATTCCCACCAGCAGTGCAAAAGATTTCATTTTTCTTCACATCCCCACCAAAAAGAACTCTGCTGGTTCTTTCAAGTGCAGTACCCTCCACTTTGACAAATCCAAGGCACACTTTTCCTATGGCCTCAGGGAGTATTCAGATTCCCTGGTGTTATTCAGGGTGGAATCAGGGTGTGGCTATATTGGTTGCCTGGAGACTAGTGGGTGGGACTATCTCTCAGGAGAAAATGGTGAGGTAGCTTAGATATGACTCAGCACCAGACTCGCTCTACCACCTCTCTTTGACCACCCGCCGTCTACTCTCCCCAGATTCCACAACTCCACCCTTTCTCCTGCACCTCAGCCACGGGTAAGTGCCTGTATCTGAAAGGTCCTATGAACTATGTTCAGTGGAGAAAGTCGCAGGCCCCAGTGCGAGGAGGGACTGCGTCTCTGCAAGCTCCTCTCTTGCCGGCACTGCGCATTCTGGCAGTTCTTAGGGCTGCCTCTGAGCTCAGATTCCAACATCCTCTACCTTCCACAGTCCCATGGACCCTTTTGCACAGACAGATGCTTTGCCTGTCCTCAGGAACGTGGCTTAGTGCCCTATAATTTCTCCCTGACCTTCTGAGTACAGAAGTCTGGCAGATTCTACTGCCTAGATTTTTTAATTTTACCTTTATCCAGGGGATCTCTGCCCTTCCCAGCTGCAAACTATCTCACCAGCTGTGTCTCCTGTGCCAACTAGGGCTGGATTCCACTTGTTTCAGCTGCTCCCTCTATTTGCTCCAGGACAAGACTCAGGACACATCTGTCTATTCCACTGCCATTTTCTCCTCTCCTGTTATTCATAGTTTTTATCTTTACTTTTTTCTTCTTCTTCCTCTTTTTAAAGAATACCTTTCAGCATTTCATATAATCTTGGTTTGGTAGTGATGAACTCCTTTACCTTTTTCTTGTCTGTGAAGCTCTTTATCTGACCTTCAATTCTGAATGATAGCGTTCCTGGGTAGAGTAATCTGGTTGTAGGTTCTTGCTGTTTATCGCTTTGAATATTTCTTGCCACTCCCATCTGGCCTGCATAGTTTCTGTTGAGAAATCAGGTAGATAACCAACTGTTTTCTCTTGCTGCTTTCAAGATTCTCTCTTTGTCTTTTGCCCTTGGCATTTTAATTATGATGTGTCTTGATGTGGTCCTCTTTGGATTCCTCTTGTTTGGGATTCTCTGTGTTTCTTGGACTTGTAAGTCTATTTCTTTCACCAGGTAGGGAAAGTTTTCTGTCATTATTTCTTCTAATAGGTTTTCAGTATTTTTCTCTCTCTCTTCTTCTGGCACCACAATAATTCGGATGTTTGTATGCTTAAAGTTGTCCCAGAAGCTCCTTACACTATCTTCATATTTTTGAATTATTTTTTCTTTTTGTTTTTCTGGTTGGGTGTTTTTTTGTCTCCTTATATTTCAGATCTTTGGTTTGATTCTTGGAGTCCTTTGATCTACCATTGAATTTCTGTATATCCTTTATTTCAGACGGTGTATGCTTAATTTCTGACTGGTCCTTTTCCATTTTCTTGGCATTCTCATTAAGGTCCTTGAAGGTCTCATCAAGTTTCTCAGCGGGTTTTAGAAGATTCTTGAGTAACCTTATACATGTGGTCCTGAATTCTATGTCCTCCATTTCTTTCATTAGTGACATGTTTCTTTGTCTCTGCATTTTTGCTGCTTCCCTGAGTTGGTAGTAGCTCTGTACGCTAGGTGTCTCAGCCTCCCCTGTTACCTCCCCTGCTAGGTGTCTTGGTGCACCCCTTTGTGGACTGTGTGTACAGCCTTGTTGTAGTTAAATCTTGATTGTTTTTAGTATCACTGGGAGGAATTGACCTCCAGGCCAACTGGCTGTGAGTATCAGCTGTGTCTACACTGGGAGACAGCCTTATGGGACAAGACTTGCAAAATTGCACAAGCCTCTGTGCTCAGCTTGGATGGGGTGTAGTTTCAGGGTGGAGCCAACAACCTTGGCTTCCAGTCAGCCCCACCCCATGAGGTTCCTGGGTCTCTGTGCCCATAGGCAATCGCTGCAATCACTTCTGAGAGGAAGGCACCTTCGAGCTTTGCCTGCTGCCAAACAGTCCAGTCTCTGCCCCAATGAATCCAGACTCCCAGATTCTCGTGCTGGATTCTGGGGTTCAGTGCAGTCAGAACTGGGGTTCAGGGCCATCCGGAGGCCTTGTCTCCTTCCCACTAGATCAAGCCAGCAGCACACTTAACAACAGTCCATTCCCTCTTTGTACATCACACACGTGCCCCCAGAGCTCTGCCCTTCGCCGCTCCCCTGAGATTTTGCCTTACAGTCCAGATTTCCTCCTGTATATGCCTGGGTCCCTAGGGTCTTGCCTGGAACTGGGGTTCAGCGCAATCTGGAGCTTTTGTCTCCTTCCTACTAGAGCTCGCCAGCCAGGTACTCAGCCACCCCATCCTCTCCAGCCATGTCCTCTCTGTGCATGCGCTTGTCTCCCTACCTCAGGCTTTGTAGCTCCTCCGATTCTCCATGTGCATCCCTCTTTCCTTCTAGTTGTAGAATTTCCAGTCAGCCAGCTTTTCTGTGGTTCTCGATGATGTCCATTTTGTCTTTTAGTTGTGTTTTTGAAATTATTGTGTGAGGCAGCAGTTTAGGTGTTTACCTATGCTGCCATCTTTGTTTCTCTATGCATGGAATTCTTGCAAGAATAGGCCTTTACAATTCCAGGTGTCTTGGCCCTTGCAGCCCTGGCTTCATCAGGAAGGTCATCTGGAAGGACGTCTGGATGGTCATTCTGCTGTTCAGCAGTACAGCTGATTTACACTGTTCTTATTATAGATGCTCCCAACAACCTGCAAAGTGTTCACTGTTATCCTCATGACATCCATTCTGGGGATGAAGGACCTGAACCCCGGAGGTGGCGTGATGAAGGAGGGTGGGGCCCTGAGTGTGGCAATGTGCTTTCAGAGCCCACACAGCCATGCACCCATGCCTCACGCACCACTTGGGAGCATCCTGACTGCCAGGCAGTGGGTTGCAGGGGAGGAGACTGCTCTGATTCAGGAATAAGGCCGAAGGTGCAGTGTGCTGATCCGGTTGGGACAACACATTAAAATCTGACTATGGGAGAAAGGGGCAGGCAGGGAGAAGAACTTTGAGGAGGGGAAGCAACCTGACAATGACAGTATTTCAGGGGATGGATACAGAGAAATTACACAGCGGGAATATAAGTGGGAGGGGTGGTGGAGAGCGATAAAGGACAGTAGCAGCAGGGCAAGCAATGTATTCAATGTAAGAAATATAAGGCAGCATATGGGACTTCCGAAACACTGGCCAGCTCTCAGATGCACAGTGGCAGTTCCACTTGCTGTTGGAAATTGGATATATGGCTGGCAGTTTAGGTAATTGGAAGCTTAACCTGGGAGGCGGTCCTGACATTCAAAAGTATTTTTCTCCCAAGGAGAGTACCACAGACGACATTGGGTTTTCAGAAGACAATGGATCAGATGTGAATACATCGGCTGCTGTTGCACAGGTGAGCTGCCTCCTGAACAGGTGAGCTGCATGTTCCCCAAGAATAGGACTGTGGCATCATGGGACGTCACTCTGGCCATCTGAAGAATAGAGGCATTGTGTAGTAGGCCTGGCCCGGAGGGAAATGGGATCACCCACTGGACAAACAGGAGAGCCCTTAGGAAACTCGGAGGGTGATGCACAGCTAACTTGCGTGTGCTGTGAGCTGGACAGGGAGGGCCGTGCTGTTGTGTGATTGCAGACCCTACGTCAAGATGCATGAACTCTTCCACACGGTGCTGGGGTCCCCAGCGGAGTCCTCCGGTCAATGCTGCTTCTATGTCCATTGGGAGGAACGGGTCTCATTGAGGACCCTTCCTGCTGTAAGCTCCAGCAGCATCAGCTCCAGCAGCTCACCTGTTCAGGAGGCACCATGAAATGTCACTCTGGCCAACTGCTTTCAAAGACAGGGATCCTGACTTACTGGCAAAGGCATGGAGTCCACTCGCTCTTAGGCAGCTGGATCCAGGGGTTCAGATACATTGCAGATCTTTCCTTCTCTTTCTCTCCTCCCTTCTTCCTCCTTCTACCTTTTCTCTGTATTGTTTTAGGCACTCTCTTTCCAACTAGCTATAGACAAACAGTGAGCTTCAGGATTTCATGGTCCTTCATTCTTAATATCTTGGAAGGCAGAAAGGCCTACTCCTTTCCAGCATCCACGTGAGTTAGTTCAGTTTGACACATGCCTACCCTGGGGACAATCACTGTGAAGTTAGCTGTGCTGATTGGAGAGCTGAGGTCCTGAGAGGCAGGGCCCTGTGGCCCAGGACCAATAGGCAGGCAGAAGGTATCCTCCAGAGCAACCCAGTGGGGCTCTCCAGCATCCAGCTGGGATCTGCTCTGTTTCCTCAGAGCAGATGTTGCCCAAAGCGTGGTCTGTGGACCTCAGCCCCAACATGCAGCAGAGCCTGAGAAATTGTCTCCCACCCAGACTAACTGAAGCAAGAGTCCCGTTGAACAGCTTTCTACACTGTTTTGTGTGAAAGTTTGAGAACCATGCTTGCACGACGCAGGTCCCTCTTACATTCTCTACATTTAATTTTTGTGAAATGTGCTCAGAGACCTGGGAATATGTCACTTGCACATATGTAGGCAATACCTTTGTCTCTGACTATCAGGTTAGCAAAGCCTAGAGAGTCCTCGCTAGGAGGGCAGTGTTTACTCAGAAGAATCTTTCTCCAAGTACTTTACCCTCTATCTTGGTGGCTGAGAGAGAGCAGGCTTTTTAGTATTCTTACCTGGTAACAAATATCATTTAGAAATGCAGTTCATAATCTAACCTGGCTTATTTGGGTCTATTTACATAATTCCATGAGAAGCATCAGAAAGAGAGGTAGTGTGTTGTTTTTCTGCAGCCAAAACATGGAAAACCACTTTTCTAAGGTAATTGCCACTTCATTGCTCCCCACGAGGTTTGAGGGCACAGTGAAGGGGGCCTCTGTCCAGTGCCTCTGAGGTGTGGGGACAATGCATCTTCACTAGTGTGAAGCCTGTTTACCTCGGGCATCATTTGCATAAAGATTACAGCAGAGCGGTTCCTGAGCATGGTGGTGGAGGTGGGGTTCATGTGAGACAAGAAAGGTGCTTGAGACGTTGAGGTGTAGTTTAGTCCTGGGGAGACACCTGACTTCCTGCCAACAGTACTGGAATGTGAGTGTCCCTTGCTGAAGATCAAGTCAGAGCAGCCCATGTCCAGTGGAGGCCAGCTGGAATTTTGCAAGAAGAATGGTCTGCTTCCTCAGGCAGCAGATGTGGTGAGAATTTGCCTCTGAGACCCCAGAAGCTTCACAGAGGAAGGGACACTGAGTTTCCCAGCAGAGGAGAGCAAAGGATGGGACCCTGAGTGACCATCCTCCACCAAGTCCTTATATTCTCCCACTTTAGACCTCCCCCACTCTTTGCTTTCTCCCTCCATGCAGATTTTGTCATTTCTCTGGCGGTTTCCAGTTGCTGACTGTCCCACCGGGTCCTGCAGAAAACCCAAGTTCTGGTCACCTGTGCACATCCTGCCAGCATCTGGAAGAACGCTCGAACACCTGGTGCAGTTATTGGGCCTACCTCATGGCAGGGAAGGGTTGGGTACCAGTGACACGAAGATGAGCAAGCTCCTTTGCCCTCAGAAGCTCAGTCAATATGTTTTTTGTAAAGATACGATCTTGGAACCACTAACTTACAGGGCTTCTGCTGTGCACCTTGACAGGGGCAATAACTGGGGCCGGGGTCCCCAGGGATCTGTGAATGCAAAGCAGATGACGAAAGGATGGGAAAATTACAGTTCTCGTGTGTTTTCTCTTGTGGCTCGGGTAGGCGGGAAACTGGAAGCTAAGACCCACTCTGGGATGGAGTTTTTGACTTGTCTTTAGCTGAGTTCAGGTGTCTGGGCTTTGGAGCCTCCGGCTAAAAATGTACGAAGCTCTATTGAACCTTGTTGATTTTAACAATGCTCTGTAATGTTGGACGCTAACCCACAATAAGCAGTAAAAGATATGAAATTGATATGACCTCCACAAACCCCATCATCATTATAATCAGCACAATGTTTCTCCTCTTTCTCCTCCTCCTCCTTCATCACTATTATCATTTTACCATCCTCCTCCTCTTCTTCCTCTTTCTCTTCCCAGCACCTTCTCCTCCTCCCTTTTCTCCTCTTTTAGTCCATTTTGCTGACTGGATGCTCTCTCTCCCACAGTATGGGAAAGAAGGATGGGTACTTAATAACATTGTATAAATGGAGCAGTGCCTTTTTAGAGCATGGAACGCTAAGACCTTTCATGAAACAGCTCTTCAGTTTCAAAATCTTTGTGAAGGGAGACATTTGCATCCTAGGTCCCAGCCCCTGTCTCCATGAGAGGCAGGCAGAGAGGGTGCCTCTGTTTCATTTCACCTCTGACTGGAGCCAGGGAGGCTTTTCTCAGTAGTGGACGCGCCAGGTGCTGCCACCTTCGACTATGTTTTTAAATAGTTAATGATAAAGGCTTCACAAGTAATTCACGAATATATTCTTCTTGTAAAAGATTTAAATGATCCTGATATCTATGTAACTGGAGTCTTCCTTCAAATGTCTCTTCCTTTGAGTGCATGTGTCCCTAGAGGTAACCATTTAAGTTTGATGTGAATTCTTTCAGTTCTTTTGTTAGAAACACACACACACACACACACACACACACACACACACACGCACGCATGCACGCGCACGCGCTCGCGCGCGCACACACACACACACACACACACGTTCATAATCTACTTACTCGCTTTTTAGCAACTTTATTGAGGACTAATTGACCTGTGATAAATAAACTGTACATATTTTAAATGATTTATTACTAAAATTTGATATTTCTATACACCTGTAAATCTATCACCACCATCAAGACAAGGACACAGCCATCTTGCCTGGATGTTTCCTGTGCCCTGTGTTAAGTCCTTCCTCTTCTCGCACATCTTCTCCCCACCTGCCCCTCTTCCCAGGCAAACACTGATATGTCTTTAGCACTATATAGGACTTTGTATTTCCTAGAATTTATTTAAATGAAATTGTACAAGGTGTGTTCTTTTTTGTCTGACTTCTTTCACTCAGCATAATTATTTTGAGACCAGAGATCTGGTGCATGAATTTGTGCATAGGTAGGGTCCCTAGGCCTGGCCAGTGGTTGGGGCCATCAGGATGTCCCATCTGGGGGAGGGGCTGTGGGAGGTTGGCTGTGGGAGTGCACTGACCACAAGGGGGAAGCTTCTGCATTGAGAGTCTGTCCCCTGTTGGTCAGTGTGCATCATAGTGACTGGTCAACTGGTTGTTCGGTAGTTTGGTTGCTTAAACTTTTATATATAGAGATTGCTTCCACATATATCGATAACTCATTACTTCTTATTGCTGATGAATATTCCATGAAGTAGATATGCTGGTATTTCTTTATCTACTCACCAACTGATAGACATTTGGGTTTTTCCAGTTTGGTTCTTTCACAAACAAAGCTGCTGTGATGATTGCCTACACATCTTTGTAAGAGCATATGCTTTCTTTTGTTTCTAATACTTCAGAGATTGATGGCTGGGACGTATGATAGGTAGGTGTCTGTTCTGCTTTTTAGGAAACAGGCAAGCTGTTTTCCGTAGTGTTTGCACCACTTTCCTTACCACCAGGCATGTTGGGGGTCAAGCTCCTCCACATCCTCACCCAACTTGACAGCTTCAGGCTTCTTTTTTATTACTCCTCACCTGAGTATGCTTTGTCCATTGATTTTCAGACAGAGTGGAAGGGAAGGAGGAGGAGCAGAGAGAGAGCAACATCAACACACATGCCCTGACCAGGACCAGGAATTGGGATTGAACCCACAACTGAGGTATGTGCCCTTGATTGGGAATTGAAGCCCAGACAATCTAATCCTAGGGCTGACACTAACCACTGAGCAAAGCTGGCCAGGGCAGTTCCAGTCTTCTTAAGTTTAGCTTTTCTAGTGGGCGTGTAATGGCATCTCACAGTGGTTTAATTTGCATTTCCTTAATGGCTAATCATATTGAGCACATGTCCATATATATATATATATTTTTTCATCTGTACACTTTCTGTGAAGTGTCCATTCAAACTTTTGCTCACTTTTAAAAATCACAGCGGTTATTTTTTCAGTTGAGTTTTTAGAATTCTTTATATACTCTGGGTGCAGTCCTTATTGGATTTGCAAATATTTTTCCTATTCTGTGGCTTATCTTTTCATTCTGTTCACTGTTACTTTTGAAAAACAGAAGTGTTAATTTTGATGAAGTCCAATTTATCAAATTATTCTTATACGGTCATGATTTTGCTAGTCTTCAAGAAATCTTTTCTTAAATCAAGGTCACAAAAGTTTTCACCTGTAATTTTTCTTCCTGGAAATTTACACTTTTATGTTTAAGCCTGTAATCATTTTGAGTTAATTTTTGTATATGGTGGGAAGTATTAATATTAGCATATGGACATTCAGTTGTTTCACGGCTGTTTGTTGAAATGAGTGTCCTCTCTCCATGGAGCTGCTCCTATAACTTGGTTGAAAATCAGTTGCTAAAATGTGTGTGGATCTGTTTCTGGAGTTTTCATTCTATCCCTTGACCGATTGTTTTTATTTATGCCAATATCACACTATCCTAATTATTGAGGCTTTATAATAAGTTTAGAACTTAAGTAGTCTTAGTTCTCTTCCAACTTTAGTTATCTGCTCTGGTTATTCTAAGTTCTTTGGATTTCCATATAAGTGATAGAATACATTAGTCAATTCTTACATAAATATCCTGCTGGGATTTTGAATGAGATTGCATTGAATCTCTAGATAAATTTGGAAGAATTGACATCTTAAATATATGAAATCTGACCCCCACACACTGTGTCTCTCAATTTATTTCAGTTTTCTTTAATTATTCTCAGCAATGTTTTGTAGTTTTCAGTGTACAGGTTATTCTCATTTTTTAAATATTTGTTTTTAAGTATTTAATATTTCTTGGTAGTATTATAAATGCTATAATTTCCAATTGTTCATTGCTAGTATATCAAAATACACATGATTTTTGTCATTGATTTTGTGTGTGGTAACCTTGAGAAACACACTTATTCTGGTAGCTTTTCTGCATAGTCTGTCAAATGCTTGAATAGACAATCACTAACGTCATCTGTGGAAAGGCAGTTCTAATTCTTCTTTTGCAGTCTAAATGCCCGTTCTCTCTCTTCTCCTCCTCCTTCTTCTTTTTATTTATTTTTTATTTTTTGCCTTATTGTCCTGGCTACAGTTCCCCACTCAATGTTAAATACGAAGTGGTGAGAGTGAATATTTTTATCTTGCTCATGAGCTTAGAAGGAAAACATCCCATCTTTAACCATTATATATGATTTACTTGTAGGTTTTTTGTAGCTGTCCCAAATCAGGTTAAGGAAGTTTCATTTTTATTCTGGTTTGCTGTAATTTTTTCTTTTAAGTCAGGAATAGATATTAGGTTTTGTCTAATGCCTTCTCTGTGTCTATTGAGATGATAATTTGTTTTTTTCTTTTTAGTTTGTTGATACTGTGAATCATATATATAATAGAGGCCTCATGCACGAAATTCGTGCATGGGTAGGGTCCTTAGGCCTGGCCAGTGATCAAGGGCGATCTGTGGGGCCACCAGTGCGGCAACTGGGGGACCTCCTCCCCTCTCCCCCGCACCCATCTTGGCTGGCCTAGAGCCTGCAGGCTAGAGGCAGCTCCTGCATTGAGCTTCTGCCCCCTGGTGGTCAGTGCGCATAACAGCGACTGGTTGTTCTGCCATTTGGTTGATTTGCATATTAGGCTTTTATTATATAGGATATTTAAGTGAAGATTGATTTTTGAATGTTAACCCAACCTTGCATTCTTGGGAAAACTCTGGACATAGTGTGTGTGTGTGTGTGTGTGTGTGTGTGTGTGTGTGTGTGTGTGTGTATTTAGTAAATTAAATTTCATTTAGTAAAATTTTGTTGAAAAATTTTGCATTTATGTTTATAAGGGACATTGGTCTGTAGGTTTTTCTTATAATGTCTTACTTGGTTTTGCTATTAGGATAATGTTGGTCTCATAGAATTAATTTTCTGGAAAAGTTTGTACACACACTTACTATTGGTTTTTCCTTATATTTGGGAAGAATTCACTACTGAAGACATTTGGAGTTGCCATTTTCTTTGTGGGAAGATTTCTAACTACAATTACACTTTCTTTCATAGACATAGGACTATTCAAGTTATCATTTTATTCTTTTTAAAAAATATTTATTGTTGAAAATATTACATGTCACCTTCCCCCCCCCCCAAGCCCCCCATTGACCCCTTCTATCCTGCCCCTGCCCGCCACTTAGGCCTTTCCCATACTATTATTTGTGTCCATGGGTTATACATATATGCATATAAGTTCTTTGGTTAATCTCTTCCCACCTACCCATTCACCTGTCCACCCACCAGCCCCCACTTTGTACTTATTCTTGACCAAGCTTTGATAGTTCGCATTATCAAGGAATTTATCTATTTTGTCTATGCTGTCAAATTTTTCTTCAAGTTGTTTGTAGCATTTCCATAATTATTCTTTTAATATCGTAAACTCCATAGTAATTTAACTTTTCTCATTCCTGATGTTAATTTTTGTGTTTTTGTCTTTCCCCCCATATTTGTCTAGCTGGATGTTTATCAATTTTAGCTATCCTTTCAAAGAATAAAGTTTTGGTTGCATTGATTATTTTCTTTTTCTGTTTCATTGATTTTTTACTTTGATTTTTATTAGTTCCTTTTGTATGGATTTAATTTGCTCTTATGATTCTAGCTTTTTAAGTTGGAAGCTGAGGCTATTGACCGAGACCTTTCTTTTTTCTAAGTGAAGCAGCCATGCTAGATTTCCCTCTAAGTTCCACTTTAGTGACATCCTACAGATTTTACCTCTTTTGATTTTCAGGTTTACTGCTCTTGGCTACCTGTTGTCCAGTGTCTTACAAAACCATTGTTTCATATATTTTGTCTATTTTTTGGTTGTTTTAGGCAGGAGGGTAAATCTGGTCCCTGGTATTCCATTTTGGCCAGAAGTGGATGTTTCTTTCATTGCTGTTTCTATCTCTCTATCCTTCGCCCTTCCCCTCTCTCTAAAATCAATAAAAAACATACATTTAAAAAAAATTATGTCTCTAAAGTTCTTTTCAGTTCTCATAGATATATTTCTTTCTTCTTTAATGGTTGCATGATATACCAATACTCTAACAATAAAGCTTATTGCTCTTACTATGTACCAGATATTACTTAGAGCATTTTAAGTATGGTGACTCATTTGTAGGGTTGGACAAGAATCTGACTTGGATTTGGGGTTGTAGCAGTCAGATATCTGGGATGGCAGGTGCTGCTAGGTAATGGAAGTATCTGGAAACAGATGACTGGGGCCACAGCTAACTCATGTGTAGATGCCCATGATTATTAAACATTCCTCTCTTGGTGGACACTTGGATTGTTTTCAATGTTTTGCTATTACATGTTTATACATACATCTTTGTGCACATGGGATAAAATATCTGTAAGGCATTCCTAAAGCAGATTTCTGGGGCAAAGAGTATGCACAATGCAAATTGTGATAGGTACTCCAAATTTCCCTGTAATTATATTGATATTATGCCACTTCACACTCCAGACAATAATGCATGAGCATTTCTGCTCCTCTAATCTGTGCCAATACTGGTTATTATTAATCTCTTTAATTTTCCCAAATGATGGGCAAAGAATGATACCGCATTTCAATGATAATATGCTCTCAGCCTTTGACAGGTTGTGTATTTTCTTAAATTTCTATTTAAATCCTTAGCCCATTTCCACAGGGACTGTTTGACTCCTCTTAGTGATTTGTTGGAACTTTTAATATTCTACATCTTTTTTGTCTTCTGACTTTTCTATTGCAATTATTTTCTTAGTCTCTTTCTATGATTGTCTGGAAGAAGTTTTTATTTTTTTGCAGTTAAAGCAGTGTTTTTTAAAATTTTTTTAACCTTCACTTGAGGATATGTTTACTGATTTTTAGAGAGGAAGGAGAGAAAGAAACATCGAGGTGAAAGAGAAACACCCATGAGGTGCCTCCCATATGTGCCCCCAATGGGATCAAACCACAATGTATCTGGGCCTTTATCTAACTCACTTTCTTGATGGAAACTAACTTCCTAGATTCTGTAAAATTTAGTTAAATTAAACCAACCAACCTGCTTTTTCAAACCCCAGGTGTGTTTCCCAAGGCTCCTCTCCTGCCCTCTTTGGGGCCCCACCTTTACCGCTCCTCCTGCGAGTGTGGACCTCTGCCATTGGGAAGGTGCCCGAACAGAGGCTTCAGTCTATGCATCTGCTTTCCTCCATGAGGCTGTTTCTCCTGGAGACTGAGATAAGGTTCGCCAGTAAATGAAGGCAGCTCGGAGTATTGGCCCAAAGTGGGAGAGGGTCTTCCAAGATTACCTGATTGAGATATAAGATTAGAGGATGAAGCCTCTGCCCCTATCCTTCTTCCTTGAGAACTTCTGCCCCACAGCACAGGGAGGGGAATCCATGTACCTGCCTCCTGGCCACAGCTGAGTGAACCAGGCTGGACCCCGGCCCTAAGCAGAACAGGGATGCTAAATGGGCTGGTGCTTTCTTTCTCTCAGGAGCTTAGAATTGGGCTTAGAAATGTGATTTATTTTCTGCTGGCTATTTTGAAACAAGATGATGCAAATTTGGGACTACGGGGCAGCCACATTTGGCTCTTCTCTCCCCAAGTCAGCCAAAGCTAGTCTGAGAGGGAATAGCATGGATGCGGGGAAGCAAAAATGAAAGGCCATATGGTCCCAGAAAGAAAGTGAGAAAGGAAGAGGAGGAAGGTAGGGAGACAGGAGGGTGGAGGGAATGAGAGAGAGAGAGAGAGAGAGCGCTGACTGCAGAGTTCCTGTCTTTTCTCCAGTTGCTGCTTCAGGCTCTTGCTGGGAAGCTTGGCTGTGATCTCTCTCACCCTCATTTCCAAGCCCCTGCACATGGCCCTGTATTATTCTCATTTCCTTTTTTGGTTTGGGATCACAAAAGGAACCTTGATTCAGACACATTTGCTCACAACAGCATTCATCTGGTGAAATGACCAAGCTCAGAGAGCTCTGAGAATTTGATGGAATTAAATAAGAATGACGTGGACACTGGATAGGTTTAGCCTCTCCACTGCTACTACTAATGTTACTATGCATGCCTGGGGCCAGCTATCAGTCCATTCCCATTGTTTCCTTTACATAGAAAAAAGAAGCTCCCAATTATGTGCTTTCTTACCCACCCCCCGTACCCAGCCCTTTGCAGTGGTCACAAAGGATGCTGCCTTTGGTTCTGGCCACTAGAAAAGGCATCTTGGTGGTGTGCCCTGAAAAATGCCCTCCTTGCAGGGCACCTCCTCTAGGTCACGCCTGGAGAGGATCCCTGACCTCAAATTCCAGGGTCTGTTGAAGAGGGTCCTGAAGGCTAGCTCCAGTCCTTAAAGACCCAACGCCAACTGCTGGACAGGCATTCCTCTCATTTCCTGCTGACCGCTCCCCAGGAGAGAGAACTGCCTCCTACCTAGCTGGCCGCTCAGTGTGGAATGACTTCTTCCTCCCTCCCACCCCTGTCCCCCGACTTGAGACATGTTTCCCCAGAGTTGGCATTTTCATTCTCTGAAGCCACACAGAATAAATGTCATCGCTTCCCCAAGCCAGACGCCACTGCACAATTTTCTGAGCTGCTCTCTGCAGCACACCCATTCTGTTCCTTCCAACACGTCACACCCCACATGGTTTTAGACTCACATCCTGTCTCTCTCTCTGGGCTTGTCCCATTGTGACCAGTGCTCTTTCAACAGATGTGTCATTTAAAATAGAACAGTGAGGATCTGAACTGCTCAGACATGCAGGATGTGCATGTCTGTACCTCTCCCACCCAGACACTGTGCCAAGTCTGTCATGCAATCTAAGTTCGATCAGCCCATCTCCCTTTGAAAGCCATGTACCATGCTGGCTTGGTGGGCACCCTAAACATCCCTTTGGCTTCTCTTGTTCCTTAGTGCGGACCTTTGGCACCCAGGCTTACCAGCCCATGTATAGATACTAATAAAAGAGAGACATGCAAATTAACCATCACTCTGCTACACCCACAAGCCACGCACACCAGCCAATCAGGGGCAAGTATGCAGATTAACCCAACCAAGATGGGAGCCAGCCACAGAGCTGGAGCAAGCAGGAGGCTAGGGTTAACCTGGCAATGGAGGAAACCAAGCTTCCCACCCTGGCTGGCCCTGGCATCTACTCAAGGCTACAGAGTTTCAATTATAGAAGATAAATAAATCCTAGACATTTGCCTCCAGCTGGCCCTGTCCTCTGCTCAAGGAGGCATTGGGAAAAAAAAGAAAAAGAAAAAGAGGAGAGGCTGGGACCTTGGGTCACCAGTGGGGGGGGGGGGGGGGGGTGATCAGCTAGGATGGGACGGCAGGGCCATTGGGGGTAAGCAGACCAGCAGGGGGGTCAGTTGGATGTGATCAGAATAGCGGGGAGAGGGGAAGTTTGAAATGAGTAGGCCAGGAGGGGGGCAGTTGGGGGTGAGCAGGCCAGTGGGGAGGAAAGCTGGGGGTGAGCAGGCTAGCGGGGGGGGGGGGGGAGAGCAGTTGGGGGTGAGCAGGCTGGCAGGCAGAGTGGTTAGGGGCAATCAGGCAGGCAGGCAGGCAGGCAGGCAGGCAGGCAAGTGAGCAGCTGGAGCCAGCAGTCCCGGATTGTGAGAGGGATGCCTGACTGCCGGTTTAAGCCTGATCCCTGTAAACCAGCAGTAGGACATCCTTCGAGGGGTCCCAGATTGGAAAGGGTGCAGGCTGGCTGAGGAACTCCCCTCCCCCACCCCTTTGTGCATGAATTTTGTGCACCGGGCCATTTGTTTCTATTATAAATGGGTTTCTCCCTGTGTCACCCAAGAGTCTACAACAAGTGTCACACTGACAGATGCAGTGCCTTCTCGTAGCTTCTAGGATACCGTAAGCCCGTGAGTGACAGAGTTTCTCTCATGGCTTGAATTTTGGCCCCATGACTGAAAGTTCCCTCTCATTCTATGCTGTGGCCAATGATAAGCAGGCCATCAACCATGTTCTGTGTGCTGGCACACGCCACTCCTGCTGAGGAGGCCTTTACTGCCCTGTGTGCCTGGTGCACACCTACTCATCCTCAGGCGAATGTCCCCGCACATGAAGGCTTTTGTGACGTCACCCTGCGCCTTGCCAGGAAGACGTGCCACACAGTGGCTTGCCCTTTGCCACAGCTCAGGATCAAGGTCAGATTTCCAGGCAGAGAAAAGCTCAGGGGCCTGCATTTCTGTATTTCCCGAGGCACCAACTGTCACTGCTAGTGCTGTCTTATGTGCCCGGCACAGAGCACAGGCTCGCACGCTTCCTGCTCTGTGACTCCACATGGCAGCCTGTCCCCACCACGGGTGCCGCTGGTCCCCATGCGCCCGTGTCCTCAGGTTCCTCACCAAGACGCCTGTGACCCTCGGCTCCAAGGCTCTCTGTGACTCAAGGGCCGCTGCTGCTCAAGTGGCCTGCCAGGCAGAGCCAACACCTGCAGCTCTGGGTCAGCGGCGGCACACCAAGCTCTTTGCCTCTCAGAAGACAGCTCTGGTGAATATTCTACCCCACTTCCCAGGAATTCCACAGGGACCTAGCACCCAGGGCCTGGTGGTGACCTGTCCTCTAACAGACCTTGCACTTGCTTCCTCCCACCCATGTCCCTACCCTTCTGCTTGACCAACGCATGCTGCTGTCCCTCCCACTCAGCTGCTTGCATAGAAGTCCCGCTCTCAGGGTCTATGTGGGCAAATGCCAAATGCGATGCCCCTTGGCAGATGAGGAAACTGAGGCTCGCACAGGTAAAATAACGAGTCCAAGTCGCCTGCTCAGTAAATGGCAGAGTCAGAACGGAAACTCACCTGTGGGGAGCGACTTCCTCATGTCTCCTGAGACTTGGGAGGGGACAGGACCTGGGCCCACAGGACCCAGGCTAATGCCTCTGAGGGAGGCGTGCGAAGGCTTGAATCCTGACACCCATCTCTGCCCTCATCCACTTGGAAACCATCCCATGCACAGGCCTCCGGAGGGCAATAGGGCGACACTGAGTAATTGGATTCTGAACAAGCCAGACTAATGCAAATATCTGACAAACTGATTTAATTGCATTCTCCTACAATAAAGCTAAGCTCTAAAAGGTCAGCGAGAAAATGGGAAAGGCCCCGTGGGAGCTTCGGGGAGAGGCTGAGTTTACTACACATTCATCACACTTCATCACCTAATTAGCCCACACAATGCCAAACTGATGGACGGGGCCCAGGCCAGTGGGCTGATGGATCACTTGCCTGGCATCTATCATATCACCTTAAGGTTGTTTCTAGCATGGCAGGCAGAAGCTATTCAGTGGGTCAGCAAAAATGGCTGTGCAGTTTGAGCAACTCTTTTCCTCTAGGGATCTGAGGCTCCAGAAACATCCCCCCCTCTCACCCAGGCACACAAGTGACCTCAGAGTTACTATTGAATAGTTTGCTCCGCAGCGCTGGATCCAGACTTCCCTGGGTCCTCTCTTCCGCAGGATGAATATTCACAAGCCAGGGGTCCAGAAAGCCCTGTGGGCTGTAAGTTGCTTCATTCAGGCAATGAGCGTAGTCAGCCTTGTATGGCCATGCCTGGTAGAGAAAGTGGCCTGGAGAATGAAAGGGAAATCAAGTGGTTTCTGCAGTTTTATTCCATTGAAATCAAAGTAGGAATTTCAGTTGAGCCATTTGCATGGTGGGTGGGCCTCCACTCTGCCCCCCACAAGGATGCTGGACTGAACCCCAAGTTTGAGGTTCGGATTCAGTCACAGAGCTGGGTGTAGAGTCATGTGGACCTCTCCCCATGGGTGACATTGGCTCAATGAATTAGGTTCATTTGTTTACATTTACTTTTAGAGTCTGGGGATTGTATATTTGTTTTTTTATTTATGCTTCATAATTATGTAAAATACTAGAGGCCTGGTGCACAAAATTTGTGCACAGGGGTGTGTGTCCCACAGCCCAGCCTACACCCTCCCCTTTCTGGGACCCTTGGCTCACAATCCAGGACTACTAGCTCCCAAATGCTCACCTGCCTGCCTTCTTGATTGCTCCTAACCACTTCCACCTGCCAATCTGATCACCCCCTAACCACTCTCCTGTCAGCCTGATCGATGCCTAACTGCTTCCCTGCCAGTCTATTTGCTCCTAACTGCCCTCTGCAGGCCTGGTCATCCTTAACTACCCTCCCTGAAGGCCTGGTCATCCCTAACTGCCCTTCTTGAAGGCCTGGTCACCCCTAACTGCCCTCCCCTGCAGTCCTGATCCCTCCCAACTGCCATTCCTTGCTGGCCATCTTGTGGTGGCCATCTTGTGTCCACATAGGAGGGCAGCCATCTTTGACCACATGGGAAATGCCATCTTGGTGTTAGAGTGATGGTTAATTTGCATGCTACTCTTCTATTAGATAGGATAGAGACCTGGTGCATGGGTGGGGGCCTGCTGGTTTGCCCTGAAGGGTGTCCAGAATCAGGGTGGAAGTTCCCTTGGAGCATGGGGTGGCCTGAATGAGAGGCCTGTGGTGGTTTTCAGGCTGGCCACGCCCCCTGGCAACCCAAGTGGAGGTCCTGGTATATGGGCTTTATCTTCTGTAATTGAAACTTTGTAGCCTTGAGCAGAGCTAAGCCTCCTGCTTTCTGTGCCTGCAGTCATTTTTGTTGGGATTTATTTACCTTTAATAATTGAAACTTTGTAGCCTTGACTGGAGCCCAGGGCTGCAGAAGCTTAGCTTTTTCTATCACCATGGGCAACTCAAGCTTCCTGTTTTCTCCAGCTCTGTGGCTGCCACTGTTTTTGTTGGGATTTATTTATCTTCTATAATTGAAACTTTGTATCTTTTAATGGAGGCCTGGGCCAGCCAGGGTGTGCAGAAAGCTTGGCTTCCTCCATTGCTGGGGAAACCCAAGCCTCCTGCTCACTCTATGGCCAAAGCCATCTTGGTCAGGTTAATTTGCATACTCACTCCTGATTGGCTGGTGGGCATGGCTTGTGGGTGAAGCTGAGTGATGGCTAATTTACATATTACTCTTTTATTAGATAGGATTAGCATAGCTTCCAAGTCTCATCTATAATACAAGGTCTATTCACAGATGTTTATTTTCCCTTGCTGATTTCTCCAACATATTTCTCATTTATGTTAAGATTTCCTCTACTTTTTGCAACACAACATATAATCCTATCTAATAAAAGAGAAACATACAAATTGACCATACCTCTGCTATGCCCATAAGCCATGCCCACCAGCCAATCAGAAGCAAATTAACCCAGTCAAGATGGCAGTTAATTTGCATATCCAGGCACAGAGCAAAAACTGAAGACAGCATAGAAGAAAGCCAAGCGCTGCATAAGGGATCAAAGCTGTGGAGAAGCAAGCAAACAGGGCTGCAGAGAAGGGAGGGAAATAAGCAGGCTGCGGGGAGGAAAGCTGGTGGGGTGGGGGAGACTGCCCCAGGAAGCCCTATTGCGGGAATCTTGCACTGAGCCTCTAGTAACATATAATTGCTCATGTCAGTTAGCACAAATTAACGTATTATAACATACAGGGATCTGACACATACATTAATGAAAATCTATGTGTTAATTAAACAGAAGGTGTGTGTTTTTAAAATATATTTTTATTGACTTCAGAGAGGACATTAGAGAGAGGCAGATAGAAAATCAATGATGAGAGAGAATTATTGATCACCTGCCTCCTGCACTTCCACCACTGGGGATCAAACCCACAACTGCAGCATGTGCCCTGACCGGGAATCGAACCGTGACCTCCTGGTTCATAGGTTGGTGCTCAACCACTGAGCCATGCCAGCGGGGGGTGTGTGTGCTTGTATCTCCATTTTCTCAGGTAAATGGTAATATGGTACACACACATTTCTCCAACTTGCTTTTTTCCCTTTACAGTATACCCTGGAGACCCCTCCACACACAGAGTTTTGAGGAGAAAAGGTTTTAATTAAAAAGTAAAATTCTTGTTCAAATTTTGAACACAATAGAAAGATAATTCCCAGATATGCAAAGCCTTGGATGTATTTTATTAAAAGCAAACCAATAAACAGATGTCACAAAGAATTTCTCCATTCAATGTCTGGATGAATTAAAGAAAGTAAATCTTAGCAGAGGAAATTGGAGGCCTAAGTGGACTGGCAGAAAGTGATAGGAGTAATTGAACACAGAGTGGAGATGTATAATTGTTGTCAACTAGGAGCATGCAGATGTAAATAAAGCCTGAAAGATTTTCATGGTAAAAAAGCAATATTTGGAAAATGAGAACTTGAGTTTAAAATTTCAGATCGTAACTAAGTGGGAGAGTAATGAAAACAAAGTGTGCAGTTTTTCTCATCTATGGAGACGATGCCTTCTCCAGTTTAATAACTGAGGACAGACATTCAGTTTCACAGTGGGGCCATAATGGTGCTTCCTAAGTGACGGGGTGGGGGTGGGGGGTTTGGGGAGTAGGCATGGAGAGGTTTGGGGGATGGTAGGGGATTGCATGCAGCCAGAGGCTGTGGATCTGCTGCACAGGCTGCTCAGGCAGAGTCCGGCTTCCCCGGTCTCCCAGGGCTTCTCCCACTCCAGGCTGCACGCTTCATCCACCATGAGGTGCCTCCTCCGTTCTCTGTGGTCGCAGGGCCGAGGTCTGAGAGGACGGGGATGCACCGCGGTTGCCGTCTGTCTTCGAGGGATCAGCTTGGCGCTCTTTGTGGACTTCAAGCTCAGCCTCAGGCGGGAAGAGAAGAGCCTTCCAGAAACTGCTCAGCCATCTCAGCTGAGCACAGATTTCTGTAAAAATGTGTGTGTGTGGATCATAACAATTCCAGGACCAATGCCTGTATGCGCTATAGATCCAAGGGTATAAGCGCATCAGGGAGATGGTCTCGACTTGATCACTCTAGGCTTGGCTCTGCCTTGCACTTGTTGTGTTAGGCAAGTCCCATTTCTCTGTGAATCTCAGTTTCCTCATCTGTAATATGATGAATTGCTGGCACTAATCTCCAAGTTACTGCAACCAATATAGCGCACAGCCAGCAAAATCGTAACACAACCAAGTGGAATGGAACAGGGCAGGAATGTCCGTGGGCCACATACAGGGAGGGGCACCTTGTATTTTAGGGTGGTGACACCTGCTGTCATGTTAGTGTATGTCTTCCTGGGAGTCAGGGTAGAAACGCTTGAAAACGTTCCTTTTGCAATGATCAAGAGGTTATTGCTCGGGTCTAACTAACTGTTGAGCCTGGACGGGCCCAGGGGGTAAGGATGGAAAACCATGTTTCACATTCTGAGCTACTGGGCCTGGCTCTTGTGTTCCCCCTGTTTTTGTTTTCCTCGGCTTTCTAATGCTTGAGTGCATGCTTGACACACAATATTTTAAGTTTGAATTACTTATCAACACCAAAACTTCTGGAGATGAAAAAAATCCGGGTTCTTGGCTTCTCCTGAATCTTCAGAATGTCTGTGATGTTGGTTCTCATCTGGCAACTATCAGCTGAAGTGAGGGGGGCTTGCTCCCTGCGTGGGCAAGTGTGTTAAAATGCAGGTCCTACTTATTACTATTCAGATATGGAGAGGCCAACAGACCAGGGACAGCTGTTGTTGAAGACTTTGCTGCTAGATTCCTGAGAGGAGGGTGCTGTGTTGGGGGAATGGAGAGAGCACAGACTGGTCAGGAGGCAGAGGGAGTGGGGGAGGTGGGTGAGAACCTTTATTGCCCTGTGGTGTCCACTGGCCAAGGCAAGGCAAGGGGGGAGGCAGGCTGAGGATTGGCTAGATGAATAATTTCAGGCGTTTGGGCCAGAGTGGGGTCCCTTTGTCTGGTAAGGGCTGTGGGGACTAGTGAAGGGGAATGTAGCCCAGACTGGAGAGTCCTGTGAAAGGAGGAGGCCCATGAGCTCCAGAGCAGTTAGTTTGCATATGAAAGATGCTGGCAGGAGAGTCCTTCCCTGTCCTGGAACCACTGCCTGGGGAAGGGGGGGCAGTCTCCCCAGAGTCTGCAGGGCCTCAAGATGCCAGTGCTTGACAAGCACAGACAGTAAGAAAGTGTGACCACTGCAGCATGAGGGAGAGTTTGCCCTGGTCCCAGAGGCAAGCTCACCTGTTTTCACGGCCTTGGGGTTGGGGACTCCTAGCCTGGGCCAATTTCCACTGGCCCAGTCGAGAACAGTATTTTTCGGCCTAAAACTTGGCTACCCACTTTTTCCCTCACACGCTGAACTGCAGAGAACATGCAGGTGCCACGTGGCTGTCTCGCCTGGGGACTGACTGTGGGATGTGAGGCATGGCTGGGCTCTTGGAGCTTGCCCCTCGTGGGGGTGGCCTGGCTGATGGAAGAGACACAGTCTCTCTTTAACTTCTGGCTGAAAACAATCCAGTTCCAATGATGCAGAACTTTTCTGCCTCCAAGTGAGAGGTAGGGCTCAAATCCCTTTGGGCCACAACTGTCCTTGGTCAATGCTTTCCAAATCATCGCACAGACTTCCTGTTTTTATTTATTTATTTGTTTGCTTGTTTATTGTGTAATGTGTATTTTATTTATTTATTTTTAAATGCATTGTTGTTGAAAGTATTATATATGTCCCCCTTCCCCCCCATTGACCTCTTCCAGTCTGCTCCCACCCTCTCACCCCAGGCCTGCACCCCCTCTATTGTCTGTGTCCATGGGTTATGCCTATATGCATACAAACTCTTTGGTTTATCTCTCCCCCACTCCCTCCCTGCCTTCCCTCTAGGGTTTGATGGTCTGTTTGATGGTTCTATGTCTCTGGATCTATTTTTCACCCCCATCCATTTATGTTGTTCATTATCTTCCACAAATGAGTGAGATCATGTGATATTTATCACTCTCTAACTGGCTTATTTTACTTAGCACAATGCTCTCCAGGTCCATTCATGCTGTTGCATTGGTAAGAGTTCTTTCTTTTTTTACCGCAACATAGTATTCCATTGTTTAGATGTACCACCATTTTTTAAATTTACTCATTTGCTGATGGGCACTTAGGCTGATTCCAAATCTTAGCTATTGTAAATTGCACTGCTATGAACATATTCTTTCTGATCAGTGTTTCTGATTTCTTGGGATATATTCCTAGAAGTGGGATTATTGGGTCAAATGGCAATTCCATTTTTAATTCTTTGAGGAAACTCCATATTGTTTTCCACAGTGACTGCACCAGGCTGCATTCCCACCAGTGTGTACTAGATTTCCCTTTTCTCCACATCCTCACCAGCACTTATCATTTGCTGATTTGTTGATGAGAGCCATTCTGACAGGTGTGAGACGGTACCTCATTGTCATTTTGGTTTGTATTTCTCAATGATTTGTGACTTTGAGTATGTTTTCATATGTCTCTTGGCTTTCTGTATGTCCACTTTCAAGAAGTGTCTTTTTAGGTTCTTTGCCCATTTTTAATTGGATTGTTTATCTTTCTTTTGTTAAGATATATGAGTTCCTGATATATTTTGGAGATTAAACCCTTATCAGATAACATTGGCGAATACGTTCTCCAATGCAGTGGGCTCTCTTATTTTTTTGTTGATGATTTCTTTTGCTGTGCAGAAGCTTTTTATTTTAATGTAGTCTATTTGTTTACTTTCTTCTTAGTTTCCATTGTCCTAAGAGCTGTATCGGTAAACATATTGCTATGAGATATGTCTGCGATTTTGCTGCCTATAGTTTCTTTTAGGATTTTTATGAATTCCCCAGACTTCCTGTTTTTAAAGTTCTGGATTGGGACCAGCACTCAACACCCTCTGTTCAACCAACATTGGGGCGTTTTGGGACGGGGGGAGAAGCCAGCATTTAGGACTGTCTCCGGCAGGACAATATGCCATGGAGACCCATCTCACAAAGCCACACTGCCCTTTGCAGTGATTGTCCAAGATGCCTCAGAACATAATCAGAATGTCCTTCCTGTTCAGTCCTTACTGGGTCTAATGCACGACAAGAGCTGTGTTTCTTAGGGATGAACACAGGAGGTCTGACGGAAGGACCCAGGTTCAAACCCCATTATGTGTGTCTGCAGTGCATCTAACTGCCTTTAGTCTGTTCTTCGCCCATGAAACTGGGCTAATGATACCCATATAGGCTGTTGTGAGAGCTAAATAAGTCAACTAAGCAGAAGCCAGGCCTTGCACAAAGCAAGTGCTCAGGGATGTTGGTTATTACTTTACTGGTATTCCTCAGACATGCTGGGCCAGGCGGGGTGCCCACGCTGCACAGCTGAGAAAATGCAGGCTAGTGCTGGAAGCGCTGCAGCATAGCTGAGTGCCGCTTTAGCGTTTGCTTAAAGGAGCTCTTCTTGGGGAAGGGGTGGGGTCAGTTAGGAAGGAGATTAAGGATGGGACAGGGACAGGGGAGGGTGAATGAGGTCCCCAGGACACAGTATTTAAGGAGGCACTTGGGTGACCCCGAGAGTGAGTGCCTTTCTGGCCTCACCTTAGTCCTGCCCTGTTCCCCGAAGAGGCGCTGTTAACGTAGACACTGGAGTGTAAGAAAGTAGGGGGCGGCCAGATGGATGTCAAAAGCAGAAAGAAAGGTGTCTGTAGAAGCAGGGAGCAAGAAAATAGAATGGAGTATTCACACATTTGACGTGCATAAAACACAGTCCTCATGATCACCAGGAAGAGTGAGAAATAAGGCTACTAAGGCAGGTAGGGGTGACAGGTTAGAACTCTACAACATGTGAAACCCAGATATTATCTCAATTTTATAATGAGCCACTTCCTTCACATTCAAAGGAACCTGACATTTCCCTTTGGCAATGGGTAGCCTCTAAATAACTTAGCAATACACTCAGCAGGAGACGTGCAGGACCTAAAGATGCACCGACACGTATAGAATTTCTGCAAGGCAGGGAAGGAGTCTCAAGTAAGTAGAGATATGTGAGTGGCCTGTGTATTCCTGAACTATGAAGGCCCCATAGTTCTAGGAACCTCCTTCATTCCCGTGATCGCTCCACGCAGGCCATCTCCTCTCCCGGCCTGGGCCGGGCCCTCGCTGTCCTGGTTCTTCAGGGATGGAGGAGGGGCTCCTGGGGCTGCAGGCCACCTGGCCAGTGACAGCTGGGAGGGGAGGCGGCTTCCCTTGAGGCCCTGCCCTTGTCCATCAGAGCCCACAGCTTCCATTTCCCGTCATGGCCCTTGGAAGCCCAGGTACAAGTGTTTGCAAGGCCAAGGCTGCCAGTAGCCAGTAGCCAGGCGGTCATGTGTGTAGCAGCCTCCTCCTGGGAACATGAGCTCAGGTTCTCAGGAGCAATCGTAGGGCCTGACCAGTCCCAGAAACACAGGCAGCCATTCGGTTTGAGCCATGGTCACCGGCAGCCTCCAGCCCCGTGTCATTACACCAGCAGCTTAGGGGGTGGATGGATGTCCACCTGGTCAGATGTCCAGCAGGGATGTTCTTAGTAGAGCATCAGCTCCTCAGTTTATCTGCTGGACGCCCAAGTCAGACTTGGACACTACACAGCCAGGAGCCAAGTTCACATGCTTCACGCGCGCCACACCTCACGTGCAGTTGCGGCTGCAGCCTGCTCGTCATGCCTCTCTAGGCAGTCTCTTCAGAAAGCAGCTGCCAGCAGAATGGCTTCCTTAGGCAGCTCCTGTCCAAACTAAAATCCCATGTGACCACTATGATTGGCAGAGCCCAGGTCTACATGACTGTGTTGCAGTTGCAAGGGAGGCTAGGAACATTAGTTCTCAAGGTTTCTAGCTTGGGGAGGAGGCACTCACAGTGTGGAAAATTCCCCAAGCTTAGAAAGAATTTTCAGAAAGTAATGGAGAGTTTAGGTCAATCTCTGTGGTCCCCTGGGCTGCTCTCTATTCCTCCCTTTATGTGCACCCCTTAGCCAGCCCACCCCTCAGGCTCCAAAATCCCAAACTGTTTCCCACGTCACAGTGTCCCCTTCGGCAACCGCAGCTGAGCTCGTTTAAGGTGGCTGCCACTTTGAGTGCTTCCTGGGCCAGCTCCACACCTCCACTCGGTCACACCAGCGCTATATTGCAAGCATTTCCCCTCCTTATTAACTTTTCTTTTGCAACATGATTTTAACAACTACATAGTATTCCTGAGTGAGGGTGCATCAAATGTATTTAAGCATCTTTAAAATGTGCCTTCAAGTTGTGCCCATTATTCCACTGCACCGATGATTTAGCAAAGAATTTACTTATGCAAAAAATCTCTCTGCATACTTCTGATTATTTCTTTAGCTTAGTTTTCTTAAAATGAAACTACTAAGTCAAATGATCTTCAAAAATTCTTGATAGATATTTGCCAACTTGTGCTCTAGTACTGTGGCAGGAGCTTCATATCCCCAACCATTGGACAACATGTGCTTGATCATATAGTCTTGCAAACTTAGGGTATTATCATTCTTTAATCTTTACCAGTTTTATAGGTGAAAAGTTGTCTTCACTATTATTTCAGTGCAAAATTCTTTGAGTATTAGTGATATTAAATATTTATTTTAATGGTATGTTTTTACTAGCAGATGCCTAAAACCATGGATAGTACTGAGCCCTATATACTATTTTTTCCTATATCTACATTATTTATGGTAAAGTTTAATGAACTAGGCACAATGAGAGATGAACAACAATAATAAAATAGGACAATTATAATCACACACTGGTTTAAGTGGGAATGTATTATCAAGTGAAACAAGGGTCACTTAACATAAGCACTGAGATACAGTGACAGCGGATCTGGTAACTGAGCCGGCTACTAGCCGGGGAGCGAACGCAGCATGGACATGCAGGGCAAAGGGGTGATTCACGTCTAGGGTGGGACGGAGCGGAACAGCTGAAGATTTCATCACATTACTCAGAACCTATTGATTATTCATTTCTGGAATTTTCCATTTGATATTTTGGGGCTATGGTTGACCGCAGGTAACTGAAACTGGAAAGTGAAACCACGGGTAGAGAGCCTTGCTTTATACTTCCTCCCAGGTTTATAGTGGTTACTCTAAGTTGTGAGAGTATGAGTGATCTATCTCCCTTTTTCCTCACACTATTTTCACATTTTCTACAATAAACATTAATTGCTTTTGAAGTAGGAAGGCCAGTTATTTATGCATTTACTTACTACTTTACTGACAATCCCAGTCCTGGGTGGCTTGTGGAGATGGGTATAGTGTTTTCACCGTGGGGTACAGCTTAGCTTAACATTTCTGAAAACTGATTTGTCAGGAGAGAAACCTTCGAGGTCTTCATAACTCTTCAAGCTGACAGGTCTGCTTTATTAAAGTCATCTTAAACTGTATTAAGGCAAAAGATATAGGGACAAGAAATTCATTACAATGCAGATATTTGTAAATCGTGACAACTTAAATGTACAAGGAGACAAGACTGGCATACAGAGGAGTCAGCATCTCTTTAAGGATGTTATTTGAAGCGCCTCAGGAAAGTGAGTCATGCTCAAATATGTTTGCAAAATACCATGCTAAGCAACATCAAATGTTTTTCTTTAGTTGTGGGATTTTAGAGACTTTATAGTTAATGTGTATTATAATGGTTCAAATAGGCAGTATTTTCCAAACTTATTTTACCATTAAATGTCTTTTTTTCTCAATGTACCTATTAGAGTATTTTAGAGTGATGTTCAGAACATCAATTTTGGAAACACTGCCATACAGAGTCATTCAGATGGTATTGTAGGAGGATATTTCATTACATAGGAAGGTATACACAATATATATAAGATGATAAAACAGGTTGCAGAAGAATCTGCATAACATTATGGAAGACTAAATACAATAAAAAAAAAACTGGACCAAAAATTCAACAGCAAAGTGTTAGACATGATTCTGTCTGGATACTGGAAATGAGTAATTTTTAATTTTTTTCTCCTTGCTTATACACATTTAATAAAATTTCACAATGAGCATATGTTACTCTTAAAATAAAATAACAAGATGAAAGTTACAAAAATGGTTTATGAGAATATGCAAGATATTATTTACAATGTGTTCTATGTTCATTATAATTTTTTTTCTAAAGGTACTTCTGTATATGGGTAGCAGAGCAGAGGAAAAGTGATGTATCAAGACATTAACAATTATGATTTTGGGTTATATCTGTAATAATAGATAATCTCACATAAACACATATACCCTTTCCTTATTGGTCTCTTACCCCTAAAAATGTGCCTTATACCTCTTGGTCCTTTAGGGGAACGTCTCCAGAGTGGAGTGTAGGCATCCCAGGGAGGGTGTGAGATGATATATTGGATAAGAAACATATTAAAGCACATATTTTTGCATCATCCTTTAAATGTCTATTTTGCATGCTTAGTAATGCACATAATATATAACATAGTAGTACATATATTAAAATTATAGGTACACTAGAGGCCTGGTGCACAAAATTCTTGCATAGGGGGTGGGGGCTGTCCCTCAGCCCAGCCTGCACCCTCTCCAATCTGAGACCCCTCCAGGGATGACTGACTGCCCACTGGGATCAGGCCTAAATGGGCAGTTGGATATACCTCTCACAATCCAGGACCGCTGGCTCCCAACTGTTCGCCTGCCTGCCTTCCTGATTGCCCCTAACTGCTTCTGACTGCCAGCCTGATCACCCCCTAACCACTCCCCTGCCAGTCTGATTGATGTCTAACTGCTCCCCTGCCAGGCTGTTTGCCCCTAACTGCTCTCCCTTGGAGGCCTGGTCACCCCTCACTGCCCTCCCCTGAAGGCATTGTCCCATCCCCCCACCACCCCACAACTGCTCTCCTCTGCAGGCCTGGGTTCTTCCCAACTACCCTTCCCTGCAGGCCCAGTAACCCTCAACTTCTCTCCTCTGCCAACCTGTCACCCCTAACTTCCCTCTCCTGCAGGCTTAATCACCCCTACTGCCCTTGCTTGCAGACCTGGTCCCCCTCAAGTACCCTCCCATGCTGGCCATCTTGTGGTGGCCAAATTGTGTCCACATGGGTGCAGGATCTTTGACCACATGGAGACAGCCATCTTGTGTGTTGGAGTGATGGTCAATCTGCATATTACTCTTTTATTAGATAGGATAGAGGCCTGGTGCATGGATGGGGGCCAGCTGGTTTGCCCTGAAGGGTGTTCTGGATCAAGGTGGAGGTTCCCTTGAGGTTTGCGGAAGACGGGGTGAGGGGCCTGTGTTGGTTTGCAGGCTGGCTACACTTTCTAGCAACCCGAGCAGAGGCCCTGGTATCTGGGACTTATTTATCTTCCACAACTGGAACTTTGTAGCCAGGAGTGGAGCCAAGCCTTCTGTTCACTCCATTGCTGCCACCATTTTTTGAGGATTTATTTAACTTCTATCATTGGAACTTTGTAGCATTGAGTGGAGGCCTGGGCTGGCAAGGGCAGGTGGAAAGCCTGGCTTCCTCCATTGCCAGGGAAACCCAATACTCCCTCCTGCTCTCCATGACTGCAGCCATCTTGTTTGGGTTTATTTGCATATTTGCTCCTAATTGGCTTGTGGGTGTAGCAGAGGTATGGTCAATTTGCATATTATTCTTTTATTAAATAGGAGGATTGGTGGTGTATTCTCCAAAATTGCTTTCCAAAGGTTTCCATGATAAAAAAAATATTTGTTAACTACACCTTCTGGGCATTGACACACTGGCAGGTGGCATCACTGGCCACATTCCCAGTCTTTGAAAAGATAATGTCCTGTTGACTTGACACAGTTTCAGTGGCCTAACTGCCTGGGGCCTATGGGCTGGGGCCAGTTCCTGCATTGAGCATCTGTCCCCTGGTGGTCAGTGCACTTCACAGCGACTGGTCATTCAGCCATTTGGTAGATTTGCATATCCCCCTTTTATTATCTACTAGGGGCCTAATGCACGAAATTCATGCCAGGGGCTCAGACCTCACAGCCATGGTGACTTGCTTTGGGCTTTGCAGCCCAGCTTCATCCAGAAGGTCATCTGGAAGATATCTGGAAGGTTGTCAGCTGTCTGGTCTAATTAGCATATTATGCTTTTATTATTATACTAGCAGCCCAGTGCATGAAATTCGTGCACTAGGGGTGGGTGATCCCTCAGCCCAACCTGCCCCCTCACACATACTGGGAACCCTCAGGGGATGTCCTACTGACTGCTCACCCCTGGTCTCCCCAAGGCCTAAAGCCTCTGCCTCTGGCCCAGGCTTTAGGCCTCGGGCACCCAACCATGACCTGCTCTGCTCAGCTCTGGCCTTAGACCCGACCACCCCAGGGCCATGCAGTCACTGCTGGGCACCTCAGCTCCAGTCATGCCTTAGTCCTGGCTGCCTGCAACTGCCCAGCCTCAGGGGCTGCACGGTCGCCACTACCACCTTGGCTCCGCCTCCAGAGGCCACGTGCTCACCGTCGCCACCTTGGCTCCACCCCCAGGAGCTGTGCAGACAGGGCTAAGGCCTGGACCAGAGCTGAGGCACCCGGCAGCGAGTGCACAGCTCCCAGGGTTGGAGCCAAGACAGTGGCTGCCGCTTCGGCTCTGCCCCCAGAGCCCCATGGTCGCCACCGCCACTTTGACTAAGCCACCAGGGGCCACGCGCTCACCATCGCCACCTTGACTCCACCCCCAGGAGCCGAAGTGGCCAGCAGCGACCGCGCAGCCTCTGGGGCCAGGCGGTTGCAGGCAGATGGCTAAGATCTGGACCTGAGCTGAGGCACCTGGCGGTAAGTGCACAGCTCCTGGGGTTGGAGCCAAGATGGCAGCTGCCACCATGGGTCCCTCAACCTGACCTGTACACTCTCTAATCTGGGAACCCCCAGGACACCCCCTCCAATCTGGGAGTTTCTCTCTGTCTTTGCATTCACATGAGCAAATTGTCTGAGACCCCAACCTTTGCTTTCTCTCCATCCCCCACCTGCAACAGTAACTTCTTCCACACTCACTTTGATATAGTGTCTAGGAGATCCCGTAGTGCGTCTGCCACCAGAACCACATTTTCCAGCATTCCTGGTGCTCTGCTGCTTGGGGCCAGAGCACCTTGCGCCTAGCGCTCATTACCCAAGGTGCCCTTGCCACTCATTTGCATGTCCCATGCAATAGGTAAACCCCACACCTCAGACATAGCCTAACTATAAGAGCAAACTACATGTGAGCCTTGTGAGGGGATCTCATGGCATGAAATTTTCCTAAGCATCCCAAGGTCACTGCGAAAGGTCACGACTCAGTCAACAATAACTGTAAAGAGGGAGGGATCTCACCAGCCCTTAAGTACCATGTGGGCAAAGCTTATAGCATGGTGCTTGCTTACCCCCACCCCCTCTGTCTGCTGGCCACACCCCCTGGCCATGCTCGCTGCTCCTGATTGGCTGGTAGCATAGTGGAAGTACGGTCAATTTGCATGTTACTTTTTTATTAGATAGGACTAGAAGCCCAGCAAGCAAAATTGCATGGCCTTGCCTTGCTTGCAGACTCACTCACTCATGCATGCTTCGCCATGCTCACAGCCCTGCCCACCTGTGCCAGTCCTTGGTGGTTACAGTGTTAGGGCCACAGGCCTTTTATAATATAGAAAAGCATAATATGCTAATTAGACCAGACATCCTTCTGGATGAAGCTGCAGCAGGTAGGGGCTGAGACAGAGGCAGCAGAGGCCGCCATGGCAGTGGAGGCCAAGTTCCTTGCATGAATTTCATGCATCGGGCTTCTAGTCCTATATAATAAAAGCCTAATATGCTACGTGTCCAGTCATCCAGTCATCCATTCAACCAATCAAAGTGTAATATGCTAATTAGCTGCTCATCTACTCACTATGATGTGCATTGACCACCAGTGGGCATACAGTTTACCAGTCGACCAGTTGTTATGATGTGCAATGACCATCAGAGGGCAGACGTTCAGGTTGGTAGGTTAGCTTGCTGTTGGGGTCCAACTGCTTGGGACTGAGCAAGACAAGCCATACATACTCTGGAGCCCTCCTGTGGTCCTTCCCTAGCTGTCCAAACGTCCATGTTCCACTCTGGCCCTAATTGTGCACTGATGGTGTCCCTTGGCCTGGCCTGCACCGTCTTTCAATCCAGGGTGAGGGACCACCCCTCCTCTGCCCAAGTGCATGAATTTGGTGCACTGAGCCTCTAGTATAGGATAAGACTGCATTGTATTTGGCCATGTGTTGAACAGAATAACATGTATTGGTCAATGACTGGCCACATATACAACAAAGGCCCTGCAATATTGCAATGGAGCTGAAACATTCCTAATGCTAGGAGAAATAGTGACTGTCAGAACCTCTTGGTGCAGTGCATTAGTCATGTGTTTGTGATTATGCTGGTGTAAACAAACCTACCGCATGGTGAGGAGTACAGATTATGTATAACACATTATACCTGATAATGATAATAAAGGGCTCTAGTACTGGTTCATGTGTTTACCACACTTTTATCCCGGTTGCAGAGTATACTCTTTCAGGTTATATAGAAAAGCTTATCATGAACAATATGCCATGTTACACCAGCAGCACCTCTAACATTTCATGTTTATTGCAACTCTTGATGCCATCATTTTGTCTTGTCCTTAATTTAGTTTTGTGCTATTTTGTACAGTAACATGCTGTGCAGGCTTGTAGCCCAGGAGCAATAGGCTGCACCATGCAACCCATATGTGTAGTGGGCTGTGTAAGTGCACTCACTCTATGATGCTCTTACAAGGGTAAAAATCACCTACCGATGCATTTCTCAGAATGCATCCCTGTCGTTAAGCAGCATGACTGTACTTGAAAGTTACTGAGAGTAGATCTTAAGTGTTCTCATAAGAAAAAGGGAACTATGTGAGGTGATGCGTGTGTTAATATATTTAATGTATATATATATATATATATCATATACAACATTTATAATTCTATCTAATAAAGGACTAATATGCAAATTGACCATACCTCCACTACACCCACAATCCACACTCACAAGCTATGCCCACAAGCCAATCAGAAGCAAATTAACCCCAATCAAGTTGGCTGTGGCCATGGAGAGAGCAAGAAGGAGGCTTGGGTTTCCCCGACAATGGAGGAGGCCAAGCTTTCCACACACTCTGGTCGGCCCAGGCCTCCATTCAAGGCTACAAAGTTTTAATTATAGAAGATAAATAAATCCCAACAAAAATGGCAGCAGCCACAGAGCTGGGGAGAGCAGGAGGCTAGGGTTTCCCCTGGTAATGGAAGAAACCAAGCTTTTCACAGCCCTGGCCTGCCTTGGCCTCTACTTAAAGCTACAAAGTTTCAATTATAGAAGATAAATAAATCCTAACAGAAATGGCTATGGCCACAAAGCGAGCAAGAAGCTTGGCTCTGCTCCAGGCTACAAAGTTTCAATGGTAGAAGATAAATAAATCCCAGATACCAGGGCCTCCACTTGGGTCGCTGAGGGCATAGCCAGCTTGCAAACCACCATATGCCCCTCACCCAGGCCACTCCACACCCCAAGAGAACCCCCACCCTGATTCAGGACACCCTTCAGGGCAAACCAGCTGGCCCCATCCATGCACCAGGCCTCTAGCCTATCTAATAAAAGAGTAATATGCAGTTGACCATCACTCCAACACACAAGATGGCTTCCCCCATGTGGTCAAAGATCCTGCCCCCATGTGGACACAGGATGGCTACCAGAAGATAGCCAGCAGGGGAGGGCAGTTGGGAGGGATCAGGCCTGCAAGGGAGGGAAGTTCAGGGCAATCAAGCCTGCAGGGGAGGTCAGTTAAGGGTGACCAGGTCAGCAGAGGAGGGAATTTGTGGGTGACTGGGCCTTCAGGGAAGGGCAGTTGGGGGAGATCCAGGCCTGTAAGGGAAAGCAGTTGAGGGTGACCAGGCATGCAGGAGAGGGCAGTTAGGAGTGACCATGCCTGTGGTGGAGGGCAGCGAGGGGCAAACAAGCTGGCAGGGGAGCAGTTAGGCATCAATCAAGCTAGCAGGGGTGTTGTTAGGGGCTGATCAGGCTGGCAAGCAGAAGCAGTTAGGGGCAATCAGGAAGTCAGGCAAGTGAACAGTTGGGAGCCAGCAGTCCTGTATTGTGAGGAGGATGTCTGACTGCCCTTTTAGGGGCCTAAAACTGGCAGTCGGACATCCCTCGGGGTGTCCCAGATTGGAGAGGGTGCAGACTGGGCTGAGGCACACTTCCTGCCCCCCCCCCCCATACACAAATTTCATGCACCCGGCCTCTAGTTGTATAATAAAAATGTGTATATACACAAATATATAAATCTCTCTCTCTCTCTCCATATATATATATATATGCAATTTTTACTTGTCAAACTCTAATAAAGCTGGGAGAAAATGAAATAATCCCTTATTTGTTTAAACCCATTAAATTTGGTGAATATTTGTTACTACCTAATCTATGCTGATTTAGAGATGAAAGTTTAGTAATTAACCCCCCAAAATGTGCTAGAAAATGTCAAACTTGTCCAATATTACAGCCCTTGTTTTTTATAAGTGAATGGCAAATAATTAAATACATTTAGAAATATTTTATTGATTTTAGAGAGAAAGGGAGAGAGAGAGAGAGAGAGAGAAACATCAACAATAAGAGAGAACCATTGATTGGCTGCCTCTGCATGCCCCACACTGGGGATTGAGGCCACAACCCGGGCATGTGCCCTGACTGGGAATTGAACCATGACCTCCTGGTTTATAGGTTGAGCCACATAATCCAGGCTAAATAGATTTTTATTTCTTCTATGATTAAGGGGTACTTATATGTGACCTCTTAAGGGAATTACTAAACATATAAAATCTGTAATAATAAAAGCACAAGGACATCCTTGTAGATCCGTGATGGTGAACCTATGACACGCGTGTCAGCACTGACACAGGTAACCATTTTCAATGACATGCGGTCGCATATAGAGAATTATGGGGCTGCATGCCAAGAAGGACGTTTCATCCTCGGCTACTGCATGGCTAGGTGCAGTAGCCGAAGATGAAACATTTGTTGTAGTGTAGTGTATTAGTCAATGAAATTCAGCAACAAAAAAGTCACTAATAGGCAGGTTAGTTAAAAAATTCCCCCCACCTTCACTTATCTTAGTTCACGGCACCCCACACAAGTTAAATAATATCAAGACGAACAAAAGAAACCAACTGACAGATGAACAAAGAAGTCACTAAGCAGGTAAGTTAAATAATTAGTTTTTGGTTTATTAAATACAGTTATATATTGCAATTATACATTTTTGTTATTTAAACTATAAATATCACGGAATTATGTTTTTTTTTTCTCGAAGTGACACACCACCCCAGGTATACTTGTTTTTTTTTGTCGAATTTTGATACACCAAGCTCAAAAGGTTGCCCATCACTGTTCTAGATAAAGCTGCAGTGTCGAAGGCTGAGGCAGATGTAGTTAGGGGCAATCAGGCAGGCAGGTGAGCAGTTAGGGGTGATCAGGCAGGCAGAGTGGTCAGGGGCAATCAGGCAGGCAGGTGAGCAGTTAGGGGCATCAGGCAGGCAGGTAGAGTGGTTAGGGGTGATCAGGCAGATAGGCAGGTGAGCGGTCCCAGATTGTGAGGAGGATGTCTGACTGTCAGTTTAGGCCCAAACCCAAGGGGTCCCAGATCGCAAGAGGGTGCAGGCTGGGCTGAGCAACCCCCTCCCCCATGCATGAATTTCATGCACTGGGCCTCTAGTGTTTATATATAGAAAAAAAGTTAGCAAGTCACTGAAGTTTTTATGAGGACTTTAACTCATTATTCTACTAAGAGATAGAGTTTAGTAGTTAACCCCAATTATTGAGATATAATTGACCTATAACACTGTGTAAGATTAATGCTTCAAATATAATAATTTAAAACACATATATTTATGGAATGATTACTGAAATTAGGTTGTTACATACACCCAAACCTCACATAGTTACAATGTGTGTGTGTTGATAACTTTTAACATCTACTTTCTTAGCAACGTTCAAATATACAAAACAGTATTGTTAAGTATAGTCACCATGCTGTCTATTGCATCCTCAGAGCATATTCATTTTAAAACTGGAAGTTGTACCCTTTGACCACTTTCACCCATTATCCTCTTCAACCCCTCACTTCTGGCAACCACCAATTTGATCTCTCTTTCTATGAGATGAGCTTCTTTTATATTTCACATATAAGTTAAATCATACAGTATTTGTCTTTCTCTGTCTGATTTATTTCGCATCGCATATACCCTCAATGATCATCCATGTTGTCAAAATGGCAGAAGTTCCTTTTTTGTTATGACTGAATAATATTCAATTTTGTAATACTTAAGTAGTTTCCATATTTTGGCTACTGTAAATAATGCTGCAATGAACATGGGTTGCAGATATCTCTTCAACATAGTAATTTTATTTCCTTTGGATATGTACCCGAAAGTGGAATTGTTGGATCATATGATAGTTCTATTTTTAACTTTTTGAAGGACCTCCATACTGTTTTCTATAGTGGCTATACTAGTTTACATTCCCACCAGCAGTGCACAAAGATTGCCTTTTCTCTGCCCCTCACACAAGCACTTGTTATTTCTTGGTCTATCTAATAAAAGAGTAACATGCAAATGTGACCGTACCTTGGCTCCTGATTGGCTATGCTACCAGCCAATCAGGAGCGGGGGGCGAGGCTGCGCAGTGCGTGATCCTGCCTCTCCCGCCGCCTCTGCACGGCCTAGGGAATGAGCACCATGGGCCTGGGGAGCGGACGCTGCACTGGTGGTCCCAGCAAGCCCGCGGTGCCAGTTCCCCAGGCTGCGTGGAGGCACGGCGGGAATGCCGGCCACCGCTGTACTTTGCTGTGGGTGCCTGAGATCACGAAGGGTGTGAGCGCAGTGGTCCCAGATCATTGGTGTGTGCATGAAGGGCGGGGCCGCGGGAGACGGAGGAGGGGGGGAAGACCGGCTACTGCCACACTTTGCTGTGGGTGCTGGAGGTCCCAGATTGTGAAGGGCGTGTGTGCACGGGGGTCCCAGATTGCCATGGTGGAGGGGCCAAGGCAGAGGCCATTAGGGGTGATCAGGCCAGAAGGGAAAAGCAGTTGAGGGTGATCAGGATGATGGTGGGGGGCAGTTGGGGCCAAGCAGGCCAGCAGAGGGGACCAGTTGTAGAGTGGTTAGCAAGCAGAGTGGTTAGGGGTGATCAAGCAGTCAGGCAGGTGAGCAGTTAGGAGCGGATTGCAAGGGGGTTGTCCAAGTGCCAGTTTAGGCCTGATCCCACAGGGATCTCAGATTGGAGAGGATGTAGGCTGGACTGAGAGACAACCTTCACCCCGACCACCCCCACCCCTCGTGTGCACAAATTTCGTGCACTGGGCCACTAGTATTTTTAATAATAGCTATCTTAACAGGTGTGATGTGTTATTTTATTGTAAGATTAATTTGCATTTCCTTGATAATTAATGATGTTGATTAATTTTTTTATGTACCTGTTGGCCATTCATATTTGTTCTCTGGAAAAAAAAAAGTCTATTCAGGCCTTTTAACTGGTATTAATTGGATCTTTTCTTTTTTTGCTATTGAGTTGTGTGAGTTAAATATTTTGAATATTGAGCCATTACCCGGTAGATGGTCTGCAAATATTTTATTTTTAGTTTGATGTAATCCTCTTGCTGATTTTTTTCCATTGTTGCTTATGCTTTGGTGTCATGTCCATAAAAATAATTGCCAAGACCAATGTCAAGGATTCCCACCCCGCCTCTGTTTTCTTCTAGGAGTTTTATGGCTCAAGCTTTACATTTAACTCTTCATTCATTTCAAATTAATTTTTGTGAGCAGTATAAGATTGGGGTCCAGTTTCATTCTTTTACATGTGAATATTCAGTTTTCCCAACACTATTTGTTGAAGAGACTATCTTTTTTCATTGAGTATTCTTGGTTCCCCTGTCAAATTTAATTGAGTGGATGTACAGAGGTTTATTTTCTGGGCTCCTTATTTCTGTGTCTGTTTTTATGCTAGTACCGTACTATTTTGATTATTTTATAATTTTTATTATAGTTTGAAATGCATCCAGTTTTGTTTTTCTTTCTCAGGATAATTTTCTCTTTTCTCTGAGAAGTGGCCCATGTTGTAATTGAGAAAGCTGCCCAGCCTGATTCCTTCCTATAAAACTTTGGGAGTCAAAAGGTCTCTTTTCATTTTGTGCTCTCACTGTCCCTTGTAGTTATATCTGATACAATCACTTTAGAGACTTGAAGAGATTCTCTCTATAAATTTAGAATGTATTCCACCAGACAAAAGTCACCCTGAAAATGTGTTTGACACAAACTCTTCTCTACCTTGGGCTTCCTGTGAGGCTGCTGTGGAAAAATGTCCCTCAGGTTTTTGAAAGTCTCATTTTTTAATGGAGAAGACCTCCAAGACATCTTCTTAAGATCCTTGGGTGTTTTATTGTCTGTTTGTAAGGGTCTATGATGCACTCCCTTTGACCTTTCTGATATCTTACAGATATAAGAAACCATCTTACAATTCCACCCTGGATTTGATTCTTGCCCTGAGGCCCTTTCTTACATTGAGAATCTTTTGCTGGAGAGATTGAACATTGGAAATAGTTTTATTTTTGAACCCAAAATACCTTGGCTTCTTTATAATTCTTCTAAATACTACTTGAAAATGGAATAGTTCACTCTCTAGTTCATTTCCTTCATTTTTGAGTTTTCTATGGGTTTCAGGTAGAGACAGATGGGACCTTCAGCAGCCTGTGAAGAAACATCCTTAGCCAGATGAGATCTTAGTGAATTTCTCATTATGCACCTTATTGAGGAGGAGAGTTTTGCTACATTTCATGCCACTACAAAATTATGGTCTCCTTTCTGCCAGCTTTTAATGACATTTTCCTTACTTTCCTGTAAGCTCTTACGTGTAGCCTCCTCGAGGCCCTTTTAACTTTCATTAACACTCTGTTTGATGCCTTTGGGATTTTACTAAGTCTAAGTCTCCTCAAGGTTTTTCAAGATTCCACTTTTCATTCAGTCATTAAGCCCTTGCCATGTTTTAATGGAAGAATCCCACTTCCAGGTACAAACTTAAAGGCTTAAACCTACAATTTACAGTATATAATGAACTTTCATAACTTAATAACAATAATATGAAATCCAATTAAAAATGAGCAAAGGATTTGAATAGACAGTTTTCCAAATAAGCTATATGAATGGCCAATAAACATATGAAAAGATACTCAACATCACTACTCATGAGAAAAATGCAAATCAAACCCACAATGAGATATCACCTCCCACACATGAGGTTGGACACTATAAAAAAACCCACACACCCACAGAAAATAGCAAGTGCTGGTGAGGATGTGGTGAAGTTGGAACTCTATATACTGCTGGTGGGAATGTAAAATGGCACAGCCTCTATGAAAAAGGTTCCTGAAAAAATTAAAAATTTAATTTTCAGGTTATCTGGCAATTCCACTTCTGAGCAGATACCCAGAAGGATTTAAAGCCAGGATCTTGAAAGTTGCATCCTCATGTCTATTGCAGCATTACTCACAAAATCAAAGAGGCAGAAGCAACTCATATATCTATAGACAAATCCTATATAATAAAGAGGTAATATGCAAATTGACCCTCACAACCTCACACAAGATGGCTGCCCCTATGTGGTCAAAGAATGCCGCCCCCATGTGGTCAAAGATGGCTGGCAGGGGAGGGTGGGTAGCTGTGGGTGATCAGGCCTATAGGGGAGGTCAGTTGAGAGGGGATGGGTCTGCAGGGGAGAGCAGTTGGGGGGACCACGCCAGCAGGTGAAGGCAGTTAGGGGCAACTGGTCTGGCAGGGGAGGGCAGTTAGGGGCAACCAGGCTGGCAGAGGAGTGCAGTTGGGGGCAATCGGGCCATCAGGGGAGCAGTTAGGTGTTTATCAGGTTGGCAGGGGAATGGTTAGGGAGTGATCAGGCTGGCAGGCAGGCAAGCAGTTGGGAGCCAACAGTACCAAATTGTGAGAGGGATGTCCGACTGCCAGTGTAGGCCCGATCCCACTGGGCCTAAACAAGCAGTCGGACATCCTCTGGGGGTCCCATATTGGAGAGGATGCAGGCTGGGCTGAGGAAACCTCCCCCCCCAGTGCATGAATTTCATGCACCGAGCCTCTAGTGAATAAATAAAGAAATTCAGTATGTAATACAATGGGATATTATGCAGCATTGAAAAAAATAAGTAAGTTTTGACATGTTACAACATAAATAAACCTCAGGGACATTATGTTAAGTGAAATTAGCCAATCACAAAAGGACAAATCCTGAATTATTCTACTAATATGAAGTATCTACAGTCTTCAAAAATCTTAGAGATAGGAAGTAGAAAGGTGGTTGCCAAAGGCAAGAGGGGGAATTAGTATTTAATGGATATAGTTTCAGTTTTCCAAGATGAAAAAGTGCTAGAGATTTGTTGCACAACAATGTAAAATGTATGCTTAAGAAAGATTAAGATGGTAACTTTAATGTTAGTTTTTTGTCATAATGAAACAACCCTGAGCCATTTAAGTTTCCTCCGGATCTGTGAGTCAAGAATTCAGGCAGGGCTCAGCTGGGGAATCTCGTGAAATTGCAGTCAGATGTTGGCAGTTGCTATAGTGATTTAAAGGCTTAACTGGGCTGGTTGTACAAGATTACTTATCCACATGGCTGGCAGGTGATGCTGGCTGTTGGAAACTCAGCAAGGATGATTGATTAGAGAACCTGCTCAATGCCTCTCCATGTGCCTTGAGATTCTTCACAGTATGGTGGCCTCAAGTCAATGAAACTCCTAAAATGGTGGCTCCAGATTCCAATATAAATAAGTGTTGTAGATACAAGGTGAAAACGACTGTATTTTTCTCACATGTAGCTCCAGAAATCACGTAGAGGTACACCTGCAACAGTCTTTGGGTTGTCCATGAGTTTCAAGCCTGCCATGTTCAAGAGGAGGGGCTATAGACTCCACCTCTGGTGGCAGAATTGTCCAAGAATATATAAACACATATAAAATATGAATATCTTAAAACTGATATAATACTTAGGCTTTAAACACATTCATTTGTGATATCTTCACCCCATGACAAGATAGAGTATTTTTCTGAAAACAGAGACAGTGAGCTATGTAGAAGAGAGTTCTCAGCTCCGACCTGAACCAATATCTGTGGATACCCAAAAGACTGAACTGGGATTGGCAAACTTTTATCTGCAAAAGGACCAGATTATACATATTTTTGGCTTTGTAGTCCATATGGTCTCTGTCACAACTCCTCAACTTTGCTGTTATAGTACAAAAGCAGCCACAGGTGATACATAAACAAGTGAGCACGGCTGTGTTTCAAGAAAATTTTATTTATAAAAGCAGGCAGTGAGCCAGATTTGCCCCATCAGCCACAGTTTGCTGGCCCCTGGACTAGACTGTGGTTCTTTGCTCAGCTGCAGATTAGCAATGGAGGGGGAAGCACTCAGTGCTACATCCCTAAAGGTAATGCTGATGTTGCCAAATCTGGCTTCAGATGAGACCCTTTCCCTATTTACCTCTGATGGTGGCTAATTGAGGGTCTGAAGTACTCCAAGATTTCCCTTGTGATTAAAATACTAGCTGAGAGAGTTTACATAAAATTCCATTTACATAAAAATATCTTTTGGAACATTCAAAAATTTGGCAACATGAGTCCTCGGTTAAGGCATGGTGACATTTCAATCTTGTTTGGTGGATGGTAAAATCAGGTCCATCATCAGATCCTTGAAGAACTTCTGGAGCTGTGATTAGTGGAGAGAATGGGACAGATTCAAGTCCAGGGCTTTAGTTCCAAGGAAAAGGCTTTGCCAGATTAGGGCAGTTCCTCTGTCTCAAAAGATAGTCTGGGGGAACCAGGCAATTGTCAGAATAGCAACTTGCAGTGAGGATCAAACTGGAAATCTGTGTCAAGATTTAGGGCACAACAAAGTATGATAGGAAGAGCATCAGAGGGATCAATGACTTCTAACTCAGGACCTAATTCATCACATATCCCTTCATGGCCAATGTTATTGCCAGGTCTTGCCCTGGCCAGTCGGGAATCTGTATTAGTACAATGGCGAGAGAGAGAGAGAGAGAGAGAGAGAGAGAGAGAGAGAGAGAGAGAGAGAGAGAGATAGAGAGATAGAGAGAGAGAGATAGAGGTTTGATTTAATGTCAAAGACCTTGTCTGCTCTATCTGAACTCAAATCAGCTACAGTTATTCAAACAACTTCTGTGTTTCAAGAGAAAGTGTTCACTCTTATTTATGTTCTAACTCAAAGGCTAATGTGAAACAGCTAACATGTCACTCGCTATTTGCACAATGTTGTTTTGGCACAGAATTACATTTTCATTTTTTTAAAATGAGTTCAGTCTAGAAACATATGGAATGAGACTGCTGCCACGGAAGACCCCGTCTTCCCCCTGCAGTCCCGCTTGCCTTTCTCCTCTATTCCTTTGTGTCTTATAAACTCAAAGGTTTGACCATACAAAGGGCTTGACCATGACTCTGACCATATAACACACAGAGATCAACTGACACATTTCTAAGGCTCAACATTATAATGAGCTTCTGAAGCGAGGCAAAGACTTCCAGAGTGTGAAAGAGAGGGACGGTCACATCGTGGAGAAGTGCACAGGTGACTTGTTTTCAAAGCGTGTTCTGCCAAGGTGTTTAACCTCACAGACACTCGGCTTCTTTATGAAATGGAGGTGATTATACATATCACATTGGGCTCTTGTGAAGATTACATTTGATAATATTTAAAAAATGCTTGATGTAGTGCCAGGCACAATATATTCCCTCAATTAATGGAAGCTCTGACAGGTATGATTAATGTCCAGTGTATGTTCGTTTCCTCCTCACCTTGATCTTCATGGGGTTATGTACTAGATGTCCCACTGATGTTGGGGCTTGCCAAATGATTGGCTTCTGCTTGAGGAATGTGGGTGGAAATGCAGCACTTAAACTCTGAGCGTAGGCGTTAAGGGCATGTGTGTTTCTGCGTAGTGCTCCGGTAGTCACTATTCTCCCCTCTATGTAGCTGGGGCCCAGAATGGGAGCAGGGCTCTTCCCCGTGACTTGAGCTAGACCTGATATCTGGGACCAAGCCCAGGACCACGTCCCTGAAGACAGCTGGATCTGGCTGACCTGCAGTCCTAGGAGTGAGAAATCGTTGCCTATTGTGGTGTGCCACTGATATTTGTTTGTTATGCAGGAACAGCTAACTGATACAACCAAGCAAAGATTAATCAGACACATCATGAGCTCCCAGCCCAGACATGAGGGAGAGAACAGGCTGCGAGTCAGCAAAGCTAGTTGTCATTCTCACTTTGCCAGGAACTCACTGTATGAGCTTTGAGCAGTGCATGTTAGCTATCTGGCTCTGGTTTCTTCTAATGTGAGGAGATTATACTTATTTTAGGTGGCTCCATATAGCATCAGTTTTAGATATAAACCTCCCTATATCTATAGAACTGTCATTTGAACATAGACTAATTTTTAATATTCGTTCAGAAACAAGAAGGCAGAAGGGGGCTATGATTAAAGTCAACAAAATGACAAATTACATGAATAAGTTGAGTAGGGCTCTGTTCCTAAATTCGTGGCACAGCATAAAGAAGGACCTTGATATACATGGAAATTCTTCCATGTTGATGTAGGGCCAATGGAAAAAGCAACTTTTATAATAGAAAGAAACTTTGGGAGCTCCTTCTCACAAAGTCATCTCAAAGTGATAACACAAGACAAATATATAAACTCTTAGGTTTAAAATCCAGGGTCATGGGTAAATTTCATAGGCTAGTGCAGTGTTTTTAAAAAATAAATTGTCAACATTTACATAAAAATTCGTTTATATAAAAATATTTCCTTTGAAACATTGAAAGATCTGTCAACACATTCTCTGTTAAAGCACAGGGACAAACATTTGGAACAAAGTAAGAGCTTTCTCCTCTTGATAGGACTTAAACTTTCTAATTCACTCCAGTCTTACTCTGATCTGTACCAGCCACCTTGCCCCCAAAGTCCTTTGAGGTTATAATCCTTGGTTTTGAGAAACGCAATGACTGTTCCTAAATTAATATGCAATGGTGTTGAGTGTGTGAAATCATTAATCGTTTTAGGTTGTCAACTTAAAATGATTAATGTCCTTGTCCCTGGGCAAGGACACCAGAGAGTTCCCTGGGTCCTTGTCCCAGAGAGCAACTCTCTGGTGTCTCCAGAGAGCAACTCGGAGACCCATTTTTCTTTGCACTTTCTAGAGAGAGGGTTAGAAGAAGGTCTTCTCTCAATGGTTAGAAGTAGGGCAATTTCATGTCAAAAACTGAACCCATTCTCTCATCTCCTAACTTGCTCGTTCTCCTTATTCTACATTTTGGTTAATGATATTACCCACTCACTCAGGAAAGAAACCTAAAGATCATCTGATCTTCTTTCCTTCGCGATGGCCAAGTTCACATCCACATTACCAGCTTCTCTGAAAAGTCCATTGTATTAGGCCCTCTTTATTCTGTTCTCATGGCCACTCCATCTGGAGTGGTTACCCTATAACCAGAAAAAGATTTCTAAGCATGTGTCAATCTATTCCTGTCACCCTCTCTTCAAAAACTTTCAATAGTTGATTAGTCATTGCCCAAGGAGTACACACTTCTCAATGCAGGGGTCCTCAGAATTTAGCTCTTATTTCTTCAATCTTACCTCTTGCCGTCCTTTGCCATACACCCTGTGCCATAGCCACTCTGACATTTGTCAAAACAAATGCTTCATGTGCATGACTCTTCATTTTTTCTGGTCTCCACCTTCCACGGCTATAAAGATCTCTCTCTATATATATATAGATATATAGATATATAGATATATAGATATATAGATATATAGATATATAGATATATAGATATATAGATATCTTTTCCAGTTCTCCTCAACCATAAGTCAGATTTAATTATATTAATCCCTTTCCAATTTCATCTGTTACAAGATTTACTCTAGTGGGCATGATTATGTTTATATATGCTTCCTGCCTCATTATTGACTTCTGGAAGAAAAGATTAGGTCTCATTAATTGTTGTAGTGCCACCATCCATCACAATGCTGGGCACATTGCAGGTATCAATAGATGGTTACTTAAATAAGGAATGAATATTCTGGGCAGCATGCTCAGTGGTCAGAGCGTTGACCTGTACACTGGATGGTTGTGGGTTCAATTCTGGTTCAGGAACTCATATCTAGATTGCAGGTCTTATCCCTGCCCCTGGTCCAGAGGCATGTGGGAAGCAACTAATCGATGTATCTCTGCCACATCAGTGTTTCTCTCTCTCTCTCTCTCTCTCTCTCTCTCTCTCTCTCTCCAAAGTTAATGGAAAAAACATCCTCACTCCTTGAGTGAGGATTTAAAAAAATAAAAAAGAAGGACTGAATGTATTACAAACAGAGCTGTCTGAGTCCCCTCAGTGTCTAGCATATATTTACTTACTATTTCTAGTACCCACCTAGCACCATTCATAGCTATTAGCATATTATTGACTATATTCCCTAAGTTGTACTTTACATCCCTGTGAATACTTTGTAACTACCAATTTAAAGCTTTAAATCCCTTAACCTTTTTCACCCAGTCTCCTGACCCCACTTTCCTCTGGCAACCATCGGTCTGTTCTCTGTATCTATGAGTCTATTTCTATTTTGTTGGTTCATTTATTTTGTTAGATTCCACGTATAAGTGAAGTAATATGGCATTTGTCTTTTTCTGTTTGACTTACTTTACTTAGCATATATACCTTCTAGGTCCATGCATGCTGTGGCAAGTGGTAAGATTTCATTCTTTTTTATGGCCAAGTAATATTCCATTGAATATATGTACCACCATTATTTTTATCCATTTGGGCATTTAGTTGCTTTCATATCTTGGCTATCCTAATATATAAAAAGCCAGGGGCTGTAATGACCAAAACAACCAGACAGACAACTGAACAGCAGGCTGTGTGGGGTGACCAGGCCAGCAGGGAGGAGCAGTTGGAGAGTGACCAGGCCAGTGTGGGGACAACCAGGCTGGTAGGGGGGTAGTTGGGGGCAACCAGGCCAGTGAGGGGGCAATTGAGGGTGATCAGGCCAGCAAGGGGTCAGTTGGGGGCAACCAGGCCTGTCAGGGGGTCAGTTAGGGGCAATCAGGCTGGCAGAAGGCGGCATTTGGGGGTGACCAGACCAGCAAGGGGGGAAGTAAGGGGCAATCAGGCCAGCATGGGGGACATTTGGGGGTGACAAGGCCAGTGGGGAGGGCAGTTAGGGATGATCAGGTTGGCAGGCAGGTGAGCAGTTAGGAGCCAGTGGTCCTAGATTATGAGAGGTATGTCTGACTGCTGGTTTAGGCCTCATCCCTGGTAGTCAGATATCCCCTGAGGGGTCCCAGATTGGAGAGGGTGCAGACTGGGCTGAGGGGTTGCCCCTTCATGCACTGGGGAACTAGTTGTAAATTTTGTGCACTGGGCCTCTAGTTGTAAAAATACTGTAATGAACATAGAGGTGCTTATGTTCTTTTGAATTAGTATTTTGGGTTTCTTTTAATATATACCCAGAAGTAGAATTGCTGGTTAACAACACAGTTTCATTTTTAATTTTTTGAGGAACCTCCATACTGCTCCAGTGGCTACAGCCCTCTGCATTCCCACCAACAGTTGCTTGATGGTTCACTTTTCTCCACATCATCCCAACACGTATTCCATGATTTATTGATGACAGCTATTCTGATAACTATGAGGTGATAACTCATTGTGGTTTTAATTTGCATTTCTATGATAATTAGTGAGGTTGAGCATCTTTTCATATGTCTGTTGTCCATTGGTGTCCTCTTTGGAGAAGTTCCTATTCAGGTCCTCGGCCCACTTTTTAATTGGATTGTTTGTTTTTGTTGTGGAGTTGTTTGATTTCTTTCTAAATTTGGGTATTACCTCCTCATCAATGTATCATTGACACTATCTTCTTTTACTCAGTACGTTTTCTTTTTGTTTGGTGGTTTCTTTTACTGTGCAAAATAACTTTTTAGTTTGATGTGGTACCACTTGTTTCATTTTTCTTTTGTTTCCCTTGCCTTAGGAGTTAGATCAGAAAAAAATATTACTAAGAGAAATGTCAGAGAGTTTACTGCCTGTGTCTTCTTCTAGGAGTTTTATAGTTTAAAGTCTTATTTTTAAGTCTTTAGTCCATTTTGAGTTTATTCTTGTATATGGTGTAAGAAGGTGGTTTAGTTTCATTTTTTATATGAATCTTTAGTTCAGTTTTTCCAGCACCACTTATTAAATAGACTGTCTTTACCTGATTGTATGTTCTTGCCTCCTTTGTCATATATTAAGTGACTTAGTAGCTGTTGGTTTATTTCTGGGCTCTCTAGTCTGTTCTATTGATGTTGGTGTCTGTTTTTATTCCAGTACCATATGTTTTGATTACTATAGCCTCATAGTATAGTTTGATATCAGGGAGCATGATACCTCTAACTTTTATTCTTTCTCAAGAGTGCTGTGGCTATTATTTGGGGTCTTTGTGGTTCTATGTAAATTTTTGGATTATTTTCTATGGTTTTGTGAAAAAAGCTATTGATAGGAATTGCATTGAATCTATAGATTGCTTTCAGTAGTGTGAATATTTTAATAACATTAACTCTTTTTATCCATGAGCACAGTATGTGCTTCCACTGATTTGTATGGGTTAAATTTATTCCTGAGTATATTATTTTATTTTTAATGCATTTGTAAATGGGATAGTATTCTCAGTTTCTCTTTCTGATAGTTCATTAGTGGCATATAAAAATGCAACTGTTATCTGATTATTTTGTACCTTGCTACTTTACTGAATTTCTTGATCAGTTCTAGTAGTTTTTGATGGAGTTTTTAGGGTTCTCTCTATATCATATCATGTCATCCTATATAATAAAAGGGTAATATGCAAATAGACAGAACAGCAGAATAACCTATCAAATAATAATATGCTAATGATTTGCTAAGGCTGCTCAACTGCTCACTATGGCATGCACTGACCACTAGGTTAGCTTGCTGCTGGGGTCTGGCCAATTGGGACTGAGTGAGATGGGCCGGACATGCCCTGGACCCCTCCCATGGTCCCTCTCTGGCCTGATCATGCACCAGTGGGGACCTTTAGCCTGGTCTATGCCCTCCCACAATCCAGGACACCTTGGGGGATGTTGGAGAGCCGGTTTTAGCCCAATCCCACAGGCCACTCTCCTTGGAAGGGTGCCAGATGCATAGCTCATGGCTGGTGATGGTTGCTGTGGCAGGACAAGCCTCTTCGGATTGGGACTGATTGGGTGTGAGTCTGTGGCAGGCACAGTGGGGCTGGGATGAGCAGGAGAGGCAGCTAGGAGGTGCAGGTGGCATTGGACTGTGGGTTTTGGCCCGATCCCTGCAGGCCACCCAGAGGGACCTCTACCCATTCACGAATTCATGCACCAGGTCACTAGTATGTAAATAATGACAGTTTTACTTCTTCCTTTTCAATTTGTATGGCTTTTATTTCTTCTTCTTGCCTGATTCCTGTAGCTAAGACTTCTAATGCTATGATGAATAAGAGTGATGAAAGTGGACATGTCTGTCTTGTTCCTGATCTTAAAGGAACCACTTTTAGTGTGTCTCCATTTAATATGATGTTAGCTGTGGGTTTGTTATATACATTCGGCCTTTATTATGGTGAAGTATGTTCTCTCTATTTCCACTTTATTGAGAGTTTTTATCAATAGATGCTGGATTTTAAAAATTATTTTTTTGAAGTTTGAGGAAGAAAGGTATTAATTCTTCTATGAATGTTTGGTAAAATTCACCTATGAAGTCTTATGGTCCAGGACATTTGCTTCTTGGTATGTATGTATGTATGTATGTATTTATTTATTTATTTATTTTTGCTTACTGATTTAATTCTGTTGGTCGTAATCAGAGTGCTCACTCTTGGAAAATTGTACATTTCAAAGATTTTATCCATTTCTTTCAGATTGTCTAATGTGTTGGCATATAATTACTCATAGTATTTTTGTATAATTATTTATACTTCTGTGGTGTCAGTTTTCACATCTCTTCTTTCATTTCTGATATTATTTACTTAGGTTCTCTTCCTTTTTTTCTTGATGAGTCTGGTTAAAGGCTTATCAATCATGTTATCTTTTCAAAGAACAAGCTTCTGGTTTCACTGATATTTTGTATTATTTGTTTAAGACCTGTTTTGTTTATTTACTCTCTGATCTTTATTATTTCCTCCCTTCTGCTCACTTTGGGCTTTGTTTGTTGTTCTTTTTATAGTTCCTTTACGTGTAAGGTTAGATTGTTTATTTGAGATTTGTCTTGTTTCCTGAGGTAGGCCCCTAATGCTATGAATTTCTCTCTTAGGACTGCTCTTTCTATGTCCTACAGATTTTAGGATGTTGTGTTTTTATTTTCATCTGTCTCATTTCATTTTTCCTTAATCTCATTGTTAACCCATTCATTGTTTAATAAAATGCTATTTATCCTCTATATGTTTGTGTGTCTTTTAGTTCTTTTTTTGTGTAATTGATTTTTAGTTTTGTACCATTGTGTTTGGAGAAGATGCTTGAAATGATTTCAATCATCTTAAATTTATTAAGACTTATTTTGTGGCCTAACATGTGGTCTGTCCTTAAAAAATGTTACATGTTCACTTGAATATGTCCTTTTTTGGGGGCGGGGGGGGGGTAGGGAAGAGAGGTGAAATGCTCTGAAAATATCAATAAAATCCATCTGGTCTATTGTGTAATTTAAGGCCACTATTTTCTCGTTGATATTCTGTCTGGAAGATTTAACCATTGATGTCAATTGGATTTTAAAGTATTTTGAAAGTTTTTATCATAGTGAAATTATTTTTATTTTATTTTATAATTGACACACAATTATTGAAAAGTGAAGCAATGCAGAATACAACAAAGTCTACTGAGATAATTTCTGCAGGGTGCATCACCTTCTGGTAACTCAGGTCAACATTTTGATGTCTATCCTTTTCTTCTCCTGATTTGGATTCAAAATTGTGTCCCGATAATTCTCTCTTCCTTGAATTTTAGGGGCTGTTTTTAATTTTGAAGGCAACTCTACCAACCTTTATTACCAGGAGAACTTGTTATTTTGTGTGTAGTTTGAAATACTCCACTCATCATCCATAGTTGGTTGGCCCAATGATGAGCATCTTATAGGGAAGTCTTCCCTGTTTGCAGTCTGCCTCTGGAGGAAATAAGATCAACTATGCCTTGCTGAACACAGGTAGTGGATGACACAATGTATTGTAAATATATGTGAGGATTTGAAAAATGAATGAATGACTTGCACTAGATTGAGGGATATGACTGAGAAAAAATAAAGTTGTTATTTTACCTCCCAAAGCCACTTATTACAATATAAAAGGTATGGGATGAAGGATATCATGTATCTCACTGTAAAGCACACTTAATTGGAATAAAATCTTGATTTGGGGCAATATAACAGGAATATCCTGTCTTGTCATGATGCTAAAAAAGTGTGGAAAACAGCTGAGGCAAAGCCCTGAACAGAGGTTCAAAAGGCATGCCTGGTGAGATCTTTGTCATCGGCTGGCAGGAAAAGTTCTTAAAAGAATTGCTAGGTAGCTATTGATTTTTACTGGGAGTTGTTTCTTCAGAAGAATTCAAAAAAAGCTGGAAATAATGACCTGGTTAGCATACCCATCAAGGCAACCCCAGTCCCAAACACCTGCACTGACAGCCAGCACACGGCCCCATGGTGCAGTTCCCCAGTTAGGGAAATTGTCCTGAATTTCCCCACACACATGGTTTTGAAAATAACTAGACATAAAAAAAATGTTTCCTTCAGGAAGACTTTTGCGTGCCAAGTTTCAGAACAGAAAACTTGCCTTCCTACCAGGGTACTTGCTATCCTTCCTCATTGTTCCAAGCTCTCCTTGTCTGTCTGAATCCACCAGTGGTTCTCAATTAAGGGGGTGATGTCCCCAACAGGCATTTGACAATATTTGCCAACATGTTTGAGTGTCACAACTGGGGGAGGTGCTCCTGGCATCAAGAGGCCTGACGTAAGCAAGTCTTCCCAGTGTGAATAAGGTCAAGGTTGAGAAAGCCTGCAGCTTGAGTCTGTGCTCTGGACCAGTGGCCCAGGCCTAGTTCTCCTGGACTGTCACTTTCAAATGACAACCACACTGCATGTAGGCTGCTTTCCTCCACTGTTTTGTGTCCAGTTGTGCCATGTAATACTGGATAGTAAGGATCTGTGGGGTACGGTTTTGGAGAAAAGTGCATCACCAGAGAGTTGGGTCTTGACATCACCCTCACAGAAGCTACTCTGCTTTATGCGTGGCTTTGCAGTGTAGATGTGGTAGTTTTGAAGTAAATGGGAAGAAGTGACTGTGTCTGTTCGATAGAGAGCAGTTAGATAGAATCCTATCTAATAAAAAAGAAACATCCAAATTGACCATGCAAATAGGAGCAATATGCAAATTAACCCCAAGCAAGATGGCGGGTGGGTCCCCTATGCTCAGAGCCGGCCATGGTGGAGCTGCTGGTGGCAGTGTCTGGATCTCAGCTCCAGCCCCAGCAAGGGACCTGGCCCCCCGCTGCCCACAGCAAAGCCAGCCATGGCGGCGCTTTGCAGTAGGCCTCAGGAGTCTCCATCGCAGCCCCACCATGAAGGACTGGGCAGGCCAGGCAGGCAGTGCTGAGGCCATGATCAGTAACCGGGCAGGCAGGGGAGTGGGTGGTGACAGCACCTGAAGCCGGCCGTGGGGTCCAGGTCGCCATTGGGGTCAGGCAGGTCTGGCGGGCAGCGCCTGATGGCACTGGCAGAGTCCAGGCTGCCATTGGGGTTGGGCAGGGCAGACTGGCTGTGCCTGACACTGCCCACTGGGTCAAAGCTGAGATCAGTAACAGGGCATTCAGGGGAGGGTGGGGTAGCTACTCCTGACTCTGCCCACGGGGTCAGGCTGCCATCCAGGACGTAGGTAGACAGGGGTGGCCAGAATCTGTGGGATCACTGTATGCCCCCGGGCTGCCTGTGCACACCAGTGGAGCAGGGCAGGATTGAACATTTTAATAAAAATGGGATGCCTGTGCCCCCATCCATCGAGCCCAGTCCCTGGGGAGGAGAGGGCAGTGGGCAGTTAGCAGGCACCAGGGCTTGGAAGGGATGAGTTGAGAACTACAAAAAGCAACCTGCAGGCATGTTACCAGGTTGAGGTGCTGACCCATGATGAGGCTGGCTGATGGAGGTGCGAAAAGGTGCAGATGAGGTGGCTCTCGCTGGCGCTGAGCTTGAAAAGTGCATCAATAGCCTGATGGACTAGATCGCCTTTCTGAAGAAGGTGCATAAAGAGGTGATCGCTGAGCTGCAGGCACAAACCCAGTACCCTCAGATCTCTGTGGAGATGGATGTGTTCTCCAAGTCTGACTTCTCTGCCAGCTCAAGGATGTCTGCTCCCAGTACAAGAAGCTGGCTGCCAAGAACATGCAGAATGCTGGAGAATGGTACAAGAGCCACTTCACCATGCTGACTGAGAGCACTGTCAAGAACATCTACGGGGTGTGGGAAGCCAAGGAGGAGGTGTCTGAAAGCCGCTGCCTGCTCAAGACCAAGACCCTGGAGATGAAAGCATGCCAGGGCATGAACTAAGCTCTGGGAAAGCAGCTGGGAGAGCTGGAGGATAAGCAGAACTCAGGTATTAATGCTATGCAGGACACAATCAACAAGTTAGAAAACGAGTTGAGAACTACAAAGAGTGAAATGGCATGATATTTAAAAGAATAACAGGACCTATTCATTGTGGCTTTGGACATTGACATTGCAGCTTACAGGGAACTCTTGGAAGGTGAGGAGACCCAGCTCAGTTTCACCAGCGTGGGAAACATAGCCAGCGGCTGCTCCCACCTTTCCCAGGTCTTTGGTCGATCTGCCTACGGTGGTTTACAGACCAGCTTCTGTTTGATGTCCACTGCTCCTTCCCTTCTTAATACACCAGCCACATCCAGGAGGAGCAGATTGAGGTGGAGGAGACCATGGAGGCTGCAAAAGCTGAGAAGCTAAGGATGAACCCCCTCTGAAGGAAAAGCTGAAGAGGAGAAGGTGAGGAAGTGGCTGACAAAGAGGAAGGAGAGGAAGAGGAAGAAAGTGCCAAGGAAGAATTTGAGGATGCAAAGGAGGAAGAAGAAGGAAGTGAAGGTGAAGGAGAAAATGCCCAAGAAGTTGAGGATGAGAAGAAAGATGAAGGTGCTGGGGAGGAGCAAGCAACCAAGAAAAGCCTGAACCCCCATTTCCTTAATTATTTCAGAGTAATCCTCCTGAAACCAGGTCAGCCTTGTCACCAACCATGCAGTTGAGTTCCCAATACTATATGAATTAAGAAGTCAATATATATAACGTTCTGAGGTGACTGAGGTTGGACATTAAATGTTGTGCAATGACTTTTCTCCTTATGCAAAGTATCTGTTTGCTTTCAGAGTGGCTTCCTGGCTTGCTGCCAGCCTGTGCATGGTCCATGCTTCTGAGTTCAGGATCTATGACAATGTGAATAATTCAGATGTTTACTATAAAAACACACGAATACACGAATTCACTGATGTTAATGTTAAACTTAACGGAAAAAAATAGTGCTTTGAATCTTTGGTGGTTAGAAATTAAAGACCTCAAATCATGTGCAATAAACAGTAAATAAAGTTACACTGAATTGACCAAAAAAAATACATTAGGGGCCAGGAAATGTTCAAAGACCTGGAAACCATTCCCAGATCAGGAAGGGAAGTCACAGGGTGTATATTATTGCTATGAATACAGTATTTTTTACTACTTACAACATATACAATGTAATGTATTAGATGCCTTCCTACCTCATGAACTATGTATTTTCATAGAGTAATAGTGGTACATATGTTATAGTTGTGGCAATATATCATATCCTATCTATAGTAATAAAAGGGTAATATGCTAATTAGACTATGAGACCTTCCAGAAGTCCTTCTGGACAAAGCCATGGTGATGGGGCTAAGGCAGAGGCAGTTAGGGATGATCAGGTCAGGAGGGGAGAGCAGTGGAGGGTGATAAGGCTGGTCGGGGGGGCCGTTGGGACCAAGCAGGCCAGCAGAGGGGACCAGTTGGAGCAATCAGGCCAGCAGGCAGAGTGGTTAGGGGTGATTAAGCAGCCAGGCAGGTGAGCGGTTAGGAGCCAGTGTTCCCAAATTGTGAGGGGTTTGTCCGTCTGCCAGTTTAGGCCTGATCCCACAAGGGTCTCAGATTGGAGAGGATGCTGGCCGGGATGAGAGACAACCACCCTGCCCCCACGTGCACAAATTTCATGCACCTGGCTACTAATTTAGGTCAATATACCTGTTTTAATTCACTAATTCCTCCACACTGAATTTTCTGGGAATTGCCCTCATTTTACAGGAACAGTGCCACTTCCCCACCCTAGCTACCACAAGAACAATTTTATACAATGCTAGAGGTCTGGTGCATGAAATTTGTGCATTTTGGGAGGAGAGAGTGGTGCCCCTCAGCCCGACCTGCACCCTCTTGCAGTCCAGAAGCCCACAGGGGATGTTGACTGACAGCTAAGGCCAACTCCCTGTGGGGCAGTCAGACATCTTAGTGCTGCTGTGGAGGTGGGAGAGGTTCCCACCGCTGCCATTGCACACACCCTCATGAGCTTGGCTCAGGGCTTCTGACTGAGCTGCACTTCCCCCTGTGGTAGATCACTGACCACCAGGAGGCAGCTGCTGCATTGAGCATCTGCCTCCTGGTGGTCAGTGCACATCATAGCAACTGGTCATTCCTCCATATGACCAGTCATATTAGCCTTTTATTATATAGGATGACACTGTTACCCAATCATCAGTTGGTTAAAACAGGGTTAGGTAGTTCTCTAGATTGAGTCAATCAGAAGGATTCTCAAGGACTTCGAGGTAAGGCCAAAATATTCCAGTTTATTTTGTCTGCCTCATGGAGCTAAAAAAAAAAAAGCACATTTAGGATATGATATTTGTAACTATTTTTGGCCATATGGAAAACAAAAATAACAAAAAGATAGAGTGGAGTGAGACTTCAGAATGAAAGCTGTGTGCAAAGAAGAGCAGAGAGACTGAGAGACAGCAATGATAATATGCCTTGCTGGTTCTGATTGCAATTCTGTTCTCAGAGGCTGTGGATCTGGATTGTGTGTGTGTGTGTGTGTGTGTGTGTGTGTGTGTGTGTGTGTGTATATATATGATCAGAAAATACAATAGGATAGCTTTGTTGTTTATTAAACAATATAATTTAGCCAACTTTCCAGGTCAATAAATATAACTGCAGGCTGTATTTCATTGTTGATGAACATCTTCGCTATGGGTATTCAGGCCTCCAATAAGTTTATTCCTAGAATGCACGACCTTTAAAAAGTACTTATACAATTATCATCTCCCCATAAATTCTTTACGTAAGATTGCTAGGCCAAAATATATTTTATTCAAAATTCTTTACATATTGTCATGCTTCTCTCCAGAACAATGATATTAATTTACACTTTTACTAGCAGAGATTGGGAGATAGTATTTTCCCCAAATTATTACTAACTCTAGATTTTGTAAATATTTTCAATATTTGTATTTTGGGGGGAAAAGTTTGTCACATTTTAATTTTTGAATTTATTCAACCACCAGTAAAAAGGAACATCATGTGCTTTTCAGTGATTTGTATTTCTTATTTTGTGAGTTGCTTCTTCATGTCTTTTGGCCCTTTTGATTTGGGAGTTTATATTTTATTATTGATTCACTAGAGGCCTGATGCATAAAATTTGTGCAAGGGGTTGGCCCTCGCAGCCACGGTGACTTGCCTGAGCCCTCACAGCTCTGGCTTCTCTGGAAGATTGACCAGAAGGTTGTTAGGCTGTCTGGTCTAATTAGCATATTATGCTATTATTATTATAGACTAGAGGCCCTTTGCACAAAAATTCGTGCAATAGGCCTTCCTTCCCCTGGCTGCTGGCACCGGTTTTCCTCCAGAACCAGGACCCAGGCCTTCGCTCTGGCCACTGCCTTCTGTTTTCGCTCCAGCTGGAGCTTTCAGTCTTCTCCCTGGCTAGAGACTTCAGTCTTTGCTCCAGCTGGAGTGCCACTCCTAAAGTTCCCTCTGCCCCTCCCTCCCCCTCATAGCAGGCATCCCATCCCACCTGGTTGCTCTGTGCCTGCTTGCATGCTGCCCAGAGGCTCGGAGTGACTGGAGGGTGGGGCTGCCACCATCTTTGTTGGGTTAATTTGCATACTCACTCCTGATTAACTGGAAGGGATCTCAAAGTGATGGTCAATTTGCATATTTCTCTTTTATTAGGGTAGATAAGCAATCTTTACATATTAGGACCTTCACTGTATTATCTGTGTTGCAATATTTTTTCCTCTCCTTTGTCTTTGTTTTTCTTTATTTTTGACCTTGTGCACATGAGTGAGAAGAGTGAAGGCATTTTTAAAGCTTTGCAGTCAAATTTCTCAACTTCCAATTTTTCCAGATTTCCTAATTATGAAAAGAAAGGCAATACTTTTCACCCATATTTTTTCTGGAATTTTAATTCTTTATATTTAAAATATTTGATCCACTCTGATGCCTGACATTTTGGATTTTCCTCTCACAACCAGCTATTTCTGAAGTTCTTTCAATTGTACATTAAAATATTTTTAGAATATGTCTTCTTGTTCCACTTTCAACTTCACACTTTGGCCAGAACTCATTATTTTTGGTCCACAGCTTCCTAACTAGACTTTCTGATTTCAGTCTTAAACTCTAAAATTCTGTCCCAGATGTTGCCAAAGTTTTTTGAAAAATACTTCTGGGAGACCTTCAGGAAAGATTTTGACTTGAGCACAGTCACTTAATTTTTCTCTCTGATATTTAAAAAATATATATATTTTATTGATTTTTTTTACAGAGCAGAAGGGAGAGGGATAGAAAGTCAGAAACATCGATGAGAGAGAAACATCGATCAGCCGCCTCTTGCATGCCCCCTACTGGGGATGTGCCCGCAGCCAAGGTACACGCCCTCGACCGGATTCGAACCTGGGACCTTTCAGTCCACAGTCTGATGCTCTATCCACTGAGCCAAACCTGTCTTGGCTTCTCTCTGATATTTTTATGGAAAATACTATTGTGAGAAGTTTGAACTCGTTTAGAATATTCAGAGTGCAGATCTGACCATCTTTTTTAATTTCTCAAGATTAAATTACCATTTTAAAAGGACCAATTGCTTCAGACAGATAGGCGGTTTAGTGTGGCCTTAAATGGGATCTTCTGACCTGAGACACAAAGCTCTACTGACCATCTATTTAAATAGCCCCAGAGCAAGAGGGACATCCATGAATGTGGTACTCCTTACATGACAGACATTTACTGCTTACCAAATATGTGTCCAGTCCTGCACATTCCCAAGCTTCCTTGCAGGTAAGTTTGAGCTAGGTGACTGGTTTTCATTAATGGGCTGAGAACAGGTATAAGGTGTGACATGTCCAAGGAGAAGCCCCCGGAGCCAAGATCTGGCTACTGCATTTTATTGTTTTCCTCTGCCATGAGGCTGTTATGGTCCAGAAAGAGACATTTTACACATCCCATGACCTGTGATGAACAACACGTGGGCCAGAATTGAGTGAACTCACAGTAACTTGAAATGTGAGTAAGGAACAAATCACTGAAATTTTGTCATCATTTGCTTCTGCAGCATAAATAAACCATAATCCCAAGACACCAAGGGAATACTTTAAAGTCCTTTTAAAGCCTAGGCTCTGAACCAAGTCATGCCACTTCTACTATACAACAGTGATTGAAGAATCCCCAGGCTATCGCAGATTCAAAAGAGGGGGAAATGGATGCAGACGAGTGTCAAAAAATTTGTGATCATCTTTCATCAGCCACAGTCTGTTCTATGGCCACAAGTATATTCCTCTCACATGAAAAACATACTCATTCTCTTCCAAGACCAGCCAAGCCTCATTCCAGGATGGCTTTGGTTCAAATTCCAGGGTATTGTCATCTAAATCAGGTCGCGGTATGGATGAGACAGTTTGGATGTGGCCCCTTGAGTCTGGTTCTTCTGGATCTGAATATCTGTGGGTTAAAGAGTTCAGCTGTCTATCTTTCGAACATACCCAATGGAAAGATAAAGATCAGATAACCACAGCAGTTACAAAATGAGGGAAATAGGTACATACACAGTAGTTGCTCATCTACAGCGATGCTGAAATCTAGCGAGGACTATGTTGCTGGCTCCTTGATTTGAACCTAGTTTTACTCTCTGATAAGGGTTTTCCATGGCTCCTGGTTCCATCCTCTGAGACCATTTCATTTAATGAGAAATAAAATGAGTATGCAACTGAGTAGACTTCTCAGCTTTTTACTCCCCGTAAAAAGGTAGATACAACTTGCCAGTACTTTCATCAGTTGAATCCTCTTACACATTATGTGAGTCTCCCATAATAAATCTTATTAGGTCAAAGCAGCACCCACGAATCTCTTCATGCCAGGCTCTACCTGGCTTCTTTTTAGAGTCACTGTGATGTAGGACAATGCTCTGCAGATGCTCTGAGGCCCTTTCATTGAGTTGAGAATCAGAAGGCAGGCCTGCAAGTTTTCCTGAAATGTTGCAAAGGATTGCAGTCCCTTCCTTGATATGATATTTACCCCGAGGCCATTGGGGGGGGGGTGATATTGATATCTTTTTGCTGTCTTGAGAGTCTGAGAATAAGAAATGGTTTTCTTTTTGCACCAACAAATTCTGGCTCCTCATATTTCTTCTAAATTCTTAATTAAATTAAAAAACCAAGAGTTCTTTTTATGTCATTTTAGCTCATCTCTCCCTTTCTGTACTTTATTATATGTATCTAAACAAAATAAATTGGCAGTTTCAACATTATTTCTGGAAATCTGTAAACATATTAGATATATCTTCTGTTTTGTACTTTACCTCTGGCAAAAATGTTGGCAAACTTTTCAGCATTAAGGATACATATCTCCTTTACTCCAACATCTAATGATAAGTTTCTACTGAACTTCAAGCTTGCACTAAGGCTCCTTGAGGCTCTTTCCAGCTCTTGTCTACAGCTCAGCCCAAAAAACAATGTCATATGTTTTAGTTTTTGTGTTTTTTTAAACATTTTTATTGATTTCAGGGAGAAATTAAGGGGGAGAGAGAGATAGAAACATCAATGATGAGAGAGAATCATTGATCAGCTGCCTCCTGCATGCCCCACACTGGGGATCGAGCCCACAACCAGGCATGTGCTCTGACAGGGAATTGAACTGTGACCTCCAGGTTCATAGGTCGATGCTCAACCACTGAGCCACGCTGACCAGGCAGTTTGTTGTTGTTTTTAATGAAAGCACCCCACTCCATGTACCAATCTATGTCCTTATCATTTATTGATGTTGCTAGGATTTTGGTTGGTGATGTGGGCTATAAAACAATTCACAACTAAAAGAATAGATGCAGAGAGAAAGTTTGTTTTTACTTTTGTCAAAGGAAAAGAGCTGGTTCATTGCTAATCAATACAAGGGCAAAGAACAAAAGTGGCTCCCCCGCAAGAACAAAAGTTGCTCCCCCTTTTAAAGTCTTGGCTGCTGTTGCTAGATGACAAGGAAAGGAGAAGGATTTGGGGGCTGAAGTTGAGCAGACATAAGGGGGGTTGTCTTGTTAGTTCCTCAGGAGATAATCTGGGCAGATGTCCTAGGGAGGTGTCTCAGCAGTGTTTTTCCAAAGCCTGTAAAACATCCTTAGAGCAAAAGTTATGAAGAGTTCAAAAGAGGCTTCTTTGAAGATGGAGAAGGTAACTTTCTACTAATAATCCCTGAGTTGTAAAAACAGCAGAGAGGAGGGATATGCAAGAATGTAGCCTTGAGAGTAATTTATCTTGTCTTGCAGTTTGAACAGAGGAGCTGTTTGAATCATAGGAGCTAAACAATCTTGGGGTTTTAATAAATTGTGCAAAGCCACAGCAAAGAAAAAGAAAGAAAGGCCCTTTTTCCATCCCTACAGATGTTTTTAAAAACTTAGAGGCATACAGCTGTTTTATGCTCATGATTATTTGAGTATGGGATTCATTTGGGATGTTCTCTAGCTCTGTCTCTCACTTTGGGGCAGCCCTCAAGCAAGGGAAGCCACACCAGGAGGACCCTCAGGCAGCCTATGGAGAGGTCCACACAGCAAGAAACTGAGGTTTGCTATCAGCCGTGAGTGATCTTGGTGGCGGATCTTCTGAGGCCTGCACACAGCCACATGAGTGAGTTTGGAAGAGTATCTCCCCGCCCCCCCCCCCCCCTCAGTCCAGCCCTCATGGGCCCGCAGCTCTGATTCTGATTGCCATCTTACAAAGAACACGGAGGCAGAACCTCTCAGCTGCTCCTGGATTCTGATTGATAGAAACCGAGAGAAGTGTTTGCTGTTTTAAGTGCCAACCTTTTGGGCAATTTGTTATGCAGCAACTGATAATTAATAACATTATCCCACTCTTTGCTCATGATAATATGTTGGGCATGCGTGTGGCAGAGAATGTTTATCTGGACCCGGAGCAACTGTATCTGCCCTGATGTAGAACTCTTGGGCTTTGTGCCTAATGCCTTATTGAGTGGGACTTCCAGATTGTCCCCCTCAGGGAGAGGCGGAGTGTGTCTGTAGAAGGGAGGGAAGTGAATGTTCATGACAACAGGGAGGACTGTGGAACAGAGAATACCATTAGAAAAACCTGCTGCCTTTCCTGCAGGAAAGAGTATATTTTTCCACACCACTGATACCTGATAGATATGTGATTCTCCTCAGCCAATTAATTGATGAGCAGAAGTGAGGTGTGCCATGTTGATCAGGCATTTTATTTTATTTATTTTATTTTAAAAAAATCTTTATTATTGAGAATATTACATATATCTCCCATTTTTCTCCCAATGCCCTCCTCCACCTGGTTCCCACCCTGCTTCAGGCCTTCACCACCTTATAGTCTTTGTCAATAGGCTATGCATGTCTTATATAATAAAAGAGTAATATGCAAATTGACCATACCTCCAATCAAGCCACACCCACCAGCCATGCCCACCAGCCAATCAGGAGCAAATTATGTAAATAAGCCCCAACCAAGTTGGCTGCCACCACTGAGAGCAGGAGGGAGGCTTGGGTTTCCCTGGCAATAGAGGAAGCCAAGCTTTCCGTCTGCTATTGCCAGCCTAGGCATCCACTCAATGCTACAAAGTTTCAATTATAGAAGATACATAATCCCAACAAAAATGGCAGCAGCCACGGAGCTGGAGAGAGAAAAGGCTAGGGTTGCCAGGGCAATGGAGGAAGCCAAACTTCTGCAGTCCTAGCCTAGGCCTCCACTCTAAGCTACAAAGTTTCAAACAGAAATGGCTGCCACCATGGAGCGAGCAGAAGGCTTGGCTCTGCTCCAGGCTACAAAGTTTCAATTGTAGAAGATAAATAAATCCCAGATCCCAGGGCCTCTGCTTGGGTCACCAGGGTTGTGGCCGGCCTGAAAGCCACCATAGGCCCCTCGCCCAGGCCACCCCACACCCCAAGGGAACCCCCACCCTGATCCAGGACACCCTTCAGGGCAAACCAGCTGGTCCCCACCCATGCTCCAGTCCTTTATCCTAGCTAATAAAAGAGTAATATGCAGATTGACCATCACTTCAACATACAAGAGGTCTGCCCCCATGTAGTCATAGATCCTGTCCCCATGTGGACACAGGATGGCCACCATAAGATGGCCAGCAGGGGAGGTCAGTGGGAGGTTCCAGGCCTGCAAAGGAGGGTAGTTAGGGGTGATCAAGTCTGCAGGGGAGGGCAGTTAGGGGTGACCAGGCCAGCAGAGGAGGGAAGTTGGGGGCAAACAGACTGGCAGGGTAGTGGTTAGTGGGTGATCAGGCTGGCCAGCAGAAGCAGTGAGGGCAATCAGGAAGGCAGGCAGGCCAGCAGTATGGAACTAGCAATCCTAGATTGTGAGAAGGATGTCCGACTGCCCATTTAGGCCCGATTCTGGTAGGATCGGGCCTAAACAAGCAGTCAGACATCCCTCAAGGAATCCCAAATTGGAGAGGGTGCAGGCTGGGCTAAGGGACACCCTCCCCCACCCCCACCCTCCATGCACGAAATTTGTGCACCGGGCCTCTAGTATACATATAAGTTTTTTGGTTAATCCTCCCTCCCTGCAAAACACACACACACACACACACACACACACACACACACACACACACCCCTTCTGAAATTCATCAGTCTGTTCCATGCTTCTATGCCTCTGGTTCTATTTTATTCACCAGTTTATTTTGTTCACTATACTTCTTTTTTATTTTGAATTTTTAGATTCAATTTTTGATAGATATGTATTTATTACCATTTTATTGTTCACATTTCTGATTTCTTCTTCTTCTTCCTCTTCTTAAAGAATACCTTTCAATATTTTATGTAATACTGGTTTGATGGTGATGAACTCCTTTAGCTTTTTCTTATCTGTGAAGCTCTTTATCTGACCTTCATTTCTAAATGATAGCTTTACTGGGTGGAGTGATCTTGGTTTTAAGTCCTTACTATTCATCACTTTGAATATTTCTTGCCACTCTCTTCTGATCTGAAAAGTTTCTGTTGAAAAATCAGCTGACAATTTGTAGGTACTAACTGCTTTTTTTTTTTTTTTTTTTTTTTTTTTGCTGCTTTTAAGATTATCTCTTTGTCTTTAGCCCTTGGCATTGTAATTATGACATGTTTTGGTGGTGTAGGCCTGTTTGGGTTTTTGTTTGGGATTCTGCATTTCCTGGACTTGTAAGTCTATTTCTTTCACCAGGCAGGGGGAGTTTTCTGTCATTATTATTTTCAAATAAGTTTCTCTCTCTCCTTCTGGCACCCCCATAATGTGAATGTTGGTACACTTGAAGTTGTCCCAGAGGCTCTTTACACTATCTTCATATTTTTGAATTATTTTTTCTTTTTGCTCTTCTCATTGCTTTTTGGTTCCTCATGTTACAAATTGTTGAATCCTCTGAGTCCTCTATGTACCCTTAACTCCTATGGATTATTCTTTATTTCAGTTAATGTATGCTTAATTTTTAACTGGTCCTTTTTCATGCCTTTGATGCTCTCACTAAGGTTCTTAAAATTCTCACTAAGATCCTTGAAAGTCTCACTAAGTCCCTTGAAATTCTTATTAATATCCTTGAGTACCCTTATAACCATAGTTTTGAACTCTGTAGCTAGTAGTTTGCTTTCTTCCATTTCATTTAGTTCTTTTTCTGGAGATTTCTTCTGTTCTTTCATTTGTGACATTGATTCTTTGTCTACGCATTTGGCTGTTTCACTGTGTCTGTTTCTATGCATTGGGTAGAGCTGCTATGTTTCCTGGAATTGGTAGAGCGGCCTTGTGCAGTAGGTGTCCTGTAGGGCCCAGTGGCTCAGTTTCCCAGTCACCTGAGCTGAGTATTGTAGGTATACCCCATGTGTGGGCTGTTTGCACTGTCTTGTTGTAGTTGAGCCTTGATTGCTGTTGGCATCACTGGGAAGAATTGACCTCCAGGCCAATTGGCTGTGAGGACCAGCTGTGACTACAGTGGAAGAGCTGCTGTTCAGAAAATACCACTATGGAGCAAGACTTGCTTCAGTGGGGCTTTGGTGCTCACTGAGTCTGCCTCCTGAGCATGTCGCTTGTGGATGTATGGAGTTGTAATTGGCTATGGTCTAAAGCCGTCCACCAGGTGCACTTTCTCTGGGGCAAAGTGCACCTGGTGGTCAGGAGCTGCCAAGCTACCAAGCAATCCACATATTATTGCTACTTGTATTGGGCATGGAATGCCCAGGTGAGGCCATGCTGTGAAACAAGGCAGGCTGGTACTAGTTTGGGGTCTTGGGACTCTTATTGATAGGTATGGGGCCACACTGTTACCAGCTCCTGGTTGTTTGAGAGATTTTAGGAAAGTCTGCAGCCTGCGCTAGGACAGGCAGCTTGGGGAGGGCTGCAAATCAGAGCGGGGAGGCTTCAGGGAATCATAGAGCAGAGCAAACAGTGTGAACCAGGCTGGTGGAAACTCAGATATGACTGCCAGTCAACTTTGTGACAGGGGAGGTCCCAGCATAGGAACAATAGTCGCTGTGAGCACCCCTACCTGGGAGAAAGCCGCCCCCGAGTGCTTGCTCTGTTGCCAGACAATCCAGTTCCTCCCCAAATGTTACAGGTTCCTTTCAAGCTGCTGCCCCAGTACTGGAGCTCAGAGGAATTGAGTCTGAGTAAATCCACGCTCTGGCCCTTTAAGAAGAACTGCCTGGTCTCTGGCAGCCTCAGTATTAGCTGCCACAATTCCTTCTGGGTTTTACAACCCCAAATTACAGGGACTTCTCTTCCCACCTCTGGAACCCTGGGCTAGGACATTTTGCTCCTCACAGGAGGCCTCTGTAGTCAAAATTTCCCTCTGATTAAAAATAAAAGTCACAGATAGGTGTTGGACAAGCCTGTTCCATGCCTCTGCCCCTCCTACAAGTCTCAATGTGCTTTCTTCTTTACTTCTCTAGCTGTAGGACTTCCATTCAGCCAGATTTCAGGCAGTTCTGAATGATAGTTGTTTGGCATTTTAGCTTTAATTTTGATGTGGTTGTTGGAGGCAGAGAGTACCAGCATTTACCTACGCCAACATGCCAACATCTCAGTTCTCCCTATATATTCAGCAGGAGTTTTATAATCACATTAACATCCTTCCTTTTTATCTTTTCCTTTTGCCATGAGTGCAGCGAGTCTCAGGCAAGGGTGACTTCTTCAGCCTAGGACCTGGAGTGAGAAATATGTGCAACAGCTGATTTGTAATTGGACATGAGATGTGGCCAGAAACCAGCCCTTGTTGCTGCAAGCCGTGGGGATTCAGGGTCACTCATCACTGGAGGGCTACCTAACCTAAACTGACTCAGTCAGTGGCTCTGCTGACCTGTCTCCCCTGCCTCCTCTGGGTCCCTGTGCACCTGTGCATGGAGACCCACAGCTCTAACAGTAACAGCCAGCATTTAAGCTAATAAGCCTCTGAGATATGGAAATTATGCTTTAAAAAACAAACAACTATAGTATAAATGAGCCCATTTATGCACACGTCTTCACCTTGAGCCTTGATCTCATCTTTATTTAGAATTTTGATATTTGTTCATTGTGAATTTTTGCATTAATTTTGTTTTTAAAAGTCATGCATTAAAATAATATTTATCTCAATTACTGAATTGGGGGTATCTTAAATTTTGCATGTGAATGTCTCATTAACTTTCCCTCTATCCTGGTCCTGCCCTGAAGTGATGCAGGGGGATTCGATCTTGTTTCAGGCCACAGGGATTGTCCTTATTATCTTATCTAATAAAAGAGAAACATGCAAATTGACCATACCTTCACTATGTTACCAGCCAATAGGAATGAGTATGCAAATTAATCCAACCAAGATGTTGGGGCCCATAGTGGCCAGGTGATGCTGGGGCTGCCCAGTGCATGGGAGACACAAACCCACAAGGAGGTCATCATTCAGCAGCCCCAAGCCTTGCCATGGCGGCTCTGGGGGGCCCGATTGCAGCCACAAACCAGTGGGGAGGCCACACCCTCCCGCAGCCCCAAGCCCCGCCATGCTCCATCATGGCTGCACTGGGGCTGCGGGTGCCGGATCGGAGACACAAACCCGCAGGGAGGCCAGCATCCAGCAGCCCCAAGCCTCGCCATGGCCACACTGGGGCTCGGGGGCTGGTTCGGAGACACAAACCAGCAGGGAGTCTGGCACCTAGCAGCCCCAAGCCCTGCTGCCATGGCAAACCTGGAACTGGGGGAGTGGGGGGTGGTGGATTGGAGACACAAACCCACAGGCCTGGCACCCAGTAGCCCCAAGGACTATGGCAGAGGCACTTGGGTAGTTGAGGGGTGTGGATTGGGGCAGCAGAGACACCAACCCACAAGAAACCTGTGGAAAGGGAGATAAACTATCATAATTTTATCTCCCTTTCCACAAGATGAGAAAACTGCCCCTGGATTATTTAATGCTGTGGCCAACGCCTTTCTACAAACACAGGGTAATGTTATGATCACTCCCAGAAAGATCTGGTCCGAATACCGTCTCCAGGGAATAATGCTACTGTGGCAAATCATCTAAGAGAGGAAACAAGCTTTTGTTGGGTTTATTCTGAAGGTTAGAGAACATGTCACCCCAATATATGCTTTGTTGTTATATTGATGATCTTAAGCTGCAGATGCTTGAAAAACAGCAAATGCATGCAGAGGATTTCACTGAAGTCTCCTGATCTGTCTAAAATCAGACCCCCCTAAAGAAGCTTAAGTGTTATAGGTTCCCTTGATGGGAGAAGTGTCATCAGGCAGAGAAGACTGACTCCTGTCACAGGACAGGAGAATAGAAGTTGACATCCCACCCAAACTTTGTTACAAACTATTTCCCCCTACCCCATTCATCTTTCCTGAATGTCATTTACTCTCCTCTAAGAGGCCTATATCTTCCGTCCTCCTTCCCTAGGAAGAAGGTATTTAAATCTGCATTCTAAGCCACCTTGGGGAGTTACTCATTTTTCTCTGGGATCTCCCACATATACACGAGGTACACATGTTAATGAACTTTTGTTTTTCTCTTGGTGATCTGTCTTTCATTACAAGGGCCTCCACTAAGAACTCAGAAAGGTAGAGAAAAACTATTTTCCTCCTCCATAATTTTATCTCGGGAAATCAAGTCCCCAGCTGAACAATGTGGTTGGCTAAAGTACTAAGAAGTCCTGGCTGATGGGATGGAAGCTTCTAGGGAGAAATCAATGATATTGGCATCAAAGTGGGACGGAGGGCACATACATGGTTGCTGGTGGGAGTTTAAAGTAGTTCAACATTTTTGGAGGATGATTTAGAAAATTTGATAGAAATGTTCAAGATACATCCAAAGGTCTTCTTCTAGGAATCACATCTGCTGAGATAAAGCGCAAGTGCATAAGCCTTGGTCAGAATCCAGGATGCTACTGCGGGCTCCCCTTCCATGACAGGAAAACATGGGAACAACCTGCATTTTTAGGACAAGATGGCATCTATAGTAATAAAAGGGTAATATGCTAATTAGACTGAACATCTTCCGGATGTCCTTCTGGACATCCTTCCCAACAAAGCCATGTTGGCGGGGCCAAGGCAGAGGAGGTTAGAGGCAATCAGGCAGGCAGGGGAGAGCAGTTAGGGGGACCAGGCCAGCAGGGGAGAGCAGTTAGGGCAAACAGGCTGTCAGGGGAGAGAAGTTAGGGGGATCAGGCTGGCAGTCAGGTGAGTGATTAGGAGCCAGAGGTTTCAGATTGGAGAGAGTGCAAGCCAAGCTGAGGTGACCCCCTTCCTGTGCATGAATTTTGTGCACCAGGCCTCTAGTCTTTTATAACCACACCACATTGAACCCAAGATGTATCAGCTAGAGTATTACAGTATTGTTAGAAGCAGGAGGTTGTGGGCTCTACGGGTAGAAGGATCTTAGAGATACAATCTCAGGCTCTTCTGTTAGAGGGAAGGGAACTGGAATGCAAAGGGATAAAGTAATTTGGACACAGTCACAATCTGGTAAATTACAGCTTTCGTATCCAAACTCATTATCTTTTGCCTCAAGTTGAACATTCTTTCTGCTACAATAGAACAGCCGATTTGAGATCCCTGTCTTCGCAAAAAGAAGTCATATCCTTGTTAAATTTCATTTGGGTATTCTGGGGGAAAATGTTAGGAAATAATAAAAATCTGGAGCTCCTCTCCTGTAACTCCAGAGCACAATTTCCCTCCATCGCCGTCTATAAACTGACACGGATTATGAGGGTATGTGGTATTTAGCTTTATGATAATTACCTATTTGAATAGCTGATAAGAGTTAATTTATCCTGAACACAACTAGAAATAAAAGAATAATTGGGTTATAAAATTAAAGCAATAACATCTGTAGTTTCTACTACATTGAACATATTTGATGTAGAGAATATTTCAATTAGGCTAAAAAAAAAAAAGCCTGTGAATGTTTTTCTTCCGTATATTCTTCCTCAAAAGATTAAAAGGCCTATCATACTAAAACAAATAAACAAACAAAAACAAACGACAACAAAAAACACCCTCAACACTAGAAAACATCTCCAGCCTTTTGCTATTGCACATTTCTCTAGAGGAAAGCATCACCCCTGAGCTGCGGATGCTCTTCCTGAGGGGAAGGAAGAGGGTGCTAGCCTCTGTGAGCTCAGGGAGGTGGTGAGAGTGGGCGGCTCCTGCAGGATTGTTGGCTTGGCTCACCTTAGGCAGCCAAGGGTCTCAGTCCCTGCACTGCTGCTAGCCCTGTGACTTTGGGTAGGCTGTGCAACCTCTCTGGGCCTTTCCTCTCTTCCCTATATTTACTCATGACTTTTAACTAAACCGGTGAGAACCGATGGCCTTTCTAATTTCAGACACGCAGCTGAGCCCTGGGGAAGATGGAAAAGATCTGATCCCTGATGTCAAACAGCTTATGATAAAACATGGACACAAATGCTTCCATTTGGCATAGCTATGTAGGGGTGGGGAGGTGGGAAGGTGGGGAGAAGTCTGTCTTGAGTGTAGCAGTTGCAGAAAACTAAAAAAACAATAGCAAAACCAGCACAAAATGTGTCTACTTTCTGTTGTCGTTGTATGCTGGAAACTCTAAATAATGTAAGAGATACATATTCGCACCCGGTATGCCACCATCTGGAGGGGTGAAGAAAGGATTCAGGAAGGAATGAAAGAGATGCCTGACCTTGGCACATACAGTTCAAGGAAGAAAGTGGGAGATGTGTGGAAAAGTTGGGTGACGGCCAATTGCAGAAAAACCTATACCTGTTGCTTTATTTATTTAATCTTGCTCTACAACAAATATAGTATTTAAATCTGATCATTGATATTTAAAAGGAGTTCATTGTTAGCTCTTTAAAGAATGCATATTTATTTTTTTAGGGTAATTAACTGGCTAGAAGAAATGTGCAAGTGTAGTGCCACATAGTGAGGTGTCTTTAAGAACAGCTATGATTACTTTGACTTGGAGAAATAGAGTATGAAATATGAGGAAAAGAAGTGTCCCCTTGAGAGAAGAAGCAAGTCAAAACCTTATATCCAGTTCCATCAGCTTCTTTTTCTCATTGCTAAAATTTTCTTCACTAATTAGGATGAAATAGTTGACTCAGTAAGAAAGAGGCTCCTACTTCTTTTTTCTTCTTCTTTTTTTTCTTTATTGTTCAGTTTATTAATTACATTGTTTCCCCCTTTTTATCCCCCTATATCTCCCCTCCACCCTGTACCTATCCCACCCTCCACCCTCACCTCCCCCTCCCCAATGTCCTCTCCCATTGTTGCAAGATTTTTGTCCAATCTCTTGCTGTACTTCCCACAACCCTTTTCTCCCCAAGAATTGTCAGTCCATTCCCTCTCTATGACCATGTTTCTGTTATAGTCACCAGTTTATCTTGTTCATCAGCCTATCAATTCACTTGAGTTCTATGTTTGTTTGTTGATAGATGTGTATTTGTTGTTCATAATTTATATTTTTACCTTTTTCTTCTTCCTCTTCTTAAAGAATATCTTTCAGCATTTCATATAATACTGGTTTGGTGGTGATGAACTCCTTTAGCTTTTTCTTATCTGCAAAGCACTTTATCTGATCCTCAATGCTGAATGATAGCTTTGCTGGATAGAGTAATCTTGGTTGTAGATTCTTGCTCTTCATTATTTTGAATATTTCTTGCCATTCGCGTCTGGCCTGCATCGTTTCTGTTGAGAAATCCACTGACAATCGTATGGGTGCTCCCCTGTAGGTAACCAACTGTTTTTCTCTTGCTACTTTTAATATTCTCTCTTTATCTTTTGCTCTTGGCATTTTAATTATGATATGTCTTGGTGTGGTCCTCTTTAGATTCCTATATTTTGGGGTTCTGTGTACTTCTTGGGCTTTTAAGTCAGTTTCTTTCACCAGGTGGGGGAAGTTTTCAGTCACTATTTCTTCAAGTAGGTTTTCATTAACTTGCTCTCTCTCTTTTTCTGGCACCCCAATAATTCGGATGTTGGCATGCTTGAGGTTGTCCCAGAGGCCCCTTATGCTATCTTCAATTATCTGAATTCTTTTTGTTTCTTGCTTTTCCAGCTGAGTGGATTTTGGTTCTTTGTATTTCAAATCTTTGACTTGGTTCTTGTGGCCCTCTGGACTGCTTTTAGGACTTTGTGTATTATTTTTTATTTCAGTCTGTGTAAGCTTGATTTCTAGTTGGTCCTTTTTTTTATCCGTGAGGGTCTGGTTCGTATCCTCAGAGGCCTTGTTCATTTCCTTGAGGGTTTTATTCATTTGCTTGAGGTTCTCATTCACATCCTTGTAATTCTCATTCATTTGCTGGTTGGTCTTGTTTATTTCCTGGTAATTCTCATTAAGTTGATCGGCCTTTTGTAGGAGCCTCTTGAAAAGCCTTATAACCGTGGTTTTGAACTCTATGTCTTGTCGTCTTTTCTCCTCCATTTCTTTCACACCTGATTTCTTTCCATGTCTCTGCATGGTGGCTGCTTTATGTGGTGGATATCTTCAAAGGGACAGTGGCTCAGCCTCCCCAGTTACCTGAGGTGGGTGCTGTTACTGCAATCCTTTATGGGTTGTATTCAGTATTTTTGAATTTAAACCCAGCTTGTTGTTGTTAGCCCTAGGAGGGTTTGACCTCCAGGCCAATTGGCTATAAAGGGAGACTGTGTTCAGGTTGGATGGGCAGAGTCTCTGAGCAGCGCAGGTAGCGCCAGCGTCAGCTGCGTCCTATGCATCGCTCGCGCGCGGGTCTCTATTGGATGGGGATGGCTGCAGACTCCTCCAAGAGAAAGCCGCTAGTCTCTTCCCCTTGCCAGACCACTCCGCCTTTCCCCAAATGTGCCTGCACACCAAAAGTCTAGCCCAGGATTGTAAAAATAAATGGTTTCCAGAACCAGGAGACAAGTTTCCAGGGGGCAAGTTGCGGGTTTGCGCGACCCTTTCGCGGAAACTCGCAGTTCAGGAGCCTCTGCCGCGCCCCGCTTCCAGGGTGCGTCCCCCGGACCTCGGCCGGATCTCGCCTGGTGCTGGGGGATCCGAAAGTGGGACGGATCTCGCCTGGTGCTGGGAAATCCGGGCAGTGGGACGGGCGTTGCTGCTCCAGCCCCAGCCCGTGCGCACGACCAGGGTGGCTCCTAACCTGTTTCCGTCTGAAAGGCTGCGCTCCTGCCGCTTCTGAGTCTCAGTGTCCCACCTCCACTCCAGTTAGTGGAGTTTTCATTCAGCCAGCTTTCTGGCGATTCTGGATGCTGTCTGTTCTGCTGTTATGTTGTAGTTCCTAAATGGTTGCGCCGGGCAGAACAATAGGTGTTCACCTATGCCGCCATCTTTGCTTCTCTCCGAGGCTCCTACTTCTAATGTGTCTAACTTGAGATTTAAGAAGACTGTGTGGAGGTAATTAACACTGATGTATCACTGTTAGAGCATTTGGACATGCAGATGACAGATGGAGGGAAAGGAGACGGTGGAAGGCAGCATCTGTGGTCTGAAGGAGGTGGGTTTTCCGGTATCAGAGGCTCCTGTGTCCTTCATGTCCTCTTCTGGGAGCCCCATGTCTCCCTGAAAAGAGGCAACCATGGCTGTATTAGTATGTTGGCCACACTCTGGTGTTGCCACATGTTTTCTTCAGCACACAATCACAGGGGCAGTTTAGTGTGCTTGTTCCAGGGTCAGATTCATCGCATTGGACTTAACTTTCAGAGGCGTGACCTTGTGGGCTATGTCTGGAGAGCGCCACATGCAGTACAGCTGTGGGCCGGCATCGTGCCCGCTGTGCACATGGGACACATCTAAAATGCCCTGGAAAGGACTGCTTCTGTGCATGGTGAAGGCTCTGCCCAGCAGCCCCCTTACCCCCAGAGTCTGTGCATGGAGAACACTGTCTTAGATGCAATAACTTTCCATGACACGTCTTCATTCTAATAGTCATAAAATTACCAAGTATCCCGTCTTCTGTTTCTCTGCAGGGTAGCTAGGGAAACAGATTCATGTGCACATCTTTCTTCAGAAAGCAAAGCTGCCTGCAGTTTGGGGGCTTGACTTATTTCAGTTTTTTGTTGCCATTCCAGGTGGGATTATCCTGCTTTCACTCTCCCTTTTTGTCTCACATCAGCTAAATAGGAAAATGGCGGACAGCCAGGACTGGACAACTTCAGGCCATTAAATGCACGCAGAGAAGGGCTGCCGTCTTTTACATGTTCTCCCTGGAGGGAGAATTTGGGGAACCACACAGCTCGTATTCTCATTTTTATCCATTCATGGCGACATGTTGACACCAAACAAATCCCCAGGAGTCACCTCCTCTTGATCACTCTGAATAGCTCCTCTTGGGCCCCCTTTGCCTGGATGCACATTTAGATCCAATCAGTCTTTTCAGCCACAGCTCTCCCAGCCATGAGCCGTGTGGCCACACTACTCCTGCTGACTTCTCCTTGTAAGATCCCAGGTATTTCATGCCCACATGCCTTTGTGCCTGCCGTTCCTCTGCCTGGCATAGTCTCACCTTAGTCCTGCAGAGCTAGGCCAAGGACTGTAAGCGGTGACCACGTGCCTGCAGTGGCCCGGGGTCTGAATCATAGTGCACACTATAGAAATGCTTCCTCAGGACTGCCCTGCCTGGCTCACAATTATCTCTTTTCCCCCAAGGTGTCTCTTTTTAGTGTTCTTTCTGTGAGTGTCCAGGCAGGTGTGCAGGTAATATAGTTTTTAACGTTGTATATTTGAATACACCCTCATTTTGCCTTTACATTCAGCAGATGTGAGCTGAGGGTTATGGTTGCTTTCCCCCACACTGTGAAGATATGCTGCCCGGTTGCCTCTGGCATCAATGGCTGGTGAGGCGTCTGCTGAGGGTGTGATGGTCACCCTCATGGGTCACCTGCAACCCCTTTATGAGGTTGTGTCCAGATGTCCATTCGTTTTCACCTCTATAACCTGGACTTGGTGCCGTTTGCCATGGGTTTGGAAAAGCCTCAGCCACTACCTTTTTAAATATTTCTACGCTGCCATTGCTGTAGTATATGCTTATAACACTCCTATTAGGTCTATTTGAAGCCTATCAGCTTATTCTCCATGTTTTGACCATCATTCAGTGAAAAATGTCTTACCCCTCTATGATGCCTTCTTGTCACACTCTCAGTGGCATCTCCCAATTCACGAATTCTTGCTAATGATGTTGTTTAGGGACTTTATCATCTACGGATTTAACATTTTTAATGATCATGTTTTTCAATTCCAATGTTTCTGGGAGATACTTTGTAAATATACATTTGTAATAATTTGTGCCCCCCCCCAATAACATTTTAAAAAGTTATTTCTTTACTTTGTTAAAGGATATGAGACATTATTTATTTATTTATTTGAATTACATTTTCACATTTTCAGCTTTACTGAGATGCGATTGACATAACACTGTATAAGTTTAAGTGACCAGCTTATTGCTTTGATACACTCACATGTTGCAAAATGATGACCCCATAGCATTAGCTGACACATCACGTAACGACCATTTCTTTTCTGTGGTGAGAACATGGGAGATGTATGGCCTTCATGGCTTTCAAGGACATAATATAGAATTATGAACCGTAATCAGTACGCTGAACATTAAACCCCAGAACTTACTCATCCTCTAGTTGAAACTTGTACTCTTTGACCAACATCTCCTCATTTTACCATCTTCTCCCCAGCTCCTGGCAGCCACAGCTCTTCTCTCTGTGTCCATGAGTCTGGCTTTTCTCGGTTCCACACGGAAGTGGGCCACACAGTGTTTCTTTCTCGGTTTGACCCATCTTGCTTAGCATAATGAGGTCATGGTCAATCAGGCGGCTGCAAAGGGCAGCGTTTCCTTCCTCCACACATCTAAGTGCTTTCCAGGGGGCTCAGCCTGCAGCTGAGAGGAGCCAGTTCCAGGGCCACTGCATGGTGTGTGGCCAGGACAGCCTGTCTGCCCACTGCCTGGCATTGATGGGTGACTCTCCCAAGTCCCTTCACATGTGGTGCTGGACCCACAGCTCCCTCCAGACACTTTTGTCTCTGGATGGATGTTGGGTTATTGTTATTGGGATGAATGACAGTGACAGACATCTTATGCCACCATGATGCTGACATCTCACTACAGAACATAATTACTTTAATACTAGAGGCCTGGTGCACTAATTCGTGCATGGGTGGGTCTCTGGGCTTGGCTGGCAATTAGGGCCCATTGGAGCCATCTTGCCTAGTCCAGTACACACAGGAAGTCAACTGTGTACATGCAAGAAGTCAACAGTGTACATGCAGGAAATCAATTGGATGCATGCAGGAAGTCAACTGTGTGCATGCAAGGAGCTAACTGTGTACATGCAAGAAGTCAACAGTGTACCTGCAGGAAGCCAACTGTGTATTTGCAGAAGCCATGTTGTCACCACAAAGCAGCGAATGTGAATCCATGTACAGAGAAAAAGAGTCAACAAAATCTCAGAAAAATGGAAACTGAGTCCTGATTTTACACACCTGAGTTCTGCCTGCTTCTAACTTATGGTAGATGAGATAATAAATCTTCTTATTGTTTAAGCAGATTGAGCTGAGGTTACCTGTTACAGACAGACCTTAGAGACACTGTGGGCTTGGTCCAGACCACTGCAATAAACTCAATTTTGCAACTAAGAGAGTCACACAATCTTTTGGCTTCCCAATGCATATAAAAGCTGTTTACTCTGTGTTGTAGCCTATTAAATGGGCACTAGCATTATATGTTAGCATGTACATATAAAGCAATATAGATCCTTCTTTTAAAAATACTTTGCAACCATAAAATACTAACTATCATCTAATCTTTTGGTGAGGGTAATCTTTTAGCAAGTGGAGGGTCTTGCCTCAGTGGTGATAAAAAATGCATTGTCCATAAAGCACAATGAAGCAAAGTATGATTGCATTTATAGGTGAAAGCATCTTATTTGACACATTTGTATGCTCTAGTATTGTCTTTGCATGTGATTCTTAATTTCATTGAGACCAAGTAATGATTAGTGTCAATTAAAGGCCGTGTTTACCTTTAAAGATCCAGGTTAGCAGATAGGGCTGTTAGTAGATTGGCATTTCTGATGCCAAAGAAATAATAACTTCTGGTTGCAATTGACTACTTGACCACAGGAGCTTCTTTCTCCTCTCTACCAATACTATATAATAAAAGGGTAATACGCAAATTGACCCTAATGGTAGAATGACCAGTTGCTATGACAAGCACTGACCATGAGGGGGCAGATGCTTAATACAGGATCTGCCCCATGGTGGTCAGTGCACTTCCACAGGGGGAGAACCTCTCAGACAGAAGCCGGTTCATGGCTGGCCAGCACAGTGATGGTGGTGGGAGCCTCTCCTGCCTCTGCAGCAGTGCTAAGCCATTAGCCGGACATCCCTCAAGGGCTCCCAGGCTGCCAGAGAGATGTCTTACTGCTGGCTTAGGCCCGATTCCCTGCAGAGTGGTCCTAAGCTGTCAGTTGGACATCCCCCAAGGGGTCCTGGATTGTGAAAGGGCTGAAGGACCCACCTGAGTTCATGAATTTTTGTGCTTTGGGTCTCTAGTACCTCAATAAAAGGGTAGTTTTAAAATGAGAATAATATCCACATACTTAATGATAAGAAGCTGAAGAAAGATTCCATCAAATTTCTGGAAGATGGATATAATACACAGGATTGGGAACTGGTTAAGGAGCCTTAAGGAAGCCACAACCCAACAGGTACAGAAGAAGAAAGACACAAAGAAAGAGCTGGTGTGTCCTTCCGAACATGTAAGGGCCTCAGCGCACTGGGACACTCAGTGCAAAAGAGAGGAGAGTACAGATGGAGCAGAGCACAAGGTGCTTAACCAAAAGTTCATCTAAGCAGCAATCAAACCCATTTCTCTCCTGAGGGCATGATTCTTGTAATTCTTGGAAGTCAGGGTTCTACTCCAAGACTTAGAAAAGGAGGAGTTTCTTCCAGCATCACAAGGAGGCTCCAGGAGGTGCCTATACATTTGATCACATAGGGGCTCCCATGTAATAACGCACTTGTTCCCTCGAACTGGTCTCACGTAGAGCAAATGGGCAAGATCAGCAAGATCTATATGCACCAAGGGACTTCTCTCAGGTTTCACTGGCTTGATCTTGAGCATGATCTCAGGAACAGCCTTCAAATGGGAGACCCTGCAGCATGGAGAGAGACGGAAATGAGCAGGAGCCACTTACACTCACCTGTGTGCTCAGAGAGGCCCGAGGCACAGTGAGAAGAATAAACACATACCAGGAAGTAGATCCTAGAACATAAGGTCCTATTTGTCAGAATAGAAGTTAACCCAATAGAAAAGTTGGGAAATTAGACCTGGGAAACTTTTCAGAAGTAGACAGAAACACAACAAGTTGGAAAGCATGAGAAAGCAACACAGAGGGTCAACACAGGAGCATTCAACAGCTGACCAAGAAACAAATGGCAGGGGAAGCATCAAAGACATCATGACATTGTCTGGAACTGAAGGACTTAAAGCTTAGACTGAAAATGTACACACAGTGTCCAGCACAATGAATTACAACACAACAAACCTTGCCTAACCCGTGACCATAACATGTCGGAACAGCAAGAATAAGAGGAAAATCCTAACAGCAAAAAAGAGAAAAATATCCAAAATGAAAACAGTAAGTCAACATCCATCTCTACTCATCAGCAACCATAGAAATTAAGAGCTTTTGGCTTTTTTAGGGAAAGTCAATCGATTGAGGCTCAACACATAGCTAAAGTATCAATAAATAGGATGGTAGAATGAAGACATTAGCAGGCTTGTGAGACTCAGAAAAGACTCTCCAGGGAAACAGGAGGGCTTGAGAGAATGCTAAATTTGTAAGAGAAGTTGAAAAAAATTAAAAATATGTCAAAAGTAATGAGTTCCATAAAAATTGAACTCCAGGCAAAAAGTCATACGTGAAAGAATGTTTCATCAGAAAATGCAAAGGCTGTGAATGAGCTACCTTTAAACAGAATCATGAAATCACTATCGGTTTCAGAATCAACCTACTGATAAAGCTCAGAAGACTAATTTTCATTAGAGAACACAATGTAAGTGTTGTAAATTTGACAGCATGAAAGTACAATTCAGGAAGTAGAAAAAGGGAGCAGAACTGAAATGGGCACCTGCAGTCTCATGTTTGAAAGTAGGAAGTGCACTGGCCAGTGTGGCTCAGTTGGTTGAGCATTGCCCCATGCACCTGAAAGTCACTGGTTTGATTCCCAGTCAGGGCACATGCCCAGGATGTGGGCACCATCTCAGGATGAGGTGTGCAATAGGCGGCTGATGGATGTTTCTCTCTGTCATTGATGTTTCTCTCTTTCTCTCCCTCTCTCTCCCTTCCTTTCTGGCTCTAGAATCAATAAAACATATTAAAAAATAAAAAGAAAGTAGGAAGTGAAGATGCATTGTTGTGATAGAAGAATAAAAAGATCTTTTAAAATAATTTTAAAAAATTAATCACCAACAAAATGACACACACTTTTGCATCTTCTGGTTCTTGTATCCATTTAGAAGTATTTTGGCAGGAATAAAAGAAGATTTTCCTTTGAAACTGAAAAATATTTTCATGGAAGATTTTTAGATTTTGATGTTATGATTAATCAAGATTTTGATTTGTCATTATGAAAGCAATGACATTGTCACCAGTTGTCACAGGCTAATGCCAAAATAAGAGAGGTGAGCATAACAAATAAAGGGTGCCCTTGGAGCAAGCAGAGGCCAAGGACTGTCACGTGCGCTGTGCAGATGGATGCCACTCGCTGCACTCTCACATTGCCAAGATGAAAAGAAACGTGGCCATCGCCATTTACATCCTATTCACATCATGGGTGCTCATTTGCCACAATATTACACACTAGTGGCCTGGTGCACAAAATTCATGCACATTGAAAGGGTATTAATTGGAGGAAATATTTTAATAGTGCTATTTGCCCTTTCTCTATAATAAAAATGTGACAGATAAAAGGTAATGAGAATAATGTATATGAAAATAATACATAATTTCATTAATAAATAAATAATAACAAAATGATATAATAACAATAACTAACTCCTGATATAAAAACAACATTGATGCAAATAATGACTGATAAAGTGATTAAACTTATTCTAATATCTCCCTGTATACCACATTAACAGTGAAAACACTTTCAGAGTGCTTGACTAATTTCCTTTGGGATAAAGTATTTACAACTTTAACTTTAACATCACATGCTCTTCAAACTCGAAAGAAAGCAACATAATAACTGACCATGTGTGAAAATGGGTTCAGGTAGGAATATTCCTACTCTGTCTAGAGTTTTTCCTTGTGATTTATTAATAGTCATTGCAAATGATGGCATCACAGGAAACTGTTGTCGAATTAATTTAAATGGGAGGCCAGTGTCAGATGGGGACAAATCAATTCTTGGAATCAGAACAACCTCTCCCTGTGAAGATCCTGTTAATACTTCAGCTTCGATAATGTTAGGTAGTAATCTTTTGAGAATAAATCTGGTACCATTACAAAGACCCCCTTTACTATTAAGAGTTCTCAATAGCATGATGATTGCACTCACTTTCAATTTTAATTTATGACATGGCATTCCTGAAGGAGTAATACTATTAAGAAATTCAATGGGAAAATTTTCCTTTCAGCATCATCTGTTGAGTCAATGGAATCATCACTCAAATAGGTGTGAAAATCTCCATCAAGTATATCCAAAATTTCTTCATTTAATTTTTGAACAAGGTCATTTTTTTGGACAAAGAATTGCACGTTTAGATATATTTTTAATATTATCTATAGAGGATATACTATTTCCAAAGGTGGCTTCAATAATAGATCCATTACAAATCATTTCATGGAGAATTTCAATAATATCCATTCTTAAATGAAAACTGCTATCAAGTTTGCCATCTCCAAGTTTTATTAACCATTCTCCATAAGCACCATCCTCTGATCTCATACTTGTTTTAAGAGACAACTTTCTGAAACATCTCCAAACATCACAGTACTTTAAACTCGTTTGTACTACGGCCGATCGCATAGCATGTGGCACGATACTGACACATTGTCGAAAATCCCCTCTGAGAAGGAGAACTTTTCCACCAAATGCAACATTCAGATTCATAATTTCTCTTAGTAATCTGTCTATGGTGTTTATAGCATGACTGGATGCCATGGTGCATTCATCAATAATAAGAAGTTGGGCCTTTTTAATGGTTTTAGCAACTTCTCCACACATGGCAGTGGCCACCATTGGTCCTTCAGCCTGACCTGCACCCTCTCTAATCTGGGAAACCTCAGGGGAGCCCTCTCCGATCCAGGAATTTCTGTCTTTGCAATCACATGAGCGAATTGTCTGAGACCCCAACCTTTGCTTTCCCTCCATCCCCCACCTGCAACAGTAACTTCTTCCAGACTCACTTTGATATAGTGTCTATGAGATCCGGCAGTGCTTCTGCCATCAGAACTATATTTCCCAGCATTTCTGGTGCTCCCCGCAGTCTGTACGAACCAAGAGGACTGTGAACTTTCTCCGCACACCCCAGAGACTGGCAGCCAGCACCCCCACTCCCATCATGGGTGCTGGGCTGGGAGTGTGGACTCAAAATGCTGCTTGGATTCACAGCTCATGACGTTGATGACTCACAGCCCTGCCTTGCACCTGGTGCTCATTACTCAAGGTGCCCTGGGCGCTCATTTGCATGTCTCATGCAACAGGCAAACCCCACAGCTCACTCACAGCCTAACTATCAAAGCAACCAACATGCGAGCCTCGTAAGGAGATCCCATGGCATCAAATTCCCCTAATCATCCCGAGGTCACCATGAAAGGATGCGACTCAGTCACAGTAACTGTAAGGAGGGATCTCACTGGCCCTTAAGTACCGTGCAGGCAGAGCTTATAGCGTGCTTGCTTCCATGGCACTGTGGCCACACCCCTGCCGGCCTCATCTCCTGTCTAATAGCCACGCCCCCTGCCCGCTGGCCATGCCTGCTGGCCATGCCCACTGTCCTCTGGTCACGCCCTCTGCTCCGGATTGGCTGGTAGCGTAGTGGAGGTATGGTCAATTTGCATATTACTTTTTTATTAGATAGGATGTTAGATGAATGTGAAAACATAATTTTATTAGCTTTGCAGTTTTGCTTCTATTTGTTGTGCATTTTATAAACATTGTGTCATTTGTTACTATGTGGAAAGCATCATAACTCCACTTGGAGAACTAAGGAGAGATGTATGTGGATGGCAATGGGGCCTCATGTCCAGGTCACTGTGCCTTTCTTAAGAAAGCAGCTTTCTGGCTCAGCATGTGTGAGCTAGCTCTGTGGCCAACAGGCTGAGCCCAGGCCGACACCTTCCAAGCAGTTTAGCCCTCCAACTACAAGCTGCCCAGTTGCTAATTAGTTGCCCAGATCTGGCTACTCCTAAAGTGATGGCACTAGCAGCACTGCCCTTCCCTGGGAACAAACCAGTTGGCATCTCTAACTGACCCCCAGGAGACCTGTGTGCACTGAAGTCTGGGAGGCACTGTCCTGCCCTTTTTCTGGGACTTGGTGAGTATAGGAGCAGTGTCTACCTCGGGGAACCCTCACCCACCCAGGGCTTGCGGCTCTGCCAACAGAGTGCCCCTCCTCCCAGCACCATCAGAGCTCAGCAACTCTGTGAGCCCCTGGTTTCCAGCACTTGGCAATGTTTGGTCTCCAGGTGCCCAGACTCCGTGTCTGTAAATCACAGCAGTAATAGTATTTGTCTCATGGAGTTGCCATGAGGCTCACAGGTAATAACCTGTATGAAGAGATCAGCACAGAGTAACATCTCAATAAATGGGGTTGTGACGCTGAGCCACTGTCAGAGCCAGGCTGACAACACCAACAGGAAAGGCTGATGTGCAATGGCCTCAGCCTCGGCTGTCATCAGGCCCATTTCTCTCATCAATAGCTCATTACTGGCTTGTCAAGTCACAGATGCTGTAAGCCACACGCCATCACGCCAAATAATAGCAATTATTACAGGCTTTGCGTGTAGAACATTGCAGATCCTGTACCTTCTGTTCCTGAGAGAGGTGACCACGGGAGAGGGAAGTGAGGAGCAGGGCACTGCCCTCTGGAGGGGGTGTGAGGAGCATGGGGCACTGCCAGCTGGAGGGGGTGTGAGGATCAGGGGCACTGCCCACTGGAGGGGGTGTGAGGATCGGGGCACTGCCCACTGGAGGGGGTGTGAGGATCAGGGGCATTGCCCGCCAAAGGAGGTGTGACCAGCATGGGGCACTGCCCGCTGAAGGAGGTGTGAGGAGCTTGGGGCACTTCCTGCTGGTGGGGGTGTGAAGAACATGGGGCACTGCCCGCTAGAGGGGGTGTGAGGAGCAGGGGCACTACCCCTGGAAGGGTGGTGAGGAGCAGGCTGCACTGACCATGGAAGATTGTCTCTCTCACCCTTACAGTCCAATCCAGTTTGTCTCATGAGATTCCAAGCGTGCTGCCATGTGTCCCAGTATTTAACAAAGCCTGTGTTCCTGTTACTTCCTGATGTACTGCCTCTCCTTAGACAGCCGGACACACAGCACATGCTGTGCTACCAAGAGCCTTCCCCACTCCCACCATTCTTTTTAGTTAATTTCCAACATCTGAAAATTGGTAGATTTCACCCACATTCAGATTCAAAAACTTGGGAAACAGGGAGACCTGACAATTCTCACATGGCTGCTGGCAACAGCTGAATGGTGGCTGGTTCCATAGGCAGGACACTGCCCTGGACTCGCAGCTTCACCACCTTACATGGCCCTTTCCTCGGTCTCTTCTTGCTTGAACTCTCTGCCTGGACTCTGACGGTAACCAGGACAATTGATTTTCCTGCTACCATAGTGAAAAAGGGCAGCTCAGAGACTGGCTGCTCCTGTCACACGTCCCATGGACTCATGCTCCCTCGGGGTCTAACTTGAAGTTGCTATATACAGAGTATGCTTGGCCAGCCATTAGGATGTTTTCTCTCATGCAGAATAATGACTAAGTGGCATGCACAACCCCTTCCAGCAGTGTTCCATGCCAGCCACTGAGCAATGAAGTGGGTTCGTTAAGCCACGGATGAAACCAAGACAGACAAAGACTGGGGCACATATACCCTGGCCAGCCACTCAATGGTTACAGCATCGGCCCACAGACTAAAGGGTTGTGGGTTTGAACCCTAGCCCTAGTTGGGGCATGTGTGGGAGGCAACTGACTGTCTCTCTCATGACAATGTTTCTCCCCTCTCTTTCTCTCTTTTCACTCTCTCTTTTCTACTCTCCCTTCCTCTCTCTCAACAAAATCAATGGAAGAAAAAAATCTCTTGGGCACACATATTCCTAGCCACTGCTGCCTGAGAACTACATTGATACCCTAGTGAGATAGAGTACATTAAAGTTGTACTTTAAATATTCCTGATTGTGAGATGAGGTTCAGTGAGTGAGAAATCAAGAAAGCGTGAAATGTTTTCTATGGCACACCTTCAGTTATTTTCAACTAGTTGTTTTGCTGTTTTTATAAAACTGATTTAAAAATCACAACCAAGCCACCCAGGTTTGGGAAGATGAGCTATGCAAGCCAACCGAGTGGGCAGAGAGACAGGCTGAACAGAGGTCCAAAATCAATGGAGGTTTTTGCTTTCCAGCAACAAAAACTGCCACCGGAACCCAAAAATAAAAGAGGGTTTCATTGACGGTGCATTGGTGCTCATAGACTGCTGGGAAGCTGGAAAAATGGATAGATATAAGCAAGCAGCCAGTAGTCCCTGTGGATAGAAATGTGAGCAATTCTGGGGCCCAAGAATCAGACTTCTTATGCCTCACAAGGAGCCACACTGCCGTAGACGAGGCCAGTTGTTTTTAGCTATTGGGTCATCCTATATAATAAAAGGCAAATCAACCAAACAGTGGAATGACCTTTCACTATGATGTGAACTGACCACCAGGGGGCAGACGCTCAACACAGGAGCTGACCCCTGGTGGTCAGTGCACTCCCACAGTGGAAGCACCACTCAGCCAGAAGCCAGGCTAACGGCTGGCGAGCACAGTGGCAATGGTGGGAGCCTCTCCTGCCTCTGCAGCAGCGCTAAGGATGTCTGACTTCTGGCTTAGGCCCACTCCTAGAGAGCTCCCAGAATTCTGTGCACCGGGTCTCTAGTTCTGTATAAGATCCTATTCCAGAGAGGGAGTTTACCAATTAGCCAAGCTTAGGTCAAGGGAAACTGGAATGCACACCAGTGTGTAACTAGCAATCTTTGTTTTCAGCACCAAGGGCAGAGTTTGAGACAAAATAGATGCTCAATGAGTATTTGTGAGATGGACCAATGTAGGAATGACAGATGTATTTCCTCTTTGACTAGGATTAAATAGAGAATCTGGAAAACTAGCCTCAAAAGCCCAAAGCCAGTTGGAGAAGAGATAACTTTCCAAAAGGAAATCAGATGACATTGGTAAGATCGAGTAAGTGGGTGCTGGACAGCCAGCGGAGTGAGCACGCAGGGAGGCACCTTTGCATTCCCAGCAGGGCTTATATAACACACACGGAAAAATCAGATCCCTCCCATCTTTCGCACTTCAACATAGCAGCAAGGATCCAGGGTCTAAATGCACCTAAGTCGACCCTGTTTTTTGCACACACGATGGTAATTGTGTGCTGTTGACTGGTGACCTGAAGTCCCATGTCCCCTGTTCTTGTTCTGATGGGGAAGGCCATCTGCTGGTGCCAGCCCTGCCCCGAGTGCTTCCTTGAGATGCAGGCACATCTCTTCCAAGAACATGCCACATGCACAAGAGGCTGTTCCAAGGAGAAGCACATCCCACGCAAAGAGGCAAAGGCAAGGAGGATATGAGGAGCCCCCAACTTTCTGCTCCTCCTCTAAGGACTCCCTTTAAGGATCAAGGATAGAATGCTACTGGGAGTGGGATGGCCAGGAAGGCTCTGACCATGAAGCAGCCTTAGTTCAGTTGGCAATGAAGCCACATCTTCCTTATGCTGATCTGACTGATCACCTCGATTACAGCCCAGCCCACTCACTGCCAGCCGGTCATATACAATTTAGCTCTTCATTGTAAGCCCTCCTGTGAGGGCCTCAGGGCATGAGCCCCATCCAGGCCATTGGAGCACAGACTCAGAGAGGCCTTCCAAGATGCAGCAAGAGCAGCTCGCTCTCCAGCCCCTGCCCCAGCCACAGCTGGAGACTTCTGTGGTATTTCTCTGGCACTTGGGTTGGAAGCATAAATGCTGTAAGTATTAGGGTGAACTTGTTTGGAGAAGAAGGGGACAATATGCCCTCAGAGAGATCTTAGAGCCCGTGCATCTAATCTGACTACGTACATTTTTTCAGGCTTCATAGGATTAATTATGAATTCTGTAAAATTAGAAAGCTTTCCATACAAGTCTGGATTTCCAACTTATCTTGAAACCAGGTATAGTCTTGTGGTCCTAGGCCTGTTTCCTATGAGGCAGTGGGCATTGGGTTGGCCAAGTGGTGGCAGCTCGCTTGGCCAGAGGCTGGGCTGCCCACTCAGCTTTGGTGATAACACAATGTGTGTGTGGGGGGGGGGGGGCAGAGTGGGCAGGGAGCGCTGTTTTGGTATGTGAGTGTGCAACTTCAAGCCTACAGTTTTACTTTTAATCAGCTGTGTTTAGATCTTAACATGCTCAAATTCTCCCCTCTGCTCTTCAGACCTGGCTAATGACTTTTAGCGCTACATGAGGGGAGAGGGATGGATAACTTGGAGCTGGCTGGAGGATGCTGGGACCCAGAGCCAGGACTCCATGTGCCTGAGGGAAAGGCCACCACACCTTGGCTTCCTGCTTCTCAGTGTTTAAGCAGTTTGGCTTCTAGATAAGGCCCATGTCACCTTATTACATAATGTGCCAGATCGTAAAAGGCCTTGCATACCATGCTAAGGGTTTCTATGGAAACAGTAGGTTTGAAAACATTGAAGTACCAGAGTCCTGAGTCCCACAGGCATTAAGCAGATCCCCGTGTTTAGGGCCACCTGCCCCTCCAACTCCCATGTCAGAGTCCCCTGTTCCCTGCAGAATCCTGCATGCCCTGTCAGGAGCCCTCTTTCTTTGGGGGTCGCCATGCACAGAAGAACATTCATTAAAAATAAAAAACAAAATCTTTGTACTTTCATATCTTTTGACTCCTAGTCTTTTCTTTTGTGAATTTGTCACAGATATTAGAGTATGTGACCATGACATATGCATGACCTGCTTTCCTAACTGAAGACAGGATGACCACAGAGCCTGCCGACTTGGAGAGAGGCAGAACTAGCAGAGGCCCAGCCCCAGATCCAGCCCCGGGCGCAGGGAAGACGCAGCCTGTGGCTCATGAGGAGTGCAGCCAGGCAAACAGCAGGTGTTGGGGGCTTCTAACGTGCTTCCTCCACGTAGGAATGTGCTGACTCTCCCTTATTCTTAGCCAGGTGGGTATTTTAGGAGGTGACAACTTCTGGGAGAGGGCCCGGGCCCACGGGGGAGGGAGATGCACTCTGCATTGCACATCGCCCTGTAGTGGTTGCTGATGGCATCGCATGTCTATGTGTTATTTGTTTTCTATCTTTCTATCTATCTATCTATCTATCTATCTATCTATCTATCATCTATCATCTATCTATCTATCATCTATCTGAGTTGGGATATAGTACACAATAAGAGAACAGAGCAGGGAGATGTATGACCTTAATTCTGAGCTTTCCTTCTGGAGGCGGCTTCATTCCTTTTAAGAAAGATCCCCAGTTCAGCCCAGTGATGCCCCACAGAGTAGTCTTCTCCCAGGAGTCACCAGTCCTGCCCGGCTGGCAGGTCACATGGCTCCTGCGGAGACTGGGACTCTCTGTGGCTGCTGCCTGAGGAGGCTCTCAGGTGCAGTGGTGCCAGGGAGCTGGGGAGAATGGGCAGAGCCTGCTCGGTACCACCCTTCTTGCCTCACTTTGCTGACCCTCCCTCCTCCCTACCAAATGCACATGACGAATCTGTCTTTTCCACTTAGGTAGCAGTCCAAGCACTAAACAATGGGAATAAAGCTACCTCAGAGGACTGTGTTCCTCCACAGCCCCAAAGGGTAGGATGACTATCAGGCTCCACACTGAGGAGCGAGGCAGAGTGGGGTGGGTGAGTGGGACCACGTGTGAGACCAGGAAGAATTGTAGAGGATCATAGAAGATATGCAACTGAAAAGGGAAGAAATTCGGGGAGAGGGTAGCTAAGGCACATGAGCACCCTGAATAAGAGGCTTATAAGAGCAGCCAGAAGCCCATTGCAGCTGGGTACAGAGGAAATAGGAAAAATAGCAGGGGTGTGACTGGCTAATTCTCTAAGGAATGTAGAGTTTATTCTGAAAAAGTTTGATTTTTAGAAGGTTTCTAAAAAAAGAGAATATGATCTAGTTTTATTTGACAAAGGGAGCTGAGAGGAGTGTAGGATATAGTTACTAAAACAAATCCTCTTTTGAGCTCAAGGTGATAAATCCCAAGGAAAGTGGTGGCTGGGTGAGGGCAGGTCTGAAAGGATTTTGTGAAGTAAAATCAAAAGCTCGGCGAGGAGCCAGATGAAGGAGAAGGAGGAATAGCCAGCCACAATGGCTGAGTGAAAGGTGACTTGGATCCAGGGGATAGAGCACCTAGCTGGAAGAGAGAGAACACATTTGGAAGAAAAAGCACAGCTGGAAGAGAGCACACAGGTGGAAGAGAGGGCATACTGCTGGAAGAGAGATCCTACAGGTGGAAGACAGAGCACACAGCTGGAAGAGAGAACCCTCAGCTGGAAGAGAGAGCTCACATCTGGAAGAAAAACCACACAGCTGGAAGAGAGCCCACAAGTGGAAGACAGAGCACACAGCTGGAAAAGAGCACAGCTTGTTAGGGCACCGAAGGAGGAACGCATGAGTCCAGAGTGGTGAGGGATTATGAATTTATTGGATCATCTGCACACCAGGTGGCTAAGTCTGGATGGCTCCAGCAACCAGTGACAGAAGTGGCTTTTAAAGGACTTTTGGCAAGCATTTTTTTTTTCTGGGTGGAGACTTCTTTATGCATACCCAAAGGGGAGATAATGGAATGTGGTCACCATAAGTGAAATGTAGTCTTCAGCAAAAGAAATGGCCATAGTAAAATGACCTGAAAAGCCAGTTTCCAGGGAAAAGGTATCAATTCAATTGCTCAATAAAACCTAACGAGCTGGAAGATGGCAAACATTTGGAAGGTAGACCACACAGCTGTAAGAGAGACCCCACAGATGGAAAAGAGAGCACACAGCCAGAAGAGAGAGCACACAGCTGGAAGAGAGAGAACACAGCTGGAAGAGAGAGCACACAGATGGAAGGTAGAGCACACAGCTGGAAGAGAGAGCACACAGATGGAAGTTAGAGCACACAGCTGGAAGAGAGAGCACACAGCTGGAAGAGAGAGAACGCAGCTGGAAGAGAGAGCACACAGATGGAAGGTAGAGCACACAGCTGGAAGAGAGAGCACACAGATGGAAGGTAGAGCACACAGCTGGAAGAGAGAGCACACAGATGGAAGGTAGAGCACATAGCTGGAAGAGAGAGCACACAGCTGGAAGAGAGAGAACACAGCTGGAAGAGAGAGCACACAGATGGAAGGTAGAGCACACAGCTGTAAGAGAGACCCCACAGCTGGAAGAGAGAGCACACAGATGGAAGGTAGAGCACACAGCTGGAAGAGAGAGCACACAGCTGGAAGAGAGAGAACACAGCTGGAAGAGAGAGCACACAGATGGAAGGTAGAGCACACAGCTGGAAGAGAGAGCACACAGCTGGAAGAGAGAGAACACAGCTGGAAGAGAGAGCACACAGCTGGAAGAGAGAGAACACAGCTGGAAGAGAGAGAACACAGCTGGAAGAGAGAGCACACAGCTGGAAGAGAGAGCACACAGATGGAAGGTAGAGCACACAGCTGGAAGAGAGAGAACACAGCTGGAAGAGAGAGCACACAGCTGGAAGGGAGAGCACACAGATGGAAGGTAGAGCACACAGCTGGAAGGGAGAGCACAAAGATGGAAGGTAGAGCACATAGCTGGAAGAGTGGTTTTTGACCCTGAAGTTTAAAATCTTTGTATTTCACTCATATTCAGCTGTTTGTATGTGATTGTCCTCTGATTTCATGAATTTACTTGACCAAACATTTATTATGTCCTCACACTGGAACCTTGGATAAGAAATTGTGTAAAACGTGAAAACAAGGCAGGCTTTTGACCTAAGTTTTTTACATCTTGGTTCCTGATCTTTCTCCTCTGACAGAATCAGCCAAGATATTCCCTCTCTTCTAAAGAACAATTGAAGTATCCATACCTATTAACCAGAAATAATCATTGTCCATGGAAGGTTTCAAGCCTTCTCTGTCAGGACTTTCCCCAGTACAACACCTCTGCCTCTATGGGGTTACCCAGGAAAGCTGGCAGGGAGACCAGTGGGTTATGCGGACATCATTCCTCAAAGATGCCGAGACTAGCAAGGCTCACAGCTGCTAAGTGGGGAGCGCTTCCATTGGGCAGCAAGTGGCTCACCGGAGCAACATGGGGAATTGGGGATTCATGGAGGTAAGGTGGGGAGAGAGAAAGGAGAGTGCCTACCCACAGGGAGCCTGGCTTCTCTCTCAGTGGTGGGTCCTGCTCAGTGGCTCCCTGGTGACATGTCACTGTGTCCCTGCTGGGATGTGGGGTGTGGGATGTGGATGTACTGTCCTGGGGAGAGCAGTTCTTCCTGGTGACAGTTTCCTGGAATCTACTGACTCTGAGGCTGCTTTCTTTGCCTTTGCCTCCAACAGATCCAATAAGCTGAAGGCATGAGAGCAGGGAGTGGAGGGGGGGCCGGGGGTTGTGGGGAAGAGAGTCACTCTGCTGATTTTTCTGAACCTCTCTTCCTGTTCAGGTGCGAGCAGGCCTTGTCCTTCTAGGAGTTCAAGCTCTGGGTTCTCCCAAGGCTGGTGTAATGGGTCTAAGCCTCAGACCAGGACCACGTGTGATGTGATCTACTGTGTGTCCCTCATGTGATGTGATGTGATTTGCTCTGTGACCCTTGCTGGCTCCTTTCCTCTCTCCAGACCTTCCACCACCTGCTGGCACCTTTCCCAGAGGTTCTCATGGTCCTCAGATCTCTGCCTTCTTGCCCGAGTGGGCTGTCTCAGGAAATCAATTGCGTGTTTTCAGATGGTGGGTCTATATGAAGAGAGGCCAGAACACTAATGTCAGGCTCAGTTTCTTGTCTGAGTTCTGCTCAGTATTTTGCTTGAGATAGAGGGCACACAATGCAGGGAGCATATGTTTTATTGAATTGAACACTTGAAATCTGTTTGGTTTTGTGGACCAATGTCACCCCAATACATTCCATAAAGAAAGAAATCACACATACTTCCAGATAACATTACCATTATCACTGATGTATATAATAAAGAGGTAATATGCAAATTGACCCTCACATCCTCACAAGATGACCAGGCTGGCAGGGAGGTTAGTGAGGATGACCAAGTGACTGAAGAAACAGGCTGTGTGGGTGAATAGGCTAGCAGGGGGGTTAGTGAGGGATGACCAAACGACTGAACAAGCAGGGTGTGTGGGGTGACCAGGCTGGCAGGAAGGAGCAGTTGGGAGTGACCAGGCAGCAGGAGAGGGGCAGTTAGGGCCAACCAGGCTGGCAGCGGAGGGCAGTTAGGGGCAACGAGGCAGACAGGCAGGTGAGTGATTAGAAGCCCGGAGGCCTGGATTAGAGAGGGTGCAGGCTGGGCTGAGGGGTCCCCCTCCCCCATGCACAGATTTTGTGCACCAGGCCTCTAGTCCTATATAATAAAGAGATAATATGCAAATTATTACAAGATAGCCTGCAGGGGGTTAGTGAGGGATGACCAAACCACTAAACAAGCAGGCTGCATGGGGCAACCAGGCCGACAGGGAGGTTAATGAGGGGTGACCAAATGACTGAACAGTAGGCTGCATGGGTGACCAGGCTGGCGGGGGGGCAGTAAAGGGTGACCAGGCCAGTGGTTGGGGTGCAGTTGGGGGCAATTAGGCTGGCAGGAGGGCAGTAATGGGTGACTAGGCTGGCAGGGGGGGCAGTTGGGGACAACCTGGTCTGCAGTGGGGGGAAGTTTGGCAATCAGGCCAGCACACAGAGGCAGTGAGGGATGATCAGGGCAGTGGGGGTGGGCAGTTGGGGGGATCAGGCAGCCAAGCAGGTGAGTGATTAGGAGCCAGGGGTCTAGGATTGTGAGCGGGATGTGCAACTGCTGGTCGGACCTAACCTGGCAATCGGACATCCCCCAAGGGGTCTTGGATTGGAGAGGGCACAGGCTGGACTGAGGGGACCTTCCCTCTGTGCACAAATTTCATGCACTGGGCCTCTAGTCTAGAAATATTTACATAAGACACAGCTTGGCATATTAGTGGTTATTAGACAGTGCTAGATCTTTTATTGAATACTAGGGGCCCGGTATTCAATAAAAGATCTAATACTGACTAGCACCTGCCCGCTTAGTGGGGCCAATGGCTGGCTCTGCCCCGGCTGCCTTGGCCCTGCCCCCCCCCCATCCCTGGCCTTAGCCCCGGCCACTGGCAACCACCCGGCAGCTGTCCTGCCCCTAGGGCCCCGAGCTTGCCAGGTGCCTCGGGCCCGCTCCCCCAGCCCAGGCCTTAGCCCCAGCGATGACCGCCCAGCCCCAGGGAAACCCCCGCACTCACTCAGCCCCGCTCTGTGCCTCAGCCACCCTGCCCCTCACCTCTCGGGCCTCAGATCCAACCCCCAGCCTTGTGTGTGCCTCAGCCCCCCGCCCCCCCACCTTACACACTCGCTGGCCAACTTTGCCCTGGCTGCTGGTGAATGTCAGACCCCCCCTCCCCCGGCCCCCCCCGCTGGGCTTGCTAGCTGCTCATGCATGCCTCAGCCCTTCCCCCATCCCCCGCTCCTAATTGGCTGGTGGGCATGGCTGGTGGGTGTGGCTTGTGGGTGTAGCAAAGGTATGGTCAATTTTGCATATTACTCTTTTATTAGATAGGACTAGAGCTTCGATGCATGAACTCGTGCACAGGTGGGGTCCGGCCGGGCCACCCTGATCAGGGTCGATCTGGTTGGGATGGGCGGGGAGTGGAGACACAGGAGGTTGGCCAGCCGACCTTGCCCCCGATTGAGATGGGAGGCCGATTGGGTGCAGGGCTGACTGGGGAAGGGGCCACAGGTGGTTGTTGGGCTGGCCCCACCCCAATTGGGGGGGTGATTGGGGAGGGTGGTTGGGGGTGGGGCCAGCCAGGGGGAGGAGCTATGGGCAGTTAGCCAACCCTGCCCCCTGGTTGAACTCCCAGTTGAGGGCATAATTTGCATATTAGCTTTTTATTATATAGGATGTTAAAGTATCACATATATTACCATATTAAGATGTATGCTAATATTTAAGACAAATAAATAAAACACTTGTTGACCCTCTGTGCTTTGCCAGGCCCTGCCCTAAGTGTGGGGCCTATAACAGGGCAGATGCCATGGCCCCGTGGAGCCTGGCCCGGACCTTCCAGCTGCCGCAAGTGCTAGGCTCACGTGTGCTTCACATCTCTCCCTGTCTAGGTAATTCTGAGAGTTTAGATAATGTATTCAAGGCGAATGAAACAGCAATAATAACAGTGACTCCCCTACTGAGAGATGGATGCGTGTCTGGCACTACCAAGTGCTTTACCAACATCATCTCCACAGGCAGGTGCTCTTAGGGTTTGAATTTCACAGATGAAGAAACTGCGCACAGACAGGGGAGTGACACCAAGGCCAAGGCCACCCAGTCCTGTTGAGTGAAGCAAAACAAACTTGCAACCTACGCAAAAAAACAAAAACAAAAAAACCCCGGCAATTTAAATCAATGCAGGTCTTCTCGTTATAGGACCGCAAAAGGCGTTCCGCTGCTGAATGTATGGGAAAGCCTCTTGCAATCTCTCCCATCCCCCACCCCGTCCTTTTTCTGCTCAATATTTCACACATCATCAGCATGGCCTTTCTTATGGTTCCCACACCTCCCCAGCCTCCTCCATAGCTGTCACCCCTCCTCCTCCCCTTCCCTGTCCTCCTTCATCCCAGTCTCTTTTCTCCTGGGAACAGCTCTGTGCTTTTTCTAATGAAAATCCATCAACCCTCTGGGCTTTATCCCTTTCTCCTCTCTGTGCCAAATGCCCCAAACCTATGGCTCACATGCTGTGTTCAGCCATCAGGCGTGTTTTATGTTTGTTTGGCCAAGACAATTTCAAAACAATTCTAGACAACAGTGAAAAATGGGTGGCTTTCACACCAGCTTCCAAATGCTGAAATGCCTTTGTCTTGTTTCCAGGAGATCTTGTAAGAGCGGACCTGCAGCCCAGGCGGCCAGTCACAGACCCTCCACCCTCCTGCCCCTTCACTCACCTCGTAGTCTCCCCACCCCCAAGACATGGTGCCATTTGTTGCAGGCTCCAGGTCACCTTAAAGATGGTACATAAGAAGTAGAAAGAAGACATTGCATGTCCTAGGGCTCCATTTTTACTCTGGATGCAAACAGTCATCCTCATGGAAGAAAGATCAAGGGTCTTTGACAAAGGACCCTCACTGGCTGCTCCTTTATGTATTCCTGCAGGCACTTGAGTTTATGCCTGAGCAGCAGCAGCCCCTCACCTTCCCCAGCCCAGGTCAGCACCTCCTATCCCAACCTTTTCCAGACCAGGTCAGCAGTACACATCCCCCTCACTTTCCCCAGCCCAGGTTAGCACCTCCTGCCCCCACCTTCCTCAGCCCAGGTCAGCAGCAGAGGCCCAGTTGACCTGACAGACAGGAAACCTGGAAACCTGGTCAGCAGGAGGAAGGCAGGGAGAGAAAGAGCTGTGATCACAGGTCCCTGTTTCCTGCCACTCTAGTTACAGCTTTCAACCCCGCATAGTACAAACCTAACCACTAAACAAGCAAAGAGCTCCTTCGGAACAGAAGCCACAGGCTGTTAAGTGCTGTAGTTGGTGTTGAAAATATGTGAACCGAGCCCTTGGGCAGCCACCGGCCCAGTCTTCCTGAAGCAAGGGGCTTCTCAAGGAGCTTGTATCCATTTACTACCAAGCATTACGTGCCGAACAGAAACTTAATCAGATTTTCAGCAGAGATTTCAGGAGGCCCCATCACAGGACTTAACAACAACTGCGACCTGTTACTTTTAGTGCATTTCCAATTTGACTTTATGGCCCCCCAAGTTGTATTCATGTTAAAAGTTAAAAATCAGTATAGGAGGAGAGCAAAGACTTTGGGCTGCAACTTGGGTTTGAATTCCACTGTTGCTCACTTCGAGCTTTTGCACTGCGAGCAAGGGGCTTCGCTAATGTGTACCTCAGTTTCACACTCTCTAAAGCAAGCATGTCAAACTTGCAACCCACGGGCCCCATGTGGCCTAAAATGAATATTTTTTGGGCCCAGCCAATATAACTGTATGTAAAAAACATCCTAATAAAAATTTTGTAACTTAATTTTTACAATATCCTCATATACATAACTAGAAGCCCAGTGCATGAAATTCATGCACAGGGTGTGGGGAGGAGGAGGGTTGTCCCTCATCCCAGCCTGCACCCTCTCCAATCAAGGACCCCTAACTGGATCTGGCCTAAACAGGCAGTCAGATATCCCTCTCACAATCCATGACTGTTGGCTCTCAACCACTTGTCTGGCTGCCTTCCTGATTGTCCTAACTGCTTCTGCCTGCCAGCCTGATCACTCCCTAACCACTCCCTGCCAGCCTGTTTGCCCTTAACTGGCCTCCCCTGCAGGCCTGGTTACCCCTAACTGCCCTCTTTTGCAGGCCTGGTCCCCCCCAACTGCCCTCCCCTGCATGCTTGATTGCCCCCAACTGCCCTTCCCTGCTGGCCTGATTACCCACAACTGCCTTCCCTTGCAGGCCTGGTCCCTCCCAACTGTTCTCCTCTGCTGGCCATCCTGTGGTGGTCATCTACGTCCCATGGGGGTAGGATCTTTGACCACATGGAGGCAGCCATATTGTGTGTTGAAGTGATGGCCAATTTGCATATTACTCTTTATTAGGTAGAATAGAGGCCTGGTAGATGAGTGGAGGACAGCTCTTTTGCCCTGAAGGTGTTCTGGATCAAGGAGGGGGTTCCCTGAGGTATGGGGTGGCCTGGGCTAGGGGCCTGCAGAGGTTTGCAGGCCAGCTACACCCCCCAGCTACCCAAGTGGAGGCCCTTGTATCTGGGATTTATTTATCTTCTATAATTGAAACTTTGTAGCCTTGAGTGGAGGCCTGGGTATGTGGAAAGCTTGGTTTCCTCCATTGCCAGGGAAACCCAAGCCTCCTACTCTCTCCATTGCGGCAACCATCTTGGTTGGATTAATTTGCATACTTGCTGGATGGTGGGCATGGCTTGTGGGTGTAGCAGAGTGATGGTTAATTTGCATATTACTCTTTTATTAGATAGGGTTATTAATAACAAACTATGATGTTCACTAATGAATGATTACTATAATCGTGTTGCATGCACTTCCCTTACATGCCTTACACACAGGTGCACCATTTCTCTCCACTAATACTAGCAGTGAATATTTTAGCAGTCAATGGCCATGTCATTAGTCTTGCACTGACTTGTTTGGTGTGCACAACAGGAAATATTTTGCTTCAAAGAACAAAAATAATAGATTTATTTGTGTTATGCTGATTAATTTGTGCAGTTATTCAGTGTCTGGTAAGTTAATGTTTAAGAAAAATATTAATTTTTATTAAAATGTTCTATTATTTTATGTTAATGATGACTCATTTATTTCAGCCCTTTGTATTGAGCATGTCTATCGAAATAAACCGGTTTCTATGAAAATTGAAGCTTTTGTTTTTGTGGCCACATACACTTACACCTTGTTTATTTGGCCCGTGTTAGCCTTGGAGTCTGACATGCTTGATCTAAAGGAAGTGATGCTACTGCAGTGCGGCTGCAGCAGACCTGGATGGTACAGGGCCTGGGGTACGGCAGGACGCCCGAGATGCGTGAGGTTGTCTGTGACGGTAATGCCATTCAAACCAGTGTCACTTACTGACTTGCCTGAGTGGGAAGTTCAAGAGTATATTGGCTAGAGGTGGCTGAGGTCAGGGCGAGCACCATCATCGGAACTCAGCCCCTCTCCTTAGGGGTTCTGATTCCTTCCGGGCTTGACTTCATTCTTCATTGCTATAGGAAGGGTGGCCCTCAGGGCTAGCATGAGAACACAAGTAGTCATTGCATCCTCACCAAAGCCACACAGAACAGGCAAGGCCAAGCTTATGATTTCCAGTTGACAAATAAGGAAACTGAGGCTCTGTATTAGTTTCCCGTTGCTATTGCAACAAATGACCATAAACTTAGTGGCTTAAAACCACAGACTTTGTTACCCTGCAGGTTTAGAGGTTCGAAGACCGGAATGAATGTCACTGGGCTGAAGTCCAATTGTCCACAGGGCTGCCCCCTCCTGGAGGCCCTGGGAAGAACCTATTCGCTGCCATTTCCAGCCTGGAGAGATGTCTGCGTTCCTCAGACAGGGGCCATTCCATCCTCAAAGCCAGCACTCATCCCTGCCGCCTCCTTCTTTCCTTTGTAAGGTCCCTGTGATTGCATTGGGCCTGCCTAGATAGTCCAGGAAAACCTCCCCATCTCAGATCCCAAATTTAATCCCACCTGCAAGTCCCTTTGCCATGGCAGGTGGCCCTCACAGGGCTCAGGTGTTAGGTCAGGGCCCTCCCTGCAGAGGCTTCTACTAGCAAAGGTGGAAGCCCCATGGTCACCCCTTAAGTTAGTAGCTGAGTCCCAGCTGGAACAAGGTGAATGGCTCTAGATGCAGATGACAGGCCAGGTCCTTTCAGCCTCAGGCGGGTTCGGGGAGCCTGGAGTCTTCACCTGCAAATGGGGGCATGGTACCAGGGTTGAGGGAGACACTGTGACAGTGCCTAGCTCAGCTGACATGGCAGACAGCCAGTGATGTTAGCACTCCTGTTACTCAGCTGTGAACAAACAGGTGCCCTGAACGCTGGCACAGGGAACACTGGGGAAGAGCCAGCCTTCTGGGGTGTCAAGACCTTCGGAGTCTGAGTCAGCCCTGTGCCTGTGAAGAGCGTGAACTTGTTAGAGGGTCAGTTCCTCCTTCATAAATGAAGGCAGTAGTTCCGCCCCTCACAGCAGGAGCAGCAGGTGTTTGCCCCGGTGCTTACACCCCAAAAATACCACTCTCTCCCAGAGCTCTCCCTCCCCCTCAACCCTTTCTCCTTTCTCTCTTCCTGCCTTTCTGTCTCCTCTTTCCCCTCCTCCTTCCCATTGGCCTCCTTCTTCCCTCCTTTCTTGCCCAGACTTAAACAGAGCAATTGATCAGTTTCTGGTTTCTGGTGTCTGCGCTTGGTCCTCCTCCTCTGTGTCACAGAGCCACCGCCTCGCACTCATCAGCTTCTCACTGGGCAATCTAAATGCTAATGATCCTGCCACCCTGCCCTCACCTGCTACTGGTGCCATGGAGCCCCAGAATGACCGACAGAGGCAGACAGGGCGCCTCTCCTGCCCTCCTCTCACCCAGATGTGGGCTCGAATCCTAACCCTCTACAGATGCAGAAGGGGGGCCTTCACCAGGAGCCCCCAGCACGCCCCTATCTACAGAGCGGGCTGATGCCCAGCCCAATCACATTCCCTTTCATGCATTGGCAGTTCTCAGTCTGATACTGAAAGTGCAATATGCTTGCCAGTAATGATGTCTTATTGGAGTGTAAAGATTTTCCCATTTCACTGCTTTATCTTGAATTTAAAGTATTTCAAAATTCACTTAGATGGGAAAGGACCAGCAGCCAAAAATAAACTGGTGCCTTCTAAGGTGTTATCTCTGAAATGGGAGATGGGATGGGTTGCAGGCGGGGCAGAATCCATCACCGAGCATTTCCATCACTTGGACCAGGTGGCCTCTTCTCTGCGTCCTGGTCCTGCATCCTGTCCTGATCTTGAATCCTGGTCCTGCATCCCAGTTCTGCATCCCAGTCTTGCATCCCAATCCTGCATCCTGGTCTTACATCCTGGACCTGCATCCTGCATCCTGGTCTCCCTTGGGGAACACTTGCCTTTGCTGTTCCTTCTACTTAGCACACTGTTCCCCACATCACTGCCTGGCTGTCCCCCCTTATTCAGGACTCCACAGAGCACCACCTCTTCAGAGAAGCCCACCCTCTGTATCCTAGCCAGTTTCTTCCCACGTTTCACCTCTGTCCCTCCTAGTGGTGGAAGAGGTTGGGTGGCCCACCAGTCGGCTTTCCTGCTGTGTGGGGATCAATAAGACAGACCCTCTTCCCAAGGGAACTTATATTTTGAGTTGAGGAGGCAAATGATAAACACTTAAACATCTGAATACAGCAATTTCTGGTTTAGTGCAAAGCTTTGAAAGAGCAGTCATGTAGAATATTGGTCCTAGAAAATTGTGGACTGTCCCATATGGCCTAAAAATCCATTTCCATGTCCCCACTTGGGTGCGGAGCTAGGAGGTTCATCAGGACTGCTTTTAAAACTGGGATAACTGGGTAGCACCCTCCTGCCTTCCTGGAGGGCTCCGCGATGCCCGCTCCTGAGAACCCTGCGGCCAGGCCCACTCCATCCGATGTTCACGCTCAGTGCTCCTGGAGGTGGGAGGAGGGGATGATGGCTTGTCAAAGTTCTCTCCCTGGGTTCCAGGCAAGAAATACCCCTAACTTAGCCAGCCAAAAGGCGGTCTGCCTCAGCGGAGGAGAAAGGCAGGAAAGAGAAGAAGGTGTTTGCAGGGAAATAATGTGGTCCCAGTGCCCTTTTACAAATTCACCTCGCCTACAGCCCAGCCCAGCTCCGGATTTCTCGCTTCATTAAGCGATACCCTCCGATATGTAATTACTGGATCAAAGGCATTCGATAGACATTTACCAGTTCCCAGGTTGAAAATGCTGTGCCCGCTCATGTTCCTGAGCACAGCCCGCTTATGACTCCCCCTGAGCACAGCCTCCTGCCCCTGTGCCACATGCTGCCCATGCCCTGCCTCTGCCTGAGTTTGCACGCCTGTTTCCTAGGAGCTCGTGTGATTTTAGACACAGTTGTAGTACAGGGACCGTGGAAAGGGGGCGACAGGCGTGCGGTTGTGTACAGGGAAAGAGGTCCCGCTTGCTAATAGTCTGCTCATTCCATGGCTCACACGGAATCCTTCTACCGAGGAAGGAAGTTTGACAAGCCCTGGCAGAGAGCTCTTCCCCATGGGGCTCCTGGCTCTCCAGGGAATATGAGCCTGCTGTGGGCAGACATCCATGTGCCCTTTAAATCTGTGTCCAAGCTCTTGCCACCCTCCTTTCCGCAAACCCCCTCCCTGCCCCCATGGTGGTATTTGGAGGCGAGGCTTCGAGAGATAACTGGGTTCAGGGTGGGGCTCTCAGGACAGGGAAGAGTGCCTGCCCTTGGCTCCTGTCTGGTTGCACTATGTGGGGGAGGGCATGAGAAGGCGCAGGAGGAGGACTCCCCAGAACTGCCATGCTGGTGCCTGATGTAAAACCTCCACCCTCTAGAACTGTGGAAAATAGATTTCCTTTGTGTCCAAGTCCTCAGTCCAGGGGGCCTTGTGGCAGCAGCGAAGCCGAGACACAGGGTCATGTCAGATGTCCTTTTGGACAGTACCCCATGTGTGTGTGCGTGAGCTGCCATCCAGACTTCTCCAAAGGGGCCTTTAGTTGGAAGAAATGTTTGACATTCATAACCACCCAAGATGTCAAAAAGAATAGAATTCTTTTTCCTTGTATTACTGAAAACACTAGAAAATTCTTGAAAAGCAGAAAAGAGACCCATGATATTACCATCCATGCAGAGCCAGTATTTCCATATTAATGCCTTTCTTTAGGGCCTTTTTACCCATAGTTTTTTTTTTTTATGTAATTATACCCATTCTCTATGCGCAATTATTATCTTGGTGTTTTAGTGACTATTATATCATAAGCATTTCCACATGGCACAGTCTTTGTGAGCATTGCATTTTATGGCTCCATAATGTGAGTATTACAGCATGGATTATTTAACCAAACATTTAAATTTAAAAACATTTATCTCGTTGCTTATTCTGTTATGATGATAATCCTTTTACAAATTCACCTCACCTACAGCCCAGCCCAGCTCCGGATTTCTCGCTTCATTAAGCGATACCCTCCGATATGTAATTACTGGATCAAAGGCATTCCATAGACATTTACCAGTTCCCAGGTTGAAAATGCTGTGCCCGTTTATGTTCCTTTCTGCAGTGTGAGGAAATACCCACGTGGCCGCACTGGGGCTTGCCCATTATCATTTTAAAGACTGGTAATTGGGAAGGCTATGAGGCTGCTGCTTCTGTTTTCATGGCTCTGGTTAGCATATTCTGTGTTTGTTAAACAGCAGCATTTCCTCTTTGGGGAACTGTCTGTGCATGTCTATTCCCCAGTCGTCTCCTGGTGGTTTGTTTTTCTTAAAGATTGATATTAATTCAAATGTTTAAACACACCGTTCCTAGGATTGCATTTGCTTTGGATGCAGTTCCCTGTTTGTTGTTTCCCTTTAAAGTCTGATTACACTTTTTTATACAGAAGATTTAAACATTTTGTAATCACATCTGCCCATCTTTTTCTTTGTGAATTTTAAAATCTTTTCTACATCTAAACACTCTCTTTCTCTCCTGAAGCTTGATAAATATTCATTTCTATTTTCTTATAGTTGGTTTATGCTTTGATTAAAAAGATAACTCTTTGCTCTAACTGGGAATTGTTTCAGTGCATAACAATGAAGAGACTTTTCACATAGCTAACCCTGTATCCCAGTAAAATTCATTCATAATCTTATTTTTCCTTCTTTATCATATATCGAAAAGTCACATGACCTGGAACAGAATCTAAGCTGTCTGTCGTGTAGGAGTTTAAGGAGAGACAGGGACCAAATTTAAGGAGGGACAACTAGGATGGGGCGCCTTCGTCTTCCTCCTGCCTTGGGGTAGGAAGCTGGTTCAGAGATGAGCAAGGGTGATGGAGATTGCCCCAAAGACACGGAATGCCAGTCCAGGGGGCCTCGAGTCCTCCCACACTGATCTCTGACCTTTAACTTCTTCACATTTCAGTTTTATCGAGGTACAGTTGCCATACACAACTGTGAATATGTAATGTGAATACCACACATTATTTGTCTTTCCCTATCTGGCTTATTTCAAGTAGTATAATGGCCTAAAGGTTCATCCAAGATTTGCAAATGGTAGGATTCCCTTCTTTCTCATGTGTGCGATGTGCTGCTGAGTCAGCTTCAATTTCTGGCCACCCATGAATGAGTGATGTCCACCGTGTCTTGCCCTCAACAGCCCTACTTGGCTCCTGTCTACTCATGTGGCATCTTTTACAGAGTCAATTCATCTCACCTTTGCTCTTCCTCTTTCCTGCTGCCTCCTATTCACCAGAAGTATTGTCTTTCCCAGAGAACCCCGCCTTCTCACGCTGTGCCTAAGGTAGGACAGGTTCCATTTGGTCATTCTTGCCTTCAGACTTCATTTGCTTTGGAACCCACTTGTTCATCCAGAGCATGCACAGAGCTGTCCTCCACCACCATATGGCAAGTGAGCTAATCTTTTCCTATCAGCCTCTTCTCTGCCCAGCTTTCTCATCTGTGCATACTGGGACTGTGAGGGTGTGGAAGAGCTGAGCCTCTTCTCTAATGACACACCCTTGCTCTTGGTGATCCCCGCTTCTCCCATGGCTGCCCTTCTGAGCCGCAGCCTTCTCCTGATGTCTTGGCTGCAGTCTCCACTTGAGTTGATGACTGAACCCAGGTCAGCAGAATCTCTAACAATTTCGTCATCTTCACTGTGTAGGTTAAAGCCATGTTTTTCTCTGTAGTCATGATCTGTGTCTTGATGTTCAAGTGCAGTCCTGCGTCGGCACTTCCTTCTCTCACTTTCACCAGAAGCCGTTTCAAGTCATTGCTGCTTCCTGCCGGTAAGACGATGCCACCTGCAGATCTTGTTATTGATATTTCTTCCACTGGATTCACTTCTCCTTCCCCTGGGTCTAGCCCAGGTTTTCAAATGATATGTTCTGCGTGTAGACTAAGCAAGTCGGGAGATGAAGTGCACCCTTGTCTGATGCCTTTGCCTATTAGACACCTACTGCCTCCATATTCTGTCCTGACAGTGGCTTCCTGCCCACAGTCCAAGTTTCGCATCAGGATAGTCAAGTGTTGAGGCACGCCCATTCCTTTCAGAGCAAATTGTAGCTTTTCATCATCAACACAATTAAAAGTTAACTGCATCTGTAAGACATAGACTAACCTTCTTCTGAAATTCTCTGGAGCACTCCGGTATCCGACAGATGCTCACAATTAGGTCCGAGTGCCTCTTCTCCTCTGAATCCACCTTGAACTTCCGGCATTTCTTGCTCCATATGAGGTAGAAGCTCAAAGTCACTTACATGGGAAAGTAGAGCAATGGTCCTGCAGTGACTGTGCTCAGTGGAGCCCCCTTTCTTGAAGACTGGGAAGTATAGTGACGCTTCCAGTGTGTAGGCCATCTTCTTGTTTTCTGTATTTGTTGACAGTCTTGTTAGGGTTTAAAGAGATCCAGGCTCTTTGGCTTGAAATAATTCCATCACTGTCTTGCCTCCCCCTGGTGATTTATTTATTTCCAATACTTTCAGGGCAGGGTCCACTTTTCTTTCTAGAATTATAGGTTCTTCCCCACAGGAATCTTCTTCAAAGGCATCTGGCATCCTTGTTCTTCCACACAGATTTTTATTATACTTTCCTATATTTCCTCTCTTTTCTCCAGGTCAGTCATTCGGCATTCTCAGTCTAGGTCTATTTTCCCTTTCGTTTCTTGAATCTTCTGGTAGAGGCCTTTTTTTCTTTCTTTCTTTCTTTTTTAGTTCCCTTCTGTGTCCTTAGGTTGAGCATCATCAGATTCTCTGTGTCTCTAGGAGATAGTACCTGGAAAACTGGAGGCTTCTAACCCAGCTTTTGTCACCTTCTATTGCTGCATCTCTCCTGTCTAACAATGTTCAGTGTTTCTTCTGTTATCCATCTTGATTTTTCTTTTCTTTTTACTTCTGGCATTATCTTTTCAGTTCTTTTACCAAAAATGTATCCTTATTGTTGAAAGATGTCACCTTCCCTCCCCCTCTCACCCCTCCAGCCCAATTCTCCTCCCATCTCAGGTCTTCACCACACTATTATAGTATGTTTCCTTGGTTATGCATGTAAGTTCTTTGATTAGTCTTATAATATTGCTACTTTCAGTATACAGTTCTTGTTCTAAGTCAATTAAGCTTAACCATATAAATCTGTTTTTCTGTGGACTTTGACTCTATCAGAAATGTTACTTATGTTATATTCAGCATCATAATTCTTTTAAGGATCTTCTTTAGCTTTATTCTAGTCTTTGATAATAACAACTCATGCCCAGTTCTTCATCATGGCTGATTAATATCCCCTTGCATATATACCACATCTTCTACCCATTCATCCTTTGATGGCCACTGAGGTCGTTTTCATATCTTTGTATTTTGAATAATCCTACAATGACCATCTCTTAGAGAAGGTGATTTAATTTCTTTGGATACAAACCCAGAAATGGATCATATGGTAGTCCTATTAAGAAATCTCCATACTGCTTTGCACAGTGGCTGCACCAATTTATAATCCCACCAACAGTGCACTGCAGTTCCCTTTTCTCCTCACCCTCACCAACACTAGTTATCTCTTGTATTTTGGGTGACAGCCATTCTATGAGGCAGGCGGTGATATCTTATGTGGGTTTGCATTTTCCTGATAATTCATAATGCTGCTTTCATCTTCATGTACCTACTGGACATCTGTTTGTCTGCTCTCTGACTCCTGAGGATGATTTGTGTCAGCTTTTCTTCTGCCTTCCAGCCTGACTTCTACTTTTATTGCTCCGAGTTTGGAGAGGAGCTTAGCAATGAGGGTAACCTCCTAGAGGTGATCTTTCCCCCGGCCAACCAGAGCTGGCCCCTTCACTAACTTTTCTCCCATTGACCTCTCCCTGAAGCTCACTCTCTTCCCCAGCTGGACAGACATCTTGCCTTCAGGGGTACTCACTGACATTTGCTTTCTTTCCCAGACTTCATTTCTTCCTGATATGAGACAGATGTCCCTCCCAAGGTAAAAATCTTATACTTAAAACCTCAGAATACATCTACTTCCTTCCAGACCTGATAATTTCCAGATTTTTGTTACTTCTGATTTTCCTCCTATAATTTCAGGGGAAGGAAGGATAGGAAGAGCTAAATTAGGGGTGTATACAATCCCTGATAGAAAGGGGGCCCTAGAAGCTGCTCCATAAGATCCACCAGGCCATCTGCAATGACACGTGTCTCGGGAGTTAAGGAGCAATGCTCCTTATTCATGCGGCCACAGCACTGAGCAAACAGACCACAGGAATGAACTCTCCACTACACCTGCAGGCCCTTGAACCTGTCCTCCTCTCATCCAGCTTCCAAAGCTGCTCTTTTTGTTTAGCAATTTGAAAATGTAGAGTTCAGATTCTAACGGGCAAGCTTTCAACACCCATCAGAAGGGTCTGAGCAGATCATGTCATGATGGACCAGGTCTCAGCAGATACCAGGTGTAGTAAACATGTGTGGTGCAGGATTCATCAGCCACTTACCTACTCATTCATTCTTTCACTCACTCACTCACTCACTCACTCACTCACTCATGTGCCAAATACCCATCAGTTTCCTCCTCTGTGGCAAGCTCCATTCTTATCTTAGGAAGTTGGGATCCTGTGTGAAATCAACCTAGTCTAGTGGAGGAGGCATGCTAGCCAAAGGGAGTAGGCAGGTAATGAGAACACTATGTCATCTACTACTCTTTATTTTCCACCCATTTGCATTGATGCTTATGGATGAAGCATGGACATCAGTTCTGGTTTGCAGTGTATGGGTGATCAGCAGATAACTTCAAAAGGGCTGCATGCTAGAAACAGTGTGGGAGTGTGTTCTGTGGCTTTTTCATATGGTAAATGCTCTGCTGGCCACCGCCTCTTGAGAGGGAATGGCTCCACACCCACTGGGAAGCTGTATGGGAGGCATTTTGCTAGTAAACAACCGAATGTCAGGTAACTATCCAGCAGTTTTCCCCACATGGGATCAGAGAAACTAGAGGCCTTCAAGGAGAGGGCAGAATCTTTGCTTGTAGATTCTCCAAATAAGTCAGCCTGTTTGAAAACAAAGACATTTCCCCCTTTTCTCCTCAGGGGTTAAAAAAGGGAAAGCAGAAGTGTCTGAGCATTTATACAAGGGGATTCAAGATTAATTACAGACACTTTATGGACTTAATGAACAGTTGGAAAATTCTTAATTGTAAACCACAGTCTCTTGACTTCTTAATTTAATTCAGCAAATCCATGCTTAGCCACAGCCTGTTATTGGCCCACGCAGTGTCGGGCATGGAGTGGGCCCCAAGTGATTTTTAATGATGCACTGTGACAGATTCTGAGACATAAGACACTGCCATTAGCTTTAAGGAGACACAAGACATTGCCATTAACTTTAAGGAGAACATAATTTAAGGTAGAAGACAGTTATGTGAGCAGCAGATGTTAATGCAATCATGGCCAGTGTTTATTGAGCGCTGACTGTATTTCAGGCGCCATGCTAAACACGTGCTCATTGCCTCCTGCAATTCTCCAGTAAGCACTGCAGTGGGCATGAGCGGTTTCTGTTGAGGGAGGACCCAGGTAGCAGAGAGGCCCACAGAGTTCTGGCCGCACTGCCATCTGAACCCAGAACTCTGTGGTCCCAGTGGCCCTGCCTGCGCCCATGCATGCACCTCTCCATGGTGCCTGCTGCCTCCAGGTATGAGTGATGTATCTAGAGACAGGGCAGGGAGGGTGCTGGTCCCTGGAGAAGGAGCTGAAGAACATGCACCGGGGAAGTTCCACTCACAGCTTGAAGGTTTCGAGAGCGGGTGAGCTGCTTTGGGTTGAGATGAAACGTGTGGGAAACTGCACATCACATCACATCATTTTGCAACTAGTATGGCTTTGACCTGATGCCTCATGCTGGTAACAGTGAGGTCATCCACTGCGCTGGCCCCTCTGTCTCAGGGTGACAGGAGAGCTTGGCCTCTGTCCAGCTCTGCTTCCCTGATTAGTGGCTGAGGCTGTTCTTGACCATCAGACCCTTCCTATCTGGAATCTGGGGGGCCCTCTACTTTGGGCCTTCCCATCCCCATTTTTATGGTTACGTCATGCCGGGCAGTACTGTCTTCAGGCTGAACCGCCACCTCTGTTACTGACATGTCCATACTGGGAAACAGACACAGGCGGCTTTCTCTCAGAGTCCACCACCAGCCCTCCCCTGTGATCGCACCGTGAGGATGCCAGGTCCACGGCTCCAGAGAGCCCCAGTGGTGGCCCTTCACCCCCTTCAACTGAGCAGATCACCTTCCTGGTCTGCAACGTCCAAAAGGTTGGAGACTGCTGGACACAGCCAGGGCCTGCTGGCTGCTTGAGGGCATGTGGACAGAGCGGACACCAGGCCTGAGGACACACCTGCTGGGTGAGACACAGCTGAGCGTGGGTGAGGGCTGCCACTGGCTTTCCCCGGCCAGGGGATGCATCCCTGAGGACCTGGCCTCAGGCTGTTGTAAAGTTGTATGGCTCAAGGAAGGAAGCTGGGACATCCTTTATTTAGGGTTTCATTTTATAACTGTTTAACACATGGTCTATGGGCCTTCATTTTCACTCTTGCTCTAGGCTCTACAGCTCTACCCTCATCTTTCAAAAACAGAATCCAATCTGGTCAATTTTTACTTTCTGCCAGGGAAGGGAGCTTCGTGGTATGGGGCGGGGGTCGGTTTCTGGTGTTTAGGCCGCGCCCTGTGACAGTGCTCTGGCAGCCGGGCGGCCTGCCACACGCGGTGCTACAAGACGCAGGGACACCCATGCTTCGCTGCATTTGGTTGGTTAAGGGTAGGTGCTCCAGGCTACATCTGGGGGCAAGGAGTCACACAGGCGGGACACCAGGAGGGTGTGGTCCTCGCAGGCTACTGACCACACACATATTTACCAAACATATCGTCTAGCACATATGCCAAACATTAGGGAGGGGAACCCTGCGAACATGAGACTCCAGGATAATTGCAGTCCGTGTAACCATCTACTCCACGTGCAGCGCTGTTCTATTCCCCAGTGAGCAGGTAAACCTGGGGCACCCTGCCCCTTTGCTCAGAGTGCAGTGGGGCACAGATTGCTCCTCTCTTCTGAGCCCGGGTGTCTGGCATGTAAAACAGGCACAAGAGTTCCGTCTCCTTCAGCACCTGGAAGAGGTGGCCTTGCACACAGGAGCAAGCGCAGCGCCCCACACAGAGTGAGGGCCTCTTAACTGCCGTGTGTCCTCAGTGCTGACAAAGAAGAGGGCAGGAGACAGTGTACGTTAACTAAAGTCAGAGAGAGAAGTTGGGGCCTGTGTGTGCTGCCCGACACGGAGCTCTGCTGACGGAGACAACAGCACATCTGGGGGAGCCTCCGGACAAAGAGAATCTCCGTAAGGACTGATTGCAAGCTGCTCCTCGCTCTGCTCCCTCAGCCACAGCACACAGGGAAACGGGCTGCACAGTAGGCCTTGTACAGGTTAAAGCTCATCCAATGCTTTCTCCCTCTCTCTGCCCCTACCAGCAACTGTATATTGAAACTAAGGCACCTGACTCCTTTCCTTTTCTTCTGAGGAGTCGCTCTGTCTGTGGAGCATGCCTCCTGCTGGTCTCCTTGCCTCTCCTGGAAGGAGTGATGGCGGCTCTGCCTGTGGAGCAGGTTTCCCCCACCCCCCTTCACGGCTTCACTAATAAACTCTTCCACTTCCAACTCTGTGCTGACTCATCTTTGAATTCTTCCCTTTGAGAAGCCAAGACCCCCACCCCCACCTCATCTCCCTGGCTCAGGGCTGAGACCCCAGCCTCACCACCCCACACCCCTGACCTCCCCTGCCCTCAGTGGCAGGAAGGCCTCCTCGACTGCAGACATGTGACACATGCCCTCATCGGAGGAAACACTTCACCTCATTCATATATTTTAATTCATTTAATCTTCACAGCCCAGCCTAGGAGGTAAGTACTTATTATCCCCAATTTATAAATAGTAAGACTCACACAACCCTAGGGAGGCTGAAGGGTCTAAATAACATCAGGCAGCAATTCAGCAGTGCGGGCCGCTGCATGCCCAGGTCCCCAGCTCTGCACCCGCTGCCGCCCACCCTGCACTGCCAGCGCCGAGCCTGGCTGGGTTCAGTGCTCAGGACTCCAGCTGCACTCAGCTCCAGGTTACTACAAGGGCGTGTGTGTCTGTGCGTGGAAGCATTCCAGGCCCACTGGAGGTTTCCTTCCCCCAGGACTCTCTGGTCACCGGGGCCACAGAAATTGTTTCACTGGCTACTATTCCCTACTTTCTGGCTCTGTAGACTGGAAAGGCCTTTGGTGAGGGTTCCACTCAGCCCTCTGGGACCATAGGTGAGACTGGGTGGGTGAGTCCCGGTCAGCCTGGCTGTGGCTCAGCACCTGCAGCCCAGCCAGCACCTGCATCTGGGGCTGATTCCTGGGTGGAGAAGTGGGTGAGCCCAGCCCTGTGGGCTGTTAAGGAATTACCTCGGCTAATGCTTCCCCCGAGAAGTGCTATTTCACAGGGCTTCCCAGGGCAGCTCCTTTCATGTCTCTGATCCCGCATTTAATGAGGTCTTTCCTTTGCCTTTGGGGTGCTCTAACCCCATGCAGTCCCGCTGTTTGCTGGAATTTAGCACTGAAGGGAGCAGGGAGAGAACTGGAAGGGAAGGACCAGGAGGTCAACCCCGCACACTGAGGAGGTGCTGCAGTGACTCCATGGCAGTCAACCCCACCGTGTCTTTCCTGCAATTCCACAGAGTCCTCCTACCTGCGGATGAGCCGGACCCCCCCCCCTCCCCACCCGCTCCAGAGCAGACTTTCTAGGGGCGTGGAATTCATTAATAGCCTTGACCCTGGATGAGTGGGGATCGGAAAAAATCCACGTTCTCAGAAAACAGAGCCAACACAGTGGCCGGGCCTCTGGCTGCCCATCTGCCCTGCTGCTCCCAGGCTGTTGCTGGCACATAGACGCCCACCACTGACTCTGTGCTAGGAGACTCAGTGCCACATCACACCACAGGCAGCACTCCTGGGATATGATGCTCCACTCACTGCTTACTCCCGCTGACACCAGCTTCCAGCTGCCAGCCAGGGTCCTCCACTGACTCTGCTTAGTGGCCCAAACCCAACCCCGCCTGTCTGTCTGTAGCCCTCAGACACACTCAGGTCCTCCAAAGCTGGGTCACAAGGGAGGAGAAGGAGACTGAGGCATGACCACTGTGATGGCATGATCACTGTGACTGCACTCCACTGTCCATCCCGTGAGTGACAAATGCAGGCTTAGGCAGCCATTTGCTCAAGCTCAGAGGCAGGCAATGCCGCTGCTGGAGTAACTCCTCCGTCACATCGCCTGCCTGAGCACAGCCCTCACTCTGGCTGCACATTAGAAACACCAAGGGAGATTTTGAAATGTCAGATGCCTGGTCTCTGCAGCCAGGAATTATGACTTAGCTGGTCTGGGGTAAGGCCTGGGCATTAGCACTTTTGAAAAACTCCCAGGTTATTCTCCTGGGAAAGTACAGACAACAAAGAGGACTACTGACACACACAGAATAGGGTCAGAGCTTGATGGAGATGCAGTAGGCGGTCAGGCAGACAGAAGTGCAGTAGGAGCAATAGACCAGGTCACCAGGGTGAAAAGCCCCAGGCGCCTAGTAATGGGCAAAATTGGACTGGGACCTCGCCCCCAGGTGACCTTTCCTCACCTAGCATATTGCTAGTCATGGGGTTTAGACCCCTGACCTTTCATATAGCTGGTCCTCTCGTGACCTTCTTCCCCTGGTCTGTCACTAGTCATGTGGTTTAGACCCCTTAGAGGAGGAACAGGGGGTGGGGGAGTGGCTGCAGGGACTTCCATATGAGCTCTTTTTTGCTCGACCACTCCCTTAAGCATTAAGCTCTCAGGACAATGAAGTTGAAACCTGCATCAAATTATCTTAGGAACAAAACCTCAGGCCTTTTGACCACAGACACAGAATTTTGGTCAAACTAGAGATGACAGCTAGGCTTTAGCTGTGTTTCAGCTCCAGGCCCAGAAAAACAGCAAGGCCAGGCAGGGCATCAAGACCCGCTTCAATGACTAATGACTCATTGCTCTGGCACCAACCCATCAGTGGAACACAAAGCAAAAGAAGAGAGCATGCCTAATCATAGAGACCGGGCCCTAAGCAAGATTCACCATTTATGGTCTATTCCAGATCTCCTCCCCCCTCCCACCCCCGCACCCAGCAACTAATAAAGCTGAGGTTCCTAATGGACCCTCAGTGAGTTTTGGTAAAGGGGCTAAGCTGAACTGAGTTTAGGAGTTGAGTACAAAAAAGGTACCACATACTAAACTTGACAAGCTCAGGGAGGCCTGCATAGTGGCTTATGAACTCAGACCTAAGTAACCACAAAGGATGGTCTGAAATTAAAACTAAAAGCAAGTCACAGTGTTAGTCATGCCCTAGGTCCATCTTTACCTTAGCTGAGCCTGCGTATTGTCTTTTTGTATCTATGATAACATACCTTTGGAATGTCAGAGCAATCCCCATTTCCAGACCTCTCGGGGCACAATCTCACCAGGTCAGAGACACGGAGCCTTTCATTGTTATCATGTTGCCCCCACACCAGCTCTATGTGTGTAAATGTTGACTGTGAACTATCCTGTGCCCACCAAGTTAAAAAAGCATGTGTCTCTGTTTTACTTTTTATCCAATCCCAGCGATTTGCCAGCTGTCTCCTACCTCCCCAATCTATCTCCAATGAACTTCATAGATTCCCCTTACGTCTTCCCCTTGGATTATAAAATAAGAGGTAAAACTGTCATTTTCTGGAGTATTTTTTCAATCTATTGAGATTTCGCTTCCCATCAATCGTCCTCAGTTTGGTTCAAATAAACTCATTAAATTCTCCACAGGTTTGAACGTTTCTTACATCAACAGAGTGAAGGGTCCCCCTGACCACACCCAGAGGAGTCAGGGGCTTACATTTTGATAAAACATCACTGTTACCAGTAAAATTACATTTTTATTATTATTCTATGACACAAAACCCTCCAGGAGTTCTTTTTAAAAGTTACAATAAGAGGAGGCTATAGACCTGGGATGCAGAAAAGATAAAATGAGCCATTTAGGAGCCTTCCTTTCTGAGCAAAATTGGCCAAGTAAATTCTTTTTATAATGTTAACCTGGAAAGGAAACCCTGTGGTTGATGTGATGAGCAGAGAGGGGATTGAGCCTGGAATGTGGTGGAGGAGGTGAACAATGTTAATGGCATGACAATGACCAATTAGCTGGTGGAGTTGAGTATCTATTGGGTCTGCTACCAACTAGATCCAAGTGAGAGCTCTTCGGGGACACCCAGTGGCTGTCAGTCCCTGAATAAAGCTGTGTGAGGCTGCTGATGCCTTTGGCCCGTTTCCATGAGCAGATGTTCCTAACAGAGCTCAGCTTCATTTCCATACAAGCAGCCCATATCCTGCCCCAGGCAATCTCCCAGCCAGGCCTTTGCTTCCCCAGGATCTGCAGTGCCCTGGACCAGGTGAGGACGGAAGAGGGCGGCAGGAGGGCTTCTGAAACTGAGTTTGAGTAGGGAATAAATAAATCAACCATCTCATCCTGTGCTTTCTCATTGCTAACATGGTACCTCACAGTCCTGCTGTTTGCTAGGACAGTATAAAGAATCTTATATTCATTCATGTAAAATATTTATCAAGTGTCTACTTTGGGTAGCTGCCTTTTTTAGGTCCTGAGATGGAGCAGTGAGCATAACAGATGAGCTTCTGTCTTCGTATTAAATATATTCCGCTGGGAGAAAGGAAATAAGCAACTATACCAATAAATAAATAAAATATCAGTGAGCTTAAAAGTTATGAGGAAAGCAGTACATGGTAACCTGAGATTCAAGAAGAACTGAGCCAAGCAACAATAGAAAAATAGATAAATTGGACTTTATCAAAATTTAAAACTTTAGTGTTGCCATGGAAGTGATGCAGTAGGAAAGATAAATAACCCATTTTTTAAGGGCCAAGAATCAGAATAGATATTTTCCCAAAGAAAATATACAAATGATCAATAAGCACATGAAAAGTTGTTCAACATTGTTAGCCATCAGTCAAATGCAAGTCAAAACTACCATACGATACCACTTCAGACGTGCTAGGATGGCTGTAATAAAAAAGACATGATGACAAGTGTAGGCAATGGTGCTGCTGATGCGAATGTAAAATGATGTGGTGACATTAGAAAGAGTCTGACAGTTCCCCAAAACTTAAACATGGAGTTACCCAGCAGATCCATTTGATGTATATAATCAAGAGAAATGAAAACATATGCCCACACAAAAGCTTGTATGTGAATGTTCATAGCAGCATCATTCATAGTAGTCTAAAGTGGAAACAAACCATATGTTCATCAACTGGTGAATGGATAAATAAAAGTGGTACATCTATACCATGGAATATTATGTGACAATAAAAAGGAATGAAGTGCTGAGTCACGCTGTACAACGTGGATGGACCTAAAAAACATCATGCTGGGTGAAAGAAGCCGGATGCCAAAAGGCACACATTGTACAATTGCATTTACATGGAATGTTCAGAAGAGGCTAGTCTCCTGAGACGGAAAGCAGATTAGTGGTCACCAGGGGATAGCAGATGGAGTGGGGAGGAAAGTGACTGCTAATTGGTACAGGTTTTCTTACGGAGGTGGGGCGGGGGGATGATAAACATGTTCTAAAACTGACTGCCGAGAGTAGCACAACTTGTGAATATACTAAAAATCATTGAGTATACAAAAAATAGGTGCAATGTGTGGTATGTGAACAGATATTTTATTAAAAGAAGGAAGAGGAGGAGGGGATGAGGGAGGGAGGGAAAGTACGGGCCTCTGCCACAGCCACAGAGGAATTAAGGATTTGGGAGAGGCAGAGAGAACAAATAATGTAGGTACCCTACCTTTTATTCAATATTTTATCTATACTAATAATAGAGGAATATGAAAATTGTTGGGGACACTGTCACAGCAATGCCTGGTCAGCAGGCTGCATGGGCAGCAGGCATGGGAGGGTGAGGACTTGCAGTGTTGGGGGCAGGGCCGGGGCAGGGCCATGGCAGGGGGTCTCGGCACACCTGCACCAGGGGCATGCCTGATCAGTGGCCGCCATGGCTGCTGGGAGGGCTGGAGAGAGAGGCAGGGCTTGATCAGCAGCCCCCTCAGCTGCTGCATCTCGAGCCCAGATCAAGGCTCATGCAGGAGGCACCAATCAATGTGTCCTTCTCACACTGATGTTTCTCTTTGCCTTTCTCTCTTCCGTGTACTCTAAAAATCAATTGGAAAATATGTTCAGGGAGGATAAAAAAAGAAAGAAAGAAATGTCATATTTTATGAAAGAGACATCTTTAAAATGCCTTTAAAAAGTTGTCATTTTTTTCTGGTGAAGGAACTGGAGGCCATGTTGATGAAAACACCTTGGCAGCTGAGGGGGTCGAGGGCCGGCAGCTGTGGTGGCCGGCAGTGGCAATGGTAACAGCAGCGGGATGATGGGAGTGGTGCCTTCCTCTGATCAGCCTGGTGGCCTCCCACAGAGGGAGGCCAGACTGCAGCTTAGGCCTGCTCCCACTGGGCAGTGGCCCTAAGCGGTCAATAGGTCATTCCCTATTGGCTCTCGGACTGTGGAGGAAGCAGGCTGGGCTGAGTGACCGCCCCCCCCCCCCCAGCATGGATTTTCATGCACTGGACCTCTGGTGCTATAATAGCAAGACGATGGGTTTGGAGCAAGCACATCAGACTTACCATTTTCCATGTCTACCTTCCTCTAAATCTTTTTAAGCTTCCTTTTTGACTTATTATGTACTAGATGTTGTGCTAATAGGCCTACGGCTTTGATGTGACTGGGCCCCTGTGAACATCTCTGAGGGGGTGGTACTTCCTCCTTTCATAGGAAGTGGAGATCCAGGGGGCCTTTCAGCACCACACTGCACTGAAGGCATGACCTCCTTAGTCTCATGCATCTCATTTACAAAATGGACATAATATCTCCACATGATGGTAATGTAGACTGGGAACTCACATGTAACTAGCAATTACTTTATCATTATTTTAAATTGAATGTATGGGTGTGACATTGGCTAATAAAATTATGTAGGTTTCATCATCTGTATATTGTATTGTGTGTTCATCAGCCCAAGTCAAGTCTCCTCCCATCACCACTTATCCCCCTTTACCCTCTACCTTTGTCCATCCCTTTCCCTCTGGCAATCACCATCCTGTTTCTTATGTCCAGGAGTCTTTCTATTTTTAGCTGGTTAATCCCTTCACCCATATCTCTCAGCCCCCACCCCTACCCAACAGTTGTCAGTCTGTTCTCTGTAACCACGAGTCTCTCCACTTTGTTAGTTTTTGTTGTTGTTCATTAGATTCCACATATATGTGAAATCATATGGCACTTGTCTTTCTCTGCCTGGCTTATTTCACTTAGCATAATAATTTCCAGGTCTATTCATGCTGTTGCAGAAGGTACAAGTTCCTTCTTTTCTAATGGCTAGGTAGTATTCTATTGTGCCTACAATATTTTAAATCTTTTTTTAAAGTTTTACATTAACTTTGCAGCACACAAAGCTATGTTTGGTACATATCTTGGCTTGAATAATGGACACAATATGTTCAAATTCCAATATCCAGGCCATGGGAATCTTGAGATGAACTCATTCTGTATTACCCATGTGGGACCCGTATCTAATGACACCCACCTTTATACAAGGCAGAAGAGGAGGAGAGGCAGACACCACAAGAAGACATGTGAAAACAAAGCAGGGGTTGGAGCTGTGCGTGCACAAGCTAAAGCAGCAGAAGCTGAAACAGGCAAGGAAGGATTCTTCTTGGAGCCTTCGGAGGGGGGCCCAAGCAACACCCTGACTTAGATTCCAGCCTCCGGAACTCAGAGAGACTTATGGCAACACATCTCTGTTGTGCAAGTCTCCCAATTTGTGAGCATCTGTTATGGCAGCCACAAGAAACTAATACAGCACTTAGTAGATTGTGCATAAATAAATATTGATTAATTAAGGATGTTAACCACAAAGGCCACCGGGACACAGAAGGAAAGAGAGGAGGATTGTAATTAGTAACTTTGAATATCACTTTACACAAGACAGTGTCCTAGGTACTTTCACAGCTATCACCTTCCACCAATGGAGCAAGTCAGCATGGCTGACTGTGTGGACTTTGGAGTCAGAGCCAAGTTCAAGTTCTGCTCCCATCACCTTTATATGTGCCACCAGGCCATCAGTGTAACCTGTATGTATATCAGTGTCTTCATCTCTAAAATGGGGTTGTGAAGAGCAATGAGAAGTAGAGTTAATATTTAAAATAAACAATTTATCTGAATAAATAAGCGGCAGCATCGAAGGCTAACAATCCCACAGAAGGTGAGCTCTGCATAGAGATTCAGCAGGTGGACTGTGACAAGCCTATGCATGCTTTTCTTCCTGTTTGTTTTCTTTTCTGGGCTTCCTGACTAACTAACTTTATGTCTTTCACCAAAAGTGGGAACTTTTCAGCTACTATTTATTCAAATATTTTTTCTATCCATTAAAATTGCTTCAGAAACTATGTATATATTAGATATCTTGATTTCCCCCCTCAGATCCCTGTACATTTTTTCTGATATTTTTCTTTCCAGTCTTCATTCTGTATAATTTCTATGGATTTTCCTTCAAGTTTCTTTTACTGGTTTTCCTGTGTCATCTCCATTCTGCTATTAACACGGTCCAATACATTTTAAATTTCAGAACTGTATTTTTTAGTTCTAAAATTTCCAGTTGGTCCTTTTTATATTTTCTATTTCTCTGGAGATATTCTACATTTTTATTCCTTACAAGCATATCTTCCTTTACCCTGCAGAGCATGGCTTTTCTGTTTTATAGTCTTTGTCTGATAATGTTAACATTGAGACATTTCAGGGTTGGCCTCTGTTGATTGTCTTTTTTCTTGAGAATCGGTCATATTTTCTTTATTCTTCATATGCTGGATAGTTTGGGGATGCATCCTGGATGCTGTGAATTCTATTATATTCCCCTGAAGCGTGTTGATATTTATAACCTGCATTGACTTGGTGAGGAGGGGTTACTCAAGCCTCAGTTTCACTATTTTATACTTAGCTGGGACTGCTGGCAACAGCCAGCCACTTGGGCAGAATTTGGACTCAGAATTGAGGGCTCCCCTTCTCGGTTCTCCCCCTTTTCTGAGAGTGCCTCCTCACTCTTTAGCAGCCATAGTTGTTCCAGGTCCCATCCCTCTGCTCCGTAGGTCAGAAAAATCAGTGTGTTTTTTTTTATGGTTTTAGATTCCCTAAATCATCAGGGCAAGTACCCCCCAAATGACACCATATCTTCCAAGTGTGGGCTCCCCTCATCTCTTGCCTTTGTTCACAATACAGACTCCTCAGGTGGTTGTGCGGGGTGTTTTTTCCCAGAGAGTATAGTTGTTACACCCGTAGGAGGGTCATTCTACTGGAGCTTGCTCCTTTATCCTGGGAGTAGAATGCTGCATTAGGGAAAGGTGGGAAATGTAAGAAGACTTATATAATGCCTGGTCCAAAGGACTCCTCAACAATAATCACTTTCATCATAAACTGTGTGAGGTAAACACCATTATTCTTATTCTTCTTCTTCTTCTTCTTCTTCTTCTTATTATTATTATTATTATTATTATTATTATTATTATTAGTGAGGGCTCAGGGAAGTCAAGTAACTTCCAGCTAGTAATTGGAGCTTGATCAAATGGAGCGAGTTTCAGTTTGGAGTTTTGGCAGGATATTTCCAACCCCGTTCCGCCTTGAATGTTGATTGACCTTAAATGACCCTGAAATCTAACCTTCACTGAATTCCATCTGGAAATGGGGATTCACAATTATGCTTCTGAGATCCTGCTGCTGCTTTTCCTGAGGAGGAATGGACTTGAAGAAGTGACTAGAGTGTCAGGCTCCGCTTCTGCTTGAGAGCAGACATGCAAACCCCAGGCCTCCAGGAGGCCACCCTGAAGACACTCAGCTCCGCCCTTTGCTAACGAGGTGGCACTGATCAGTCACCTTCCCTTCCAGTCTCAGTTTCTTCATCTGTAGATTGGATATCATGACACCTAACCCCCAGACTGGGAGAGAATGCAGCGAGAAAGCTGGCTTCCACAGGCCAGACTTTCTCTTCTGCACATGGCCGAAAACAGAATGAAATGAGCTGATTTGGAGCAGGGGCCTCATACACAACTCAAAGAGAGAGGAAGCCACATCATAGGCACAGAGGAGATCAAGAGCTTCTCTCTGTGTTTGCCCCGATGCAGTTCTTCTTTTCAGAAGGTGGGGAGGGAGGCTCCCACCGCCCAGGAGGCCAGACCCAGTCGGCCAGCCTTTGTACATGGCATCCTCCCTGCGCTCCCACCACCTCTTGCTCCCAGAGTGGCCTCGGGCTTCTGCACACCGTTAGGCAGGTGACAAGGCTGCACACAGTTCCAAAAAGTGGCTTATTATTAGTTGATGCTTCATTTTTGTTTTTAATTTTCTCCTCCTTGTCCTGCCTCAGGGAGGAAAGAATCCTTACATCCACTATTAGGCTCTTGCCATGCAAAGAAGAATGTGTGTCCTTCAATCTCTCTAGGGATCTGTCTGCATAAACAGAACCATGTGTTTATCATCTTTTGGACTTACATTTGGAAATATTGGTTCATCTCAGGCTTATCACATAGGTTTGATGACCCCCATCTAATGAATAAGGAAACTGAGTCAGGGCAGTAGGGGTTTGAGTGAGTCCCCCAGCTTCTTGGAGCAGAACACTGAGGCCACGGGGAGGTAGGTGGCTGCAGCTCGGTGGATATCACTTTTCTAGCCTGTCTCAGTTTTCACCTGTAATTTATCAGCTGCAGTCCCAATCAGGGACTTAATCTTACATTTTCTCAGAGATTTTCTCCTTGGGACTTTTTTGTCTGTGATTGGAGGGTGAGGAGCAGATGTGTGCATTCACTGCAGTGTGGAGATGGCACTAAATGTCAGGGGGCTGCACGAGAATAAATTGACACTAAACTGCGTGTCAGGTCTGCGTGTGCTCACCATTTCATCTCTGGGAGTGGCGCTTTTTCCTATAGCATCATAGCTGCCTCCTTCCCAGCACAAACTTCCGGGCCTCTCATGTGCCCAGGGACCACATAAGCAAGGGGACTCAGAGTAGCCAGGCAGGCAGCGCTCCTGAGAGTTGGAGTGAATGCCTCCAAGGCTCTGCGGAAGGCTTTGTCTGGACGCCCTAGCCATGCTGTTTGGGGTCAGCTGTCCAGATGAGGGAGGTGCTATGCATTTGGAGAATGAGGTTATTTGGCTGAGGTGGTGGTGTGTGACATGAGTTGCAGGTGTCTGTTTTTGCACTGGGCATTTCACCCTAGTGTCTCTTGGTTTCCAAGCAGACATGTGAAGAGAGATGAGTTTGAGGCAACACCACTTCCCTGTGAAGGAAAGATGACATTATTCTGAGCAGGTGCCGTTCTGCCAGGAGGGTCTCGGCACCTAAAGCTAGTTCCTGCCTCTGCCTCTTTGCAAACCTTACAATCTTTTTCCCCTGACCTCGTTGTCCACGGCAGAGGCAGGTGGGCACTGAAGGGTCCCCTCACCAGCCTCATCTCTGGGCTTCCACGCGAGTCTGCGAAAGCTGCCCTCCGCACTGCGGCATCAGCTCTGGTCTGGTCCAGAGGACAGGCTATATGATGGGCTCTTCTGGACAGAGCTGCATCCACAAAGGACAGTGGCCAATGAGAAGCAGATGCTGTTGCAACCTCTCGTCAGGGCACATGTTCTATACCCAGCACACATCTTCTACCTGCCAGGCTGCAGTGTCTGGCCAGCCCGACAGCCCACAGTCACTCTTTGAAGTTTATAATGTCTGACCCACGAGGTAAAGTTACCCAAACACGGTCCGTGCGAAGGGAGAAAACTGTGCTGGAGAAGCTCAGAGACGTGCAGAGTGAACTTGCTGCTTTGGCCTCATAGACACTAACGAAAGAGAAAGGGCCATACACACCTGTGACCACCATCATGCACAGTCTCTGCTCTTGGAAAACACCACTCGTCGGTATCCTTGGCTTTGGCCACACATGGTTAGCACTTCTCCCTTCTGAAAAAGAGTGAGGTGGGGAAAGAACGGAGTGTCTGCCCTTGTTTCCCACCAGAGCAAACGTTTCGCCCCACGGTCTGACCCCCTCTGTCAGGTCCTCATTGACACCATTAAAAGTCAGGAAAAAAGTCTGCACAAGCCGAGCCCAGAATGAGAGCTCCATGGTGAGACATGAAGCGTTGCCCCAGAGAAAGCACCAAAAGGCTGCCAAGTGAAAGGACGTGGAGGAGGCAACCACCTCTCCTTCTTCAAGTTACCGCAGAAGATAAATAGCAGGCCCTGCCAGAGCCTCTATTACCAGCCGCCTAGGGGAGGCCTCTGGATGGAGGGCATCTGAGGGCTAGGACCACGGATCCCTTCTCACTGCCCTGGGACTTTGGGATTTGGGAGGCCCCAGGGAGTTAGTGGAGATTCAGCAACAGGAGAGGGGCCAGTGGTTACCATGTCATGTGTGTGGGATGAACACAGGCCAGAGAAGATCTATGCCTTCCAATCCAAACACACAGAAGTGATCAATAAAATGCTTTGAAAGTATATAGATATGTAGATGTAGGACCAATAAGCAAGAGTAAACAAGAAAAATCCCTCCCCTAGCCCCCTTCAGAAGACTTCCATGGACCAAAGTGCAGGAGAAGCTACAGTGTTCAGTGGAGGTCACACCATGGCTTGGGACAGGACAGGGACACAGCTTCCTGCAGGAAATCTGTGTGGACCCTCCTAGCCCCCAACTCTCAACCATCTCCTTGCAAGGAGCTGCACTGTGTGCTGTTGGCATGTCCATGCTGGTTTCTAGTGTTTACCGCCTGAGATTTCAAAGAGTACAAAGACATTCAGAATGAGTAGCAATCAATCCCCAGGACCCATCGCCTTGCATGACTCAAACTTTTATCCATTTGACCAACATCTTCCCATGTAATGTGGAGCAATGTGACGATTGTTAATACTAATAGATGTGTGAAGAGAGTAGATCTCAAGTGTTCCCACCACAAAGAGGAATGAGAATAGCAACTATGTGGGTGATGGGTATAGCTTGCTTGGATTTCACAATGCACACGTATATCAAAATATCAAGCTGTGCTTGGCCGGTGTGGCTCAGTGGATAAAGCATTGGCCTGTGGACTGAAGGGTACAAGGGTTCAATTCTGGTCAAGGGCATGTACCTTGGTTGTGGGCTCAATCCTGGCCTGCTCAAGGCATGTGTGGGGGGTAGCCAATCGATGTGTCCCTCTCACACTGATATTTCTCTCTCTTTGTCTCTCCCCCCTCCTTTTCACTCTCTCTAGAAGTCAATGGAAAAATATCCTCTGATAAGGATTAACTCAATATCAAGTTGTGCATCTTAAATATGTGCAATGACTATGAGGAACTGGCACATGCCTATCAGTGAAGAATGAGTGAAGGAGTGAATGGAGCTGGCCTACCTGGCAAACAAGCACAGGTGAGTCTTCTTTCCTGCCTACCTTTCCATACCTGTCCTTGTTCCCTCCACTCTCACTTACACAGATGTGCATGCACTGCACTGGCATTCATTGTCCACGAAGATACTGTACCAGGATTGATGGATTACACCGAGATGAATAACACATGAATATGGCCCTAAGAGAGGACATAGCCTGGGAGGCTAGGAGGGGTACCCAGAAAAACCTCACGTGTGTTCAACACATGATCATTTTTGATTGAGTGCCATTTTTCCTTCAAGAGTTCCCATAAAACATAGGAAACCATCAAGAAGAATTTCAAAGTTGGCAATAATAAAATAGCATCCAGGATGCAGTGTCTGAAAAAGAAACCTTCACACACAGGGCTTGTTCAAACCACCCACTTTGCAAAAAAGTTTGGAAGAAGTAGGTCAGTTTGCAGAGTTAGCTGCCGTAGACTTCACCAGCAGCTGCCTTAGCCGGAGCCTGTGTTTTCTAGGGAAGATCACAGATGGAACCTCTTTAGAATATTCCATAGAGTGATGCCTGATACTGAATTTTTAAAAGATTGTTTTACTAGATGTTTCCATACTGATTTACTGAGAAATAGGTCACTTCTCCAACAAAATCTGATGGCCTCTGATTGCATGTGCAAACTTTCTTTTCCATGTTACCATGGGACTTCCAGGAAAACCTATTCAGCAGCAGGCTGAAGAATCAGCTATTCAAACCCAGCAGTGCTAGAAGGCTTAGAGGACACAGCTGCTCCTCCCATAGTGGTCTGCTGGCTTGTTAAGTGTATGGTTACAGCAGGACAGAAAATCCTGCCTATTTTCCCTTTTCCTGGTGGAGAAGGCCATCATCTAAAATAGAGGCTGGAAAGCTATAGCCCTAGACCACAGCCTATTTTTATAAATAAAGTTTTATTGTCCACATCCACATTCTCCCACTTCTGTACTGTCTACATCTGTTTTCAGGCTACAGTAGAGAGCTGAGTAGTTGTGTCAAAGCCTCCAAGGCCTGCAAAGCCTAAAATACTCACATCTGGTTTTTCATAGAGAACCTTTGCTACCTTGATGACGAAAGCTCAATAGTTCAGATATGTCCTTTAGCTTCTGGAATGGCTAGATTTCCAGAATATGCCTAGGGATGGTGGAAAAAATAGTGTGGGCTGACAACTCAAACTTGTTTCTTCCTTTTCATGTCTTTTAAAAAAATGTATTAATCTTAGAGAGGAAGGGAGAGGGAAAGAGAGAGAGAAACATTAATAATGAGAGAGAATCATTGCTCGGCCACCTCCTACATGACCCACACTGGGGACTGAGCCCACAACTGGGCATGTGCCCTGACCGGGAATTGAACTGTGACCCCTGGTTCATAGGTAGATGCTCAAGCACTGAGCCATACCAGCTGAGCTGCCTCTCCCTTTTCCATCTGAAGTGCTATAAAGACGCTAGAGGGTATCAAAGTCTGCTCCATCTGCGGAGGATGTATTTTTATCTTGTTGAAGGTATAGGTGAAATAAGACAGGCCCATAAATAACCATCATATAAAGACCAAAGTTGTAAGGGATAGTCAGAGAGTAGTACACTGGGAGCTCAGTGTGGGAAAACTACTGAGACTTAGGAGAACAGAGAAAGCATTATAGAAAAAAGGTATTCAACCCAGGCTTTGGAACATGGGGAGGGAGAATCTGAACTAGAACCTTGTGAAAGGTATCAAAATCACAGATCACATGTGGGAAAACCATGCCAGTGTTGGACTTCTACATCCATCTCTCTGTGTATCCCATGGAAGTGTATGAATTTTCTGCTAAGTCACAGGCATGGCAAATGGAGACCCAAAGCCAGCAGTCCAACTCTCTACCCTTTTCTCCCTGATTTAAAGGTCTTACCTAAGATGACCCAAGGGGTATGCTAACAGACCTGCAGGGAAGGTAGGGGAGTGGAATGCACGTACCACACACTTCAGGATGTCTCTGAGAGTGAGAGAGAGTGTTGGCTGGGTGAGGGATGTGGCGGTTGGTGAAGCAGCACTCTGGAGCGTGTCTGTGAAGGCACTTCTGAAAGGGATGAGCATGAGAGTAGGTTGACTGAGTAAATAGGGTCCCTCATTGAGGGCATCATCCCATCCACTGAGGTCCCAGGGAGAAAACAGGCAAAGGAAGGGTGAACTCGCCCTCTCTTCTTGAGCTGGGATGTCCATCTTTTCTGGCCCTGGTGCCAGGGCTCCTGGAATTTGCACCATCGGCTCCCCTGGTTCTCAGGCTTCAGACTTGGACTGAATTCCACCACTGGCTCTCCTGGGTCTCCAACTTGTGACAGTATGTTGTGCAACTTCTCAGCTTTCATAACTGTGTGAGCCAATTCTTGCAAACATCTCCTTCTGTATATTTACAACTATCCAGGGGCTCTGTTTCTCTGGAGAACCCTCCTATAGGGAGGCAGCAGAGGCCAGAGCAAGAAGCATGAGAGGTGAGGACCGCATATCTGTACTGCTCCTCCAATGTGGAGGGCCGCATGGGGGGTAGGGGAGGCATGGTGCACATGGCACCACTGCATAGGACTTCATTCATCTGTCAAAAAGGGCTGCGCCCACTGTCAAAGATGGTGACACCCAACAGGACACTGGAAAGCAACAGGTCATCTCCGTGACAACACAATTTGTCCTGAGTGGCAGTACCTCTTGGAAGGTCAGTAGAGTCAGTGCCCAGGGAAACAGAGGTCAAGTTTGATACAATACTCTATAATAAAAAGCTAATATGCAAATTGTCTTCTCAACCGGAAGTTCGACCAGGGAGCAGGGCTGACCAGCCAACCACCCATGGTCCCTCCCCCTGGCCAGCCTGGCCCAATCTGCCTCAATTGGGGTTGGCTGACAGGACCCCACTTGTGCACAAATTCATGCACTGGGCCTCTATTATAAAATAAAGTGCTGCCCAGCTCAGGAGCTTTACCAGATACAAAGGAAAAGCCAGTGTGGCTCAATTGTTGAGCGCTGATCTATGAACGAGGAGGTCATGGTTTGATTCCCGGTCAGGGCACATGTCTGGGTTGTGGGTTTGATCCCCAGTGTGGTGTACGTAAGAGGCAGCCAATCAGTGACTCTCTCTCATCATTGCTGTTTCTCTCTCTCTCTCTTCCTGAAATCAGTAAAAATATATTTTTAAAAAACCACACAAAACAAACAAAGGAAAAGCCAGGCAGAGACTTCCTATAGCACCTGGATTCCTATTCAGCCCCACCTGGGAACTCGGTCTAGAGGATCTATAACTGATCACGGAAGCACCACCGCATTCCGACAGCATCCAGGAAGTCGAGGAAACCCCTTGCTTGTCTCGCACATTCAGGCACAGATATTAGGCAAGGATAGAAATAACTTCAAAGCTTCTAAAAAGCAGGAAACAGAAACCAACCTGTGTCCCATGTAAAGCTATTTCAACATAAAGGAGAAAAGAAAATAAGGATCAAAAAGAAAAATAAAAGTACATTCCAGATGACATGTTTCCCACTCTCTGTGAAGTGAACGTGGAAAGGTAGCTACTGCACCCATGAAGCTGGGCTGAGGAGCTGCAGCCTGGGATGAAAGAGAAGTAGGAGGAAGCGAGTTAATGGCAGTGTAGGATTTTCAATTACATTTAAATTATGTTTAGAAAACAAGCCAGTGGTGTGTGTTCATAAACGGGGAAGCTCTAGAATTCAGAATTCAAAGAAAGGCAATGAAGCCACGAGTGAGGATGTCACAGCCTATGTCTAGAGGACAGAGGATGGAGAGTAACGTTATGAAGCATTGGTTACTGAGAGAATGAGAAAGGAATAAACATTATATGATAATCAAAGGCAAAACTGAGTGAAGAAAGAACCCAACCTACTGGTGTACAGGGTTCAACTAGTTGAGGGCAAATTTAACAGAAAGAAAACACTCCAGTATATCCACATTTAATTTAGGGATAGAGAAAATTCTATGAGCATAAAGTTTGTATGAAATGGTTACAGACAGTCTTTTATGGGCTCCTTGTGTTCCTTTTCCCTTTCCTCATTTTTGAAGAAGAATTCTGTCCAGGCTTAGGAGCTCATAAAATATCATATAAACACTATTCTCCTGTTTAGTCTTATGGCATCTAAATCCCATTTATGCATCCGCAAGTACTTACTGACCACCTGTTCTTTGCCACGTACTGTTCCAGGCCCTGCAGGTATATCAGCAAAGAGAAGAGACCAGGTTTCTACTCATATGAACGTGTATCTCAGTGGGGAAGGAGAGTGATAATGAGTCTGATTATGTTGAGCGTCGTGAACGCTGGGAGAGAAAACTCAACGGACGGAAGGAATGGAGAGCTGCAGGGACTTTTGTCGGATGAGTCGGCATTTGCACAGAAACCCAAATTAATTGAGGAAGCCACCCAGGCAGATGTCTTGTGTGGGAAGGAAGTGTAAGTGGGAACGACTTGCACTGGAAATGTGTCTGTTTGGAGTATTTGAGGAGGAGCCGAGGCTTGTTTGGCTGACACAGAGTGAGGAGTGTGGTCAGGATGGGAACTGGGACTCGTAGGTCCTGGAGGTTAGACCACTAAGGCTTTGTGGCTCTGAGTGAAGTGATAGGAACCAACTATGGCATTTTGAACAGAGGAGTGACACAATCTAACTTACATTAGAAAAGGGATCCCCGTGGCTGCTGTGAAAGGGGCAGGGAGGCAGGCAGGGGAGAAGCAAGGAGACTGCAAGGAGCTGTGGGAAGTCCCTGGGGGAGACAGTGATGGGTTGGAGCTGTTGGTGTCTTCCCAAACCCCCAGCTACAGGCAGGTGTATAGCTCCTGGCGAATCCCCAGTTCCCACTCAGCTCTTTCCTCGGGGACCCCTCTCCTCTGAGGTGACTCTCTCCTGTGTCCCCATTGCAGGTGCCACCATCTCTGAGACTTAGGGCAGCAAATGTGTCAAATGTGGCTACCAGATCCCTTCATCTTCGCCCCTGGAGCTTTTCTCTTGGAGAGAACACCTCCACAACATCACCCACCCCTGTTCTCTCAGAGCTGCCCCTCCGTCCACATGCAGAAACGTGTAGGGAGGTCCTGGAAGGATGGTTGACCAGTTCTCTGATGGTTATTTCCCCATCTCTGAGCCGGGGAAATATTGGCTAACACAACTCTTTTCCCCCATTTTTGTGTTCTTGCTTTCAGGAATCAATATAAACAGAAACCCAAGCAGGCTTCATTTTTTCTTTATTAATCCAGATCCCTTTACCCTATAACTGAATTAAATTCTCCCCAGATTTGGGCATTATCATTGTGTCCATTTTATTTTTATGCTGTAACTATTCATCTTCAGTGTCTTTGTAGTTTTTGAGAATGGAAAGCAGAGCCTTGTACCTGAAGCTTTAGCCATCCATCATGTTAAAACACATGTTACCAAGATTGTGATTAGAAGTACCAAGTAAGAGAGCAGAGGCTAGCCCACCACAGCCAGAGGAAGACCAAATGACAGCAGTCACTGCTGTCACGAACATTTCCACATAGAATGCATCTTCAAAGAACCAGATATGATGACATTCCTTAGGAAACACCATTTGCAGCCCTCTAAAATTATACCAAAACCTAATTTTTCTACAAACTCATGGGGAATGAAGCTGCTGTATAGACCAGACATACACACTTGCTTTATTTTGGAGGTAGATTGTGCTTTATATGTTGCACTGTTTTTGTGTGTGTGTGAATGTTATACAGCACTCACAACTTCAAACTCAAGGTCATGGATGAGAGAGGAGCCCAAGAAGTACCTGAATTTGCAAATGAAAACAAATGAGGGGAGTTTAAGCCTGTTTTTGTGCATTTTGATTTGGCATTTTTATATCTTACTAGTGGCCCAGTGCACGAAATTCGTGCACGGGGGTGGGGGGGATTCCCTCAGCCCAGCCTGCACCCTCTCCAATCTGGGACCCATCAGGCCTCTGGCTCCTAACCACTCACTTGCCTGCCAGCCTGATCCCCCTCACTGCTCTCTCCTAACAGCCTGTTTGCCCTAACTGCTCTCCTCTGCTGGCCTGGTCTCCCTAACTGCTCTCCCCTGCTTGCCTGATTGCCTCTAACCTCCTCTGCCTTGGCCCCGCCAACATGGCTTTGTTGGGAAGGATGTCTAGAAGGACATCTGGAAGGTTGCCAGGAAGATGTTCAGTCTAATTAGCATATTACCCTTTTATTAGCATAGATACTACCTTGTCCTAAAAATGCAGGTTGTTCCCAGGTTTTCCTATCATGGAGGGGGAGCCCGCAGTAGCATCCTGGGTTCTGACCAGGGCTTATGCACTTGTGTTTTATCTCAGCAGATGTGATTCCTAGAAGAAGACTCTTGGATATACCTTGAACATTTCTATCAAATTTGCCAAGTCATCCTCTAAAAATGTCAAACCACTTTAAACTCCCACCATCAACCATGTGTGTGCCCTCCATCCCACTTTGATGCCAATATCATTGATTTCTCCCTAGAAGCTTCCCTCCTGTCAGCTGGGAACACTTAATACTTGAGCCAACCTCATTGTTCAGCTGGGGACTTGATTTCCCGAGATAGAATTATGGAGGAAGAAAAACAGTTTTCCTCAACCTTTCTGAGTTCTTAGTGGAGGCCCTTGTAATGAGAGACAGATTGCCAAGAGAAAAACAAAAGTTCATTAACATGTGTACCTCATGTATATGTGAGAGATCTTAGGGAAAAATGAATAACTCCCCAAGCTGGCTTAGAATGCAGATTTAAATACCTTCTTCCTAGGGAAAGGGAACAGGAGATGTAGGCCTCCTAGAGGAGAGTAAACGATTTTTAGGAAAGATGAATGGGGTGGAGAGAAATAGTTTGTAACAAAGTTTGGGTGTTATGTCCTGTGACAGGAGTCAGTCTTCTCTACCTGATGACACTTCTCCCATCAAGGGGACCTATGACATTTAAGCTCCTTTAGGGGGGGTCCAATTTTAGACAGATCAGGAGACTTCAGTGAAATCCTCTGCATGCACTTGCAGTTTTTCAAGAATCTGCAGCTCAAGATCATCAATATAACAATAAAGCATATGTTGGGGGGTGGCATGTTCTCTGACCTTCAGAATAAACCCAACACAAGCTTGTTTCCTCTCTCAGATGATTTGCCACAGTAGATTATTCCCTGGAGACGGCATTCTGGTAGTGGTCATAACATACCCTGTGTATGTAGAAAGGTGTGGGCCACATCACTAAATAATCCAGGGACAGTTTTCTCATCTTGAGGAAAGGGAGATAAAGTTATAATAGTTTATCTCCCTTTCCACAGGTTTCTTATGGGTTTGTGTCTCAGCTGCCCCCGCTCACAGCGCCCCCGCCCCCAGCAGCCCCAGCGCCTATGCATCGGGCCTTGGGGCTGCTGGGTGCCAGGCCTGCAGGTTTGTATCTCCAGTCCACCCCCCTCCCACCCCCAGCCCCAGGTCTGCGGTGATGGGGCTTGGGGCTGCCTAGTGCTGGCTTCCCTGCTGGTTTGTGTCTCAGATCCAGCCCCTCACAGCCCCAGCGCCCCCATGACGGGGCTTGTAGCTGCTGGGTGCCAGCCTCCCTGCTGGTTTGTATCTCCAATCTGGGGGCCGCTGGATGCTAGCCTCCATACAAGTTTATGTCTCTGATTCGGCCTTTGCAGCTCCAGCACCTGGGTGGCAGAGCTTGTGGGTGCTGGGTATCAGCCCCCTGTGGGTTTGTGTCTCTGATCCAGGGGCTATTGGGTGCCAGCCTCCCAGCAGGTTTGCACCCCGCACGTGCCCCGCCTGCCGAGCCTCCCGCCAGCCCAAGGCCAAAAGCCCCTCCCGCCCCCCCCCCTCAGTACTTCAAACTCACTCCTACAGTGGGTCTATCAAGAGAACTACATTTCCCAAAATTCCTGGCACCCACGATACCCTGCACGAACCAAGAGCACTGTGAATTTTCTCCACCCCGTGGTGGCCACCGGGGTCTCCACACACCCCAGAGACTGGCAGCAGCCCCCCACTCCCATCGTGGGTGCTGGGCTGGGGGGCATGCAGGGACCCCGGGCACTCATTTGCATGTGATTCAGGCACCATAAGCTTAAGGAGGGTCAGCCCTTAAGTACTTTGTGGGCCACCCTTATAGGGTGTTGGTTGCTTTCACTGCACTGCAGCCACACGCCTGCCAGCCTCGCCTGCTGTGTGCTGGCCATGCCTCCTCCTCTGCCCCCTGCTCCACCCCCCTACTCCCACCCCTGCTCCAGTTGGCTGGTAGCATAGCCAGTTAGGAGCCAAGGTACGGTCACATTTGCATGTTACTCTTTTTTTAGATAGGATAATAGCAAAAACACTCTCCAAGCATTATTCTTTAAATTCCTGTAGGACGAATAATGTTGTTGTCCATCTAAACCTCTTTAATTCCATGAGTATTATTTCCAATGGAATTTATGTTCACAATGCATTTTTTGGAATGTTTACAAGGTGTTTAAAACAAAATAATTCAGTTAGAGCAAATATACTTTATTTTGATTTAGAGTTCTTGCCAACACAATAAAATAAATAAATAAATAAATAAATAAATAAATAAATAAATAAATAAATAGAAATGATCAATATGCATATTGAAAAAGCAGAGACAAAGTTATTATTTTTAAGTGATAGAAAAATCTACCTCAAAAATCCATTTAGAGAAACTTAAAAACTATTAAGGTTAATACAAAAGTTTAATGATGTCACTAAACACAAGGGAAATATAAAAAATTAACAATTAAAAAACCCCAGCCACTTATTCAGCCTGAGTCTGGAGAATGGCAGCATGGACTAGGCTTGGAGGGTAGTCTTGGGTCAGCTGAACTCCCTCCTCTTTCTGTAGTCAGCTTCCACATCAGTTGGTATCTATGATCTTTTTTTAAAAAAAAATAATTATTTTAAAAATTTCAGTTAGAGTTGACATTCAATAATATTTCATATTTTAGAGTTTCAGGGGAACAGCATATTGGTTAGACCTTTGTATAGTTAACAAAGTGATTCCCCAATAAGTCTAGTACCCACTTAGCACCAAACATAGTTATTACAATATTATTGACTATATTTGCTATCCTGTACTTTACATCCCCATGACTGTTCTATAACTACCTTTTTTACTCAATGACTTTATTATATGCCTGGGGAGAAAATTAAGAAAATTAAATGGATTAAAAATAGTGCCATTCATATAATGATGTAAAAATAAAATGTCTGGTAGTAAACTTAATGAATAAGAGTGGCCTTTTCCGAAGAAAAAATAAACTTGATGGGAAGGCATAAAAGTTTAAACAGACTCAAATAAATAATGACAACATTTATTATGTCCTTGGGTAGAAAGACAGATTCCCAGAAAGATTTCTGCCTAATTTCCTGATGTTAACCAGAAGTTTATAGCTATCTCAATATAAATAACAAAAGTAGTTTTTAGCCTTTCTTCTAATTCACTGATCCAATTCTCACCTTCCCCAAATCTGCAGTGTATTCCTTTCAATGTGTTCTTTTTTGTGCTATGTCATTCTTTATTTCTATTTTCATAGTTACTATATCTTTTCTCATGTGGTTGAGCATCTTTATTATCTTTACTCTAAACTCTATATAAATTTTTTTATCTTCATTTATTTAATCTCTTCTTCTGGAGAATTCTCTTCTTCTTTCATATGGGGGTTGTTTCTTTGTCTCCTCATTTTGGCTACCTATTTGGGTTTGTGACTATGTATTAGGTAATTCTGCTACACCTCCCAATCTCTAGTGCAGGACAGTGTCAAATGCTGTATTTATGACTAATGAAATCAGGCAAAGACTCAAAGCCTGTAGAGACTGCCTCTGCCTGCAGGCTGTTTGGATTTGGTCTTTAGTATCCCTCAGGCTATCATCCACAGGTCTGGTGAGAATTTTTCCAACAGGGTGGAGTAACTGCTTCTGTCTGAGGCTAATTGTCATTCTCAGTCTCTTAATGGGTCTCAGAAACTTCACACCTTGGGGCAAAGTGTTTTCTAATAGGGTGGATCAACTGTTTTCCCACCTGTATAGCAACTGTCTGCATGAGAAAGATGACCTCTACAGTGTAAGGGAATGACTGAGCACAGTAAACTGGGGTGTCTACCTTCTGAGCTCTAACCTCAGAGCCCCCATCTCTGGCTTCTACTCCTCCAGCTCCTGTCCATTCTGTCTTTCCTCTGCTGGAGCCCAAGGCCACACAGAGAATTTTGTGCCTTGGCTCTTTAAGAAGGTGCCTACATTCCCAGCTATCTCCACCATGGCAGACAGCTACTTTTCACAGCGAGATATTGTATGGGTATCCTTCTCAGTTCTGGTGCTCTCTGCTGAGGGGCCCCGCTCTGGGATTAGACCTCAGAGTTCTCTCAGTGGCAACCCCTCTCAGCTGAAATTTCTCTCTGGAACTTCAGTTGCTGTTTATGGGTGCCTGGCCAACCCTTTTGGGCTTCTACCCCACTTACCAGTCTCTATGTGGTCTTCACTTTCAGTCCTTTGTTATCAGGGTTCTCTCCAGCAAGTCTTCTTTTAAGTGATTATTCAGGAAGTTTTTCTGTATTTTAGCTATAATTCCAGTTTGGTCTGGGAGCATGTCTGTACAACATCCACTTACTCTGCTGCCATTTTTAATCTCTCTAAAGTAATTTTTAGAAACTAGGAGGATGACAGAATAACTTAGTAGCTCATTTATAAGAAGACATAGGGCTTTAGCCAATTTCTTTTTAGAAGAACTGCAAGGTGACGCACTGTAGGTACTAAAACATTATGAAGGCATGCTCTGTTGAAGCCGCCTGTGACCAACAGCTCACTGGAACAGAACAAGAAACATAGAATTAGATTTAAGTACAAATAAATATTTATTACCCATGAATGTTAGCATTTAAATAAGTTAAATAAAAAAGATATTTAAAAAATGACTTTGAGGCAAATGGTTAACTTTTTTGGGGGGGGGGGGAGATGAGGAGTAAATTCCTATTTAATTTTATACACCAAAATAAATTTCAGACAGATGAAGGAGTTAGATGGGAAATTAAAAATGCACAACGATGTGAGGAAAGTGCTGGTAAAGTTGCTTCCTGGCTACTCCAAGACTGCGTCGCTTCTTCAATGTCCTTCATGTCACCTCTAATGGAGAGTCACATGTGTCTGAGGTGCTGGTGGCTAGGATGGGTTGTTTCAGAACATTATTTATCACAGACCGAGAGGCTTCCCAGGAAGAATTCAGTCGTTGGGACAGGTGTGGCCCAGCATCTGGGCACAGTGAGTGCAGGTTGGGTTACGTGGGCTCCCACAGTGACTGTCACCTTGTAGCCTGTGGGTTATCTCTAGGGTCTGGGAGAGAGACTTGCACACTGAAACTGGAAGAGTCATTTCACCCAAACTTACAGGTCAGTGTGGCTCCAGCAGCCAGCCCCACGGGGACCATTTATAACAGAATAAAAGGCAAGCGGACATGGGCAGCTGCACCAACAAATTACACCAGATCTCAATGACTCCCAGCAACATGTGTCATTTCTTGCTCATGTTACATGTCCCCCTGTTCTCAGTCCCAGTCTAAACACAATACCTTTCCCCAGGAGTCGAGCTAATGGAGCAGATGCTCTGGGTTCACTGCAGCTCTCAGGACAAAGGGAGAAGGACCTTGGTGCACCCCACGCTGTCAAGAAGGTTCCCTTTCAGAAATGACACTGGCCAAAGTCAGTCATGTGACAAAGCGGGATGTCAATGCACCAGGAAGTATAACTCTCCCTGGCAGGCAGGCATAGGTACACTCGGTGGGTCAGTGATGCCATGTCTCCCTTATCTACCGTGCTGTTTCCGCAGTTTCGATTATCTGCAGCCAACAGCAATCCAAAAACATTAAATGCAAAATTCTAGAAACAAACAATCTGTGACTTTTAAATTGTGTGCCGTTGTGAATAGTGCAACACAGCCCTATAGTGCCCCGCCTCACCCGCTGTCTGGGGTTCCCATGCTGCATATGCTTCCCCCATTAGTCCCTTAGCAGCCTTTTCAGGTTATCAGACATTTTCAGATAGAGACCACATGCAACTAACTTTTATTACAGAGTATTGTTGTAATTGTTTCATTTTATTATTAGTTATTTTTGTCAGTCTCTTTTATAAATTAAATTTTATCATAAAAATGTGTGTATAGGAAAAAAACATAGTCCATATAGTATTATCTGAAGTTCTAGGCATCCACGGATAATGGGGGACGGCTGCACAATCTAACGAATCCACGTTTGCAGAGACGACCTTGTTGCTTGGAAACTCACAAGGTCCCTAGACTGTCCTGTTTATTTGGGAAATTGCATCGATGGCCTCAAACGCAGCAAGACTGGAGTTTGTCTAGAAGCCAGCTGCTTGCTCTTCCCTCTCTGAGGTGAATGCTCAGCCACTGGAGCAGATGCCGGAGGCCAAGAGGGGCCAGACCCGCCGTGCTGGCTGCTCCTCTATGTTGTTGACTCTGCCAGGCAGGGTGATAAATTCTCCCTCTAATCATGTTGGTGCTCCTCACTCCACAGGGCCCTGCTAATGAATGATCCACCAAGTTAGCAACTAACACTCCTCAACTGCTGAGCTGCTCTGTCTTTGTTATGCAAAGTCATGCCCTCACTATCTCCCACACAATACCTAGTTGAGTTCCGAGGGTGGTGGGATGGCTCAGAGGGATGATGGAGTGTGCAACAGCTCGGGTAATCTGTTTCCAGTAATTCAGGCCACTATAGACTGTCAGGCCTGCTGCTGAATACATTGGTTTAACTTGCCAAGGGAGAGGGGGGAACTCTACAAGCAGTGAAGAGGGACCCCATGCTGCCTTGTCCAGGAGACCTCCAAGTGAGCCTATGCCCACTCCCGGGCAGAGGAAGAGCCACATTGGGGGTTTCAGGAGCAACTCCAAGGAGACCCCACCCCCGGCCACCACTCACCATGGCTTGAGAGAAGTTAAATGCATACCGAATGGGGAGATTGTTTTTCTTTCTCAATCTGGGCCATGAATTTTTTTTTCAAAATTCATATTAAAACCAAGACTAGTCAAAAAGAGGGAAAGGAACAGGATCTTAAACCACAGCACGTCTGCTAGATCTCTGCTTGAAGCTACTGTTCAAGCAGTTGGGGATTAAAATGTGTCAGGCTTAGGGCATGACACCCTAGGACCATAATAGTCACAGGGACAGAGAAGTGCACCTGGCCAGGGCTGTCTCTGTGGGCAGCAGGATAGTCCAGTGTGTGACTATCCAAAGGGTGTGAGGATGCTGTGGAGAAGTGTTGGTCCCATGGGAGGTGTGAGTTCGTAGCAGTGAAGGTCCAGATGCCCAGGGGGAAGGTAGAGCTCAAGATCACCGGCAGAAGAGTTGTGGTCACACAACAGACTCCAAGAGGACAACTTCTCTTAACTTCCACCTCTCACCTGAGAGTTAATCAGCCCATGTCACCTGGCAGGCAGCTGAGTCAGCATGCCCCTCCCAGTGCTCACCTGGAGTCCAGGCGTGGCCTTGAATAGTCGGCAACATGGACAATGACCAGGGAAGACGGATTCTGTGGACAGTGGCTCCCAGCCTGCGCACATGCGCAATGTGTCCATTGGAGAAACTCCATCAGGGTCAGACTTGGTTCTGGTGAGGTGAACACAGACCAGGACTAACCTGTGCTCTTGAGGAGCCTGCATTTTCAGAACTTCGGCGTAAGCACCGAATGGATGAACCAGCCAGAGGGAGAGCAGTGCGTATTGATGTAGGTGTGCTTTGTTGTGGCTGCTTTACTCTCCACATGGACCATCTTGGTCAAGGAGAGCTTGTCAGAAGGAAGAGCCACCTGAGCCACCTTAAGTAAAGAAAATAGTTATTCTAAGTACAGTGAGTACAGATCTTATGCAGGAATATCCACCTGTCCTCCTCTGAAAACAGTGTCTTTTTTCAAGACTCCGGTCCCATATGACATCAGTAACCTGCACCAGTTCTTCCTGTGACACACTCTCTGTCGTGAAGTTTCCATGTTAGGCTGCAGGGAGGCATAGAGGGGCATAGATCTTAGCTTTCAGTTTCTGGTCTTCTTAGGGCATTGCCGAGATGTCCACATGTCTCCCCACATGTGGATTCAGGAGCTCTCTGCTACTCTATGTTCATGCTTGTGGCCAGGATGCTCCTGCTCCCACTGCCCTTGCACAGAGTCAGGGGTCTGCCGAGAGCAGAACCCATAGGAGACACCGAAGTAGAGATGCACTATGAGGGGTCAGCTCACATGGTTGTGGAAGTTGAGAGGAATCACAGTTGCTGTCTGCAAATTGGATGCCCAGGGGTGTGGTTCCAGTCCCTGCCTGAGGGCCCGAGAAACAGGGGCTCCCGTTTCAAGTTCTGGAGATGATGTCCCACTTGGTGGAGTGGGTGGGGATCTTTTTTTCAGTCCACTGATTCAAATGCTCATCCCTCCAGACACACCCTCGCAGACACTCAGGAACAGTGTGGCTTCAGTCTCTGGGGCACCCCTTCACTCAGTGATGCTGACACACTGACTCACCCTCAGGGAGTACCCGGAGTCAGACAGCACTCTTGCGGGTTATTGGAAAGAGGGAATTAGGGTCTCTCTTTTGGGCCCTAGGTATTCTCTCCCTGCCCAGACCAGGGAAATGTCTTGGGTTAAATATCTGCCCTTCTTTGCTAAACCTGAGAATACCTGAGACACTGGTTTTTGAAAATAAAATCCATGTCTACGGCTACATCTATGTCTACATCTATACCCACATCTCTGTAATGAGTGTGTGCTCTTTGAAAAATACAGTTTACGTTTCCATTTGTAAAACTTTTCTCTTTTAACAGAAATAGCATCGTACTATCTAATAGCTGCCTCGTACTGTTTTACCTACCTCTGCATGCAAGATGTTGCCAGGCAAACAAAAGTCTCCTTCATTAGCTTAGCACCACACGGCCTTCCATCGATGGGCACACCATCATTTATGTTACTGTCCTGTGTGTGTGCCACTTCGTGCCCATGCATTTCTAGGGATATCTACTCGATTTCATGGTAAAGATTCAATTCTTTAAAAAGAAATTAAGACACTACTGAATTGCTCTCTGAGAAAGCGTTTCTGGATTGATCTGCTACCAGCAATGCATGAAAAAGCTCATCACCATGCACTGAACGGTACCTATTCACTATTCCATTGGAAAAACCCACAGAATACCATTGCAGCTTTATTTTACATTTTCTTGGTTCCTAGCAAGATTAAACATTTTTTCATTTGCATTCTTTTCTTTGTTTATTGCCTGTTTATATTGTCTGCCCAATTTTCTATTACATTTTCATGTTTATATCTTATTGATTTTTGAGAAATCTTGATATATTTGTACATCAATCCTTTGGCTATTTTTTCCAGCTTTATTGAGATACAATGACATACAGCATCCTGTAAGTTTAAACTACACGTGTTGACTTGGTACATATATACACCCATATGCTGCAAAATGATGGCCACGGTGGTGTTAGCCAACACCTCTGCCATATACCTTCCTGCACCTAAACTGTGTCCTTCCATTTCAGTGAGAGCCCTTCATCTCACCGCCAGAATTTCTCATAAGGCAGGACTAGCGATGACTCCCCCCAGCTTTTGCTTGTCTGGATAAGTCCCTCATCTCCTTTGTTCTGGAGGATGGGTGTGCCAGGTATATTTAGCGTTTTAATATATCTAGAATTTACCTTCGGAGTGTGCTGAAAGCTAGGTAGCTGTCTCCTTTTCTTCCCAAAGGGTTAAATACTATTTGCTCAGCAACCTCTTCCTCCTACTTTTGAAATGCTGTTTGTGTCACACACTGAACGCCTGCCTGCCCAAGCCTTGCCTGAGCTCTTGTTCTCCTCTGTGGAGATCTATTTGGCTTTCCCCATACCAGCACCACCTTGAGACAGTTTGTGTCTTTCAAGGAGGCTTTCTTGGAGCCTGGGTTGATGGAAAGGAATCACTGCACACAGAACTGGGAGAGGGCCTCGCTCCCCTCACACATGCTCAGATCTCCTCTTGAAAATGCTTGGCTCAGCCCCTTCCTGCTCTCAGGGATGAGGAAGCCAGTGCATCACTGGAAGAGCTTCAGGCATTTTCAAACCTCAGTGTTTGGCTTAATTTATTAATAATCACAGAAAGAGGAGAAAACCCCGTGTCACCTCAGCCTGGGCCTGCCCCTCAAATCCTCATGTCCTGTCCTGGGATCCAGCTGTGCCCAGGACGATGGGTCCCAGGAGGAAGCTTCACATCTGGGCTGAGACCACGTGATATGTGGGGCTACGGGGCCGTGGGGCCGTGGGGCCGTGTGGATGGCCCACCCTACAAGACAACCACATGACGGGCCAGTGCCAGCTGCTTTACAGTGTCTTGGCACCTGCCATTAAATTATACCCGTGTGATGTCACAGCTCAGTTAGTGTGAGAATGTGCCAATCCAACCTTGTTCCTATTCAATTTCTTTATTTTTAAATATATTTTATTGATTTTAGAGAGGAAGGAAGAGGGAAAGAGAAATAGAGACATCAATGATGAGAGAGAATCATTGATTGGCTGCCCCCTGCACTCCACCTACTGGAGATTAAGCCTGCAACTCAAGCATGTGTCCTTGGCTGGAATTGAACTTAGGACCCTTCAGTCCGCAGACCGATGCTCTGTCACTGAGCCAAACCAGATAGGGCTCTTATTCAATTTTTTATTAAGAGCTGAAACCCCCTGACACACATACACACACACCACCCCCGCAAAAACAACCCACAATCATGAGTCCAGTCTTCCTAGGACCATACCGCTGTCCATTTACCCTGGAGTGATGCTGAGCCAGCCTATAGTGCCCGACTGTGAGCTCCTATAGGCAGGCATAGCATCTACGGCCCTTCAGATCATCTTGTCCTGCTTTTCTAGTTGGCACTGAGTCTGCACAAAGTAAGAACATTATTGTGATGCTGTCTGTCTAGAGAGCTGAGTAATTAGCACTGCCGCACATTCCCCAATGCTGTCCTCATTTTGGAAAGCCTTCCTTGCCCTGTCACTCATCCCATAATTTCCACTTGCTCCTTTGCCCCCCATGGCACCATTGTGTGATTCTTTATCTCAGTATTTGCTCAGTTGTCTGCATGTCCCTCGTGTCTATCTCCATTAGCGTCCTTTACATGCAATCAGATAGCTGCATCCGCACAGAGGCTCTGCAGCTTGATCAGCAAGCAACGCCTCAGACAGCTGAGCGGGCATGTAACTGGCATGAAATAATGAAGCATCTGCTCCGCGGCAAGTCCTCTCAGCACTGCTCTTGTCTGCTCGGAAATGCCTTGGCCCCTCAGAAAGACCATGTGTGTCAGATGGTAGGTCGTGAAAGATGGTGGCTCTAAAACAGAGCAGGAGTTGGAGGGAAGTGGAAGAATGTTATGTGCTCTGTCTCCCATCCTGTGTTCTCTGTTCTCTTTGCAGCACTGTCCAGGGTCTGCCAGATCCCACTGCCACTTGTCTCTCTCAGTAGAAGCTGTGCACCTTGATGCCCTCTATGATGCCAGACCTAGAACACATGACCCACCTTGATTTGGACACCTATGAGCTCTGCTCAGCTCCTCGGGTTTAATTTTCCCAGGAAATGGAGGGACACGGGTCCACTGGAAAGGAGGTGTGGAGGCCAGCACAGGAAGGAGTCAAGTGCAGCTCAGCAAGTTCAGTGCCTACAGCAAACTTGATTCACCGGTGGGATGGCCCTGGAGCTCCACAGTCCATCCTGGAGGAGCAGGGTGGGCTGCACAGCCGTAGGGGCTGCACAGCCATGGTGGGTTGGGCAGTGTGGAGAGGTGGACTTGGCCATGTTAACTTTTCTGAACCTTGGTGTCTTCATCTGTAAAATGGGGACAGTACTTATCACTTCCAATCTATGAAGAATAAGCAAAAGAATGCACATGAAATAATAGCTAGCACATGTAGCACTACATGCCAGGTAGTATGTTAAGTGGTTTGTATATCCTGACCCCCTACAGCCTTGGAATTAGGAACCAGTATTCTTCCCAATTTACTCAGACAGGGAAACTGAGGCACAAAGTTGTACCCAAGATCTTCTACTTAGAAAGTGGTAAAAGCCATCCCCAGAGTCCATGAAGTGAGGCACACAATGGTGTATAATCCCCAATGCCCGAGACCCTGACTTCTTCCCACTTTACTAGACATTGGCCATCTGGAAGGTGAGACAGGACATCAACTGGTTGCACAACTGAAGACCTGAACTGTGTGTCAGGGAAACTGTGCATATGTGGGCACAGAGGTTAAAGTGAATGGAGGCAGCTTTAGGCCAGCCGCCCGGGGCTCTGGGACAGGCTCAGTGCTATGGGAAATGGAGAGGGAGGTGGGTGAGACAAGAGCAGGGAGTGTGTAGGGAGACGGCAGTTTCCACACTAGCCTGACAGCCTCCGTTGTGGGGAAGGATCTGGAGATACACTGCAGGCAAGCTGCTGCAGGCCCTTGGCCTGGAAAGCCACGTGTGATGATAGGCCGACACCATTGGTGGTCAGGCAAGGCTGGGATACACTATCCCCACTCTATCCGCTGGCCTGCTTCCTACCTTAGACCAAGCCTTACCCCTGTTGGGTAGGTGTGAGGCCCAAACCTCCTCTCTAGGGTGAGGGCCTCCAAAAGTCTGTGGTTTTGAGAGAGAAGGTGTCTCTGGGACAAGTGAAGGTTTCATCTACGGATGACAGGATGTTTGAGGAAGAACAATGAAAAACAGAAAATGTTTTGCTTTTTAAAGAATCACTAGGGGCCCGGTGCACAAAATTCGTGCACTGGGGGGTGAGTGGTCCCTCAACCCAACTTGCCACCTCTCACATACTGGGAGCCCTCAGGGGATGTCCAACTAATGGCTCGCATCCAGCCATCACCCTGCTCAGCTCAACCCCAGCTGCCTGCGACCACCCGGCCCTGGGGGGTGGGTGCTCGCCGCCACTGCCATTCCATCTTCACCCCTGGGGCCCAGCGCTCATGCCACTTGGTCCTGCCCCTGCTCCTAATTGGCTGGTAGCATAGCCAATCAGGAGCTAAGATATGGTCACATTTGCATGTTTCTCTTTTATTATATAGGATGTACAGAGTATGCTTAGTGTGCCACGCCCTGTTCTAAGCAAATGGCATAGATTAATTCACTTAATACTCTCAACAGCCCTGCCAGGTAGGCTCTTTCCTTCCCATTTCCAGATAGAAAATAGAGGCACAGAGAGGACCATCTGGTAAGTGCCGGCAGACAGTGTCACGGCCAGCACCAGGCCAGCAGCGCCCTCAGACCTTCTCTCCAGTCCCCACATCTCTGAAAAGTGCTCCAGGCTTGGCTTCCAAGGCCGCTTGGTCTTCAGTTCTAGCCTCCTCCTCCTCCTTCATGTTCATCGACGACCCTTCCTTCAGACCTAGTCTTGTTTTCTGACCACGCCCAGACTCTATGCTTTATTTGTCCATTCAAGTAGTTAAGAAGATACCATATTGCCACACAGTTTCTGGGCTAACCCTGCTCCCGGGAGCACACATTTGCATTAATGTGAGAGACGATGGAATGAACCAGCACATATACACCCAACTCATCTTAGATAACAATGCACGCTATGAAACAGATAAAGCGGGTCAACCAGGGAAGGCATCTCAGAGGAGGTGACATTTGGGCTGAGAGTTGAGTAGTGAGAGAGGGCTGATGATATAGATCCTAGAGAAGAGCATTCTATGTACAGGAAAACAGAAAGTACAATGTTCTGAGGTAAGAATGAACTTGCTGTATTCTAGACACAGAGAAGAGGGGGCGATCTGGGGAGTGGGCACTGACATCAGTTGAGATAGAGAGGCATAGCTTTCGAACAACCTTTCAGAGTGCCCTGAGGAGCAGCCAGTGGCTGGGTCCCCAGGTGTCCCCTGGCAGTGTGGTTGCTAACATCCTCTAGAACAAAGATGTGTGATATTGCCTGGTGTATAAACATAACATTCCCACAGTTGAATGAGCCTGTTCCAAAATTGGCTTATCCAATCTAGCTTGAAATAGTGAAGGCAAAAGCCTTTCACTCAGTGGACGCCTCCAAGTCCAGAAAACTCCAACAGCTCGTCCTGTTTCCCACAGAAACCTCTTTAAAGACAGTGAGTTAATCATCCTGTTTAGTAATGAGAATGGAGCTTCATCAAGGCTTCCTCCCAAGAGGGCTGCTAAGAAGGCTTCCTGTCCTTCGCTGGTGGCTGCCTGCCCCAGTAGGTAGGCTGACTGCCTGATGCTGTGACTATTGCCAGCACATGGCTGATATTCTGTGCGGGAAACGTGTAAATGTTGAATGTCACCACCCTGTGCCTTTAGCCTCCAGATGCCTCTCACCATCCTTCAGCATTTCCAGGTCCTTCCACCCGACTGCGGAGACTCAGCCTCCTCTGGAACCTAAGCTGGGGTGTGTGTTGAAGGAGATTCTGGATCAATTCTGATGTCCTAGTAGAGAAACAGAAGAAAGAGCACATGGAGGCAAGGCTGCAGGCAACGAACCATCCTAAGAGCATGAGTGTGCAGAGAACCCTCATCAAGGAGGTCCGAGCTGTGTGCATGGTGTTAATCCATAAACAGGTGTGGTATTTATATAAGTGCTATCTATCCATCTCTAGATACACGGCTGTCAATCTCTGTGGAGACCACTCCAGGGACCCCAGGTAACCATTCCAGGAACCAAGTCTGTACAAAGGGAGCACATGAAGGAAATGCAGGGTCCGCTCCCCTATAACTCCCCTCACTCCCAACCCCCGAGTATACATCAGTGAGCAGAGAGCACATTCACCAGCATTTGTTTTGGAGCCGCCAGTCTCTTCTCAGGGGACTGGGTGGTCAGGCCTGGAGCTCAGAACCCAGCAGTGTACATGGTCCTGGCTGCATCTCTTGGGTAGAAGACTCAGAGCACTGGGAACACTTGGGGGTCAGATGTTAACCCCTCTGAAGTGAGCTACCAGCCGGGGCACTGCTGGGAAGTGGCAGCTTCCTCTACCAGAGAGTCTGAGGAAGCCCGGATCAGGTGAGCATTTGAGTTCAGGTAAAACTCCTTTCCCAGAGGTGACTGGCATCTCCACTGTCTGACTTGTCCAGTCCACTCCTGAGGCAGGCCTGCTGGGTCAAAGCATTTAGGGCCCTCCGTTCTCCTTGAAGAAAACGTAGAGTCCTTGCATGTGTGCTGCGCTTGGCACAGCTGGTTACTCTCCTTGTTCAGGCTGTTGCGGCTGGACTAGCCTCCTTTCCATTTCCTGGAAGCCGCCTGCACCGCCCGGCCCCTGGGCCTCTGCACAGTCAGGGTCTCACTGCAGCTCTGGCTTAATGAACTCCTAGTCTTCTTCAGATGTCAACTCACATACTTCTTGGAAACTTTCCCTCATCCCTGAAGGAAACTTCTTTTATGAAGTTTCCCTGTTAGTACCCTGTGTTCTCTTCCCAACAGTTCCCTGCATGTATCTGCATCATTCCGTTGTTTGTTTGTGATCTGCCTCCACACCAGCATGTACTCTGCGATGGAGACAACTATACAGAATCTTTTCTTTGCTGATAAAGAAGCAACCAGTGCTCAACACAGTGCTTGGAATACAGAAGGAGCTCAGTGAGTGCTTTCATGCTGTGCAAATCACCCCTTAGAACATTCTGTCCAAGTTTAAGCTGCTCATCAATGGAATCAGACAGCCTTCGCCCAACTCCAGCCACTGCTTTGCCCGTAGCTGGGGCTCAATAAATATTTGCTGACCAACGGGCAGATATGGAAGGAGAAAAAGAGATCCTGATCAAGTAGGCTTACTGCCCTCAGCATCTCCTTTCTAGTCCATCAGCTCAGCCACAGGATCCCATAAACATGGGCATCTGGTCCTCGGGACACCCTCCAAAGTGGGCTTTCAAACCCACTAGCGTTGTTCTGCGGCCTTCCTTTGCTGGTTGTCTGCTTTACTCTCACTCTCCTCCGCATACTCTTGGCAGACCTGGCGACTCCTGCTCTGCCTTTGCTGCACACTCTGCCATAGTCGATACAAGCTCTTTGCTTCATGTTCTGAAGTCCTAGACTTGACCCATTTTCTTGCTCAACTGATCTTTAGAGACCACAATCCAGTCCAGAGCACATGGCCGTCATCCCAGAGGGGAAGTCAGGCTGTCACTGTGCACCAAGGCTAACATGGCTGTGTTGGACATTTTAACTGGCCGTGAAGTAACTCTTTAAACCAGGAAACAGCACAGCCTGCATGGTAAGCACGCAGCCGGCAGAGCACTGAAGCCAGGCCCCTGCACCTGACCAGATGGCCATTTGTGGATCAGTTACTTTGGAAGACGGCCGCTCCAGGCATTGGCTGGGGGTCATCATCCAAGTGGCCATGTGGCTTCATCACTGGCAGGGTCTCAGCTGTGGCAGAATCAGAAAGCGCTGAGGAACCAATGGCCTTACTTCTTGGAACCTGGAGTAGAGTCGGGCCTCCTTCCAGCACAGCATTTCCGCCCAGGCTAACGGGCTGCTGTGGAGGCACATCAGACATCAGGTATATGCGACCTGCACTCCCACCATTAGCTGAAATCGTTTCTTCTTTTCAAAAAGTACATTCTATTTCTCCAATTCGGACAAAACGCACAGAAGACTCTCTATGAACTCGCGGGCAGTGTCCCTCACTGGTGGCTGCAAAGTAAAACCAGTCAGAAGTTTGAGAATCCTGGTGCCCAGCTCCCCTCTAGACCCATTCCCATCCTCTCCGAAAGATCCCAGAGATTCCAGCCACCAGGGCAAGGCATGGGCAGGAGACGCTGCTGGAGAGAACTGCCAGTCCAGGGTCCCAAGACTCTGGGTTCCGTGGAGCAGGGCTGCTAGGACCCCACGTTAACCAGCTGGTGCTGCTGCGGTGGGTCCAGGAGCCGCACGTGAGCAGCCCTGGCCCAGAGCTTTGGAGCGTGCAGTGTGCAGAGCAGCAGCAGAAAACATAATCAGACATTAAAGTCTCAAGCCCACCCAGACCTGTCACATCAGAATCCATGTTTTCAAAGGGCTCTAGGCAATTCGTATGTTCACCAAGGAATGAAAAGCGTTCGTCATACAGGGTGCCCACGTGCGTGCCAGGCCGGTTAGCTAGGGGAGTGTATTACCTGCCTGCACAGTGTTTTTAGAGATTTAGAATTAATTGACATCACTTAAAAATTGGGATTTGGGGCTGCTGTTGAAAAACTGGAAGATGTAGCAACATTGGGGCTCTATCCTCTCTGATAGCTCTGGAAACAGGGTACACGTGCTCTGAGCTGCCATGGAACGAGTCGCTCTCTAATGATCCAGGGTGGCCTCCACAGGCATTTAAAATTTCGTCTCCTGGTTCACACCCTCTCCTCTCCACCGTGGAGAGTTGCTGCTCCCAAGCATCATATCTTTTATCTCTTTGTACCTCATGCTACCATGTGTGGGAGGGATGGTACCACTTACTGAGGGTGCTGAGGAAGGTCCAATAGACACAGAGAGCATGTTCTCAGCTCTCTACCCTTTGTACAGGAGCCGTTATACTCCAAGTTCCTCAAAGTTTGTCCCTGAACCGGGGGCATTGATGTCACCAGGAAACTCGTTAGAAATGAAACTTTCTGGACCCACCCCAGACCCAAATGCTGAGAGAATCACCAAGTGTTTCCAGGGAAAGTGGAACTTGGTGTGGATTTCACGGCACTGAGAGCCCGCTGCAGGCTCCATACTTATGTGCAGAGAGTTACAGCAGGGTTCACGGTGGCTGAGGCTTTGCAGGTGAGAGACACAGAAAGAAAAGGCTAGAATGTGGGAGATGGAGCTTCTCCAGGCCTTTCATCCACAGTCCCTGACTCCGCCCACCTCAGTTCCCCTGGCAGGCTCTTGAGGTGTGATTCTGAGTCCGCCTGCTGCCCGGGGTCCCTCAGTGCACCATGTCTGCTAGATTGGGTTCCTCAGGTCACACTGTCACCTATATCCAGCCCAAACCGGCTGCCCGGTAGACGGGTGTGTTTGGGACTGGGCCAACTCAGTCCCTGCCCTTGCTTCTCTCTGTTGGCACCGGTCATTTGCAGAGTCCCAGGAGGCCTATGGCCAGGGCAGCCTGAGTAACAGGAAAAGAAAATGGGGGCCATATGACCTTCAGAGAGGAAGTTGTGAAGTCAGGAGACATGATTCTTAAGGCAAGAGCCCAGGCGTTGACAAGCATTGAAGGGAGGGCTAAAGACGCGTGTTTCCTGAGGTGATGACAGGTGCATGGGACGAACACAGAGGACTCCTCGGTAACTCTTGCTCTGGCAGTTTCTAAAGAGTGAGTCAGCAGGAAGAGTGTTGAGCTTATTTAGGTGTGACATGGCCGAAGCAAGGTGGAGAAGCTGGCCTTTGGGGAATTCTCTCAGCAGAGGATCGTCCACAATGACAGTGGTGACAAGGAGACATCAGGAAGGACAATAGCAGCATCATTTCTCAGTGACAGCACTCTTGTAGGTAGTTTCTGCACACCATCGCAGGTCAACAAGCTTCTGCTGTGAGGGCCAAGTGTACATATTTTAAATTCTTTTTATAAAGATTTTCTTTTTATTTTTTAATGTTTTTAAAATTTATCTTTACTGCTGAAAGTATTATAGATGTCCCCTTTTCATCCCCATGGACCCCTTTCACTCCCCACCCTCCCCCCTCCCGCCCCCAGGCCTTCTCTGCACTATTATCTGTGCCCACTGGTCATGCATATATGCATATAAGTTGTTCGGTTAATCTCTCTTGGTTTTTAGAGAGAGAAGAAAGAGGGAGAGAAAGAGATATCAATAGGCTATCATCTGCACACCCCCTGAGCCTGGAATTGAATGAGCAACTCTTTGGTACATAGGATAACACCCAATCAGCTGAGCCATACTGGTCAGAGCTAGTAAATATTTCAGGTTTAAGGGTCACATGGTTGCAACAATTCAAGTCTGCTCTTATAGCACAAAAGTAGTCATGGACTAAAAGTAAACAAATGGGCATGCCTGTGTTTCAATAAAAATTTATTTCCAAAAACAAGTGGGGGGCCAGATTTGATTCACAAGCTATACAGTTTGTTGCTAACATCTACATTATCTCAATGACCCTCAGGACACTGTGAAGTCGATGCTTTTAGGATTCCCCATTTTATAGATCAAGAAGCCGAATCTTGGAGAGAGAAAGCAGCTTCCATGTAATCCCAGGACAGTAAAGGATGGATTCAGGATTTCCTACACCATCATGTCTGGCAAACATGTCTATTCCTAGAAGTTTCATCATTCTGGCTCACAGGTACCAGCTCCATTTTTTGAGTTACTTAGTAATTATTAAGCAGCCTCAACATATCTACCATGATGCATCATCTCATTTAACTATCAGGGCAGTTGCACGAGGTGCAGCTCCTTGGACATTCACAGAAAGGAGCCAGACATCTAATTAAGCCGCATAGGGGCAGTTTCAGGCACTCCAGGGAACAGCTGCCTCCTCTGCCAAACAGATGCTAATCCCTGAGTAGGCTGGAAAGGCCAGCTCGCCACACCCCGGGGAAAACCATCATCCCCCAGATTATGGGGAGGGGATAAATACAGAGGGGAAATTCCTCTGCAGAGGCAAGTGCAGTGAAAGCCAGATGGCAAAGCAGAACTATGGTGCATGTGCAGTAGGAGCCAAAATGGCGACAGAAAGGGAGTGTCCACCCTGGGAAACCTTCGGGCAATGCCAGATAGAGCACACGCCTGGAGGAATGGGAGGGACAAGCCCAGCACCACAGGGGAAGACCTAGGAAGGAGAATAGATAGTTTGAAAGAAAGCATGCTCTTCTCCAAGCCCAAGAAATATAGCCAAAGGGTAACAAAGGCCTGAGGCCTGGGCCCTCCCTCTTTAGCAGCCGGAGGGCTGAAGCACAGCACTGATTCCAGGCCTGACATGGGACAGCCAAAGCATGCCATATGGGGCCTGGGTGCTCTGGGTCCTGACCCCCTGCTGGGCATGGTGGGCCATTCGGCCTGCGGTCCAAGCTTGGCCCTCTTACTCAGAGAGAGAAGCTGAGCCACCTGGCTGTGGATGAGACCCAGGCACCTGGGGCAGTCCTGGGGGTCAGAAGGGAATAGTGGGGACTAGCAATCATGATAAGAAATATTACTAACACTCACCTCTTAACTGTGGTGGTTCTTTTCTGATGAGAGAAAGCACATTCTCACCTGGCTGAGAACTGAACGCCCTGGGATGGGAGCAACATCGGAATGCAGCCTGTCCTCCTTCCCCAGAAGTGCCTGTCAGTCATGGAAAGATGAACAACCCTGTTGCTGAAGGGATCTGGTCCCAGATGTGCCCGCTCTCTAAAACCCTTCAGCCCGCATTGCCTGGAACCTGCAACCATTAGACCTCGCTCACTTCCCCTGCCTGTAATTCCTACTTCCCCTTGTAATCTTTGTGCTTCTACTACTTAAGCAGCCAGCTTATGGTGGGGGCAGGGCAGGTTTCGGTGGCTGACCTGCTGCTCTCCCGCGCTGCCCACAGGACTGGAATCAACGCTCCTGTATGACTCAGCCCTGTCTCTGCTTTGTTGGCTCGAGTAGTGACAAGCAGCCTGGACCCATTGGTTCAGTCCTTTGTTGTCACTCCTGTAAGTCTTGTCACTGCACCTCAAATCCTCCTGTGTGTGTGTCCATGTAATGCGTTCCCAGGGATTTTGTGGAAAAATCCTGCTCCCACCTTCCCCTCAGAGCCTGTGGTTCTCAGAGGATAAGGTTGGCATCCACCTTAGTGAGAGGCTGGGCTTGGAATCAGGCATGGTCCTTAGGGTCCAAGTCCAGTGGTCTTTCTCCCAGGCCTGTTACTGCCAGATTTTAAAAATCCCCCACAGTTCCTGAACAGTCAAAGTGGAATGTGTCTACTGTACAGGAATGTGTCCGCTGTACAATCACGAAGATAAAGACGAGAACAAAGGGTCACTCAGAATACACCAATCTAAAATTAACCTCAGCTATCCATCTGACACTTTCCCCATATTGACCCCTGCCCTCTCTCTCTCACACATACTAAATGAGACATTTCCATACTTGTCACAAGATTGTGAGCATTTTATTATGTTACAAAATTTAATGAAATCACCATTTTAATGATTGCATATTTTCCCAGCATAGGACATAAATAATTCCTAATGATTTAGATACTTTCTCTCTGTCGTGAAGGTTTTGAACACAGACTCCAAAACACTAGTAATTGAAATAAGATCATAAGAAGCACAAAGATTACAAGGGGAAGTAGGAATTACAGGCAGGGGAAGTGAGCGAGGTCTAATGGTTGCAGGTTCCAGGCAATGCGGGCTGAAGGGTTTTAGAGAGCGGGCACATCTGGGACCAGATCCCTTCAGCAACAGGGTTGTCTAGGGTAAAACTGCTATTTGAATCTTGATCCTGCTATTCTGGCCGCTGTTCACACTTACTTGCTTCAAACAATAGGGTAGTTACTTCAGCTTCCAGATTGAGATCTAGAAACCCACATAAATCCATTTAAGGACCAGAACCATAAAGGAGTGACTCAGTGGTGCCAGGAGTTGGGCTGTCCTATCTGCTTTCACAAGATAGGACCACATTCCCATGTCTAATAGATGTATGGTTAGAGATAAGGAGCAGGAAACAGGAATCAATCATAGCCCACTGAAACTTCCCTATCCTGGATACGACCCTGAAGGCTGTTCACCAAATTTAGAGCAATAAAAATTTATGGTTAAGACCCTTTAAAAGGACTGCTTACACCCGGGACGGAGCGATTGTGAGTGTATGGACTCCACCAGCATGTGGTGTCCTCCGAGCGTCCTGGCCAGTTCAATAAATCCTTGCTTGCCTATTACCAACTTAGCTGCCTCCGTGGTCATTTGCAACTGGTCGTGGAAGTCGTCCCACAACAGTAATTTTCCCAGGGTAAATTCCTAGAAGGGGGATTGTTGTTCCTTAAATTGTTAGTTGTTTTTAAAGCACTTTATACATAATTCCAGTTTACATTTTTTTTTATTTTTAGAAATTTGTGCTAATTTTTGTTCCCCTCAGTTGGTCAGATTTACCTAAGCCCAAATCAATAATAGAATTTTAAAATTTGATAATTTTGTGAATTAAAATGGTCCATTTTTTACTTTGACTTTTATGAAGTAGTGAGGCTTAGAAATTTTCTTACTAATCTGCTAGACTTTTTTGGAAAATATTACTGGCAGGTTTTTATTTGCCTTTAACAGGAAATAAACGCATCCGTACTCACGGATCTTACTCCTGGCAAGGGGCACACGGGCCATTACAATGTAACGCATCAGCAGCGAGAGTGACCACAGGAAGCTGCCTGCCCGTGTGGAGTGCGCCAGGTGCTGGGATCCACAGCTGAGTCCTGAGCTCCCGGCTGCATGCTGGGTTGTGCTCACACACACGTTACTCCGGGGCAGGAATCAGCCCAGGCAAGGAGGTGGCCAGATGCAAGCAGGAGCTTTGGAGGCTGATTGTCAGCACCAGGCCAAAAGGCCTTTGTTCTGTAACAGCCACAGGCACTGCCACCATCTCACCATCCTTTCAAATAAGTACAAGGAGGTAAAAACAATGTCACGAAAAACTTTATTTAGAGACTATGAGCTTGAAGGTTGGCAAGAAACCCCCCCCCCTTTTTTTTGGTAAATTTAGAGAAAATAAAAATGCTTTGAGGTCTGGCATTTTCTCCCCTCAGTCCTCAAGCATCTTTGATTCTGAAGCAAAATAATCCCTTTGCCATGTGGGGCTCTCCTTTTGGGAACAATAGCATTTCTGTTTGTGTATTAGAATGGGCTGGGATGTGTTTCTCAATCCAGGCACCATCGATAATTTTATAACAAATAGTAATTTGTTCTTGAGTCTAAAGAAGAATTATCCAATAGTTTCCATTTAAATATTTGGAGAATTGTGATATGAGAAAATCACTTTTCGCATCCGCTGTTGGCCTTTAGGGTGGAATTAATGACAGAAAGATCTTGAGATCAGTGTGAAAGACGGGCAGATCTGGCTCTGGGAGAATGAGCTCCATTTGCCAGAAGTGTCTGAGGGAGACCGTAGTCCTAGGGCAGGATGCTGTGCGACTCCACAAAAGAGAAAAGATGCTCTACTCCTTGCTCTCTTGTTTTAAATATTCATATTTGGGTTATATTGCCTCTTGCAGAACTTATTTTTTAAAAACAGAAGCTGAACTTTTCTAGAGTACTCAAACATCACCACACACACTGCAAATACTGGCTTCTTGGGGCCCTACAGAGAAAGCTTTCTTTAAAGAAGTTAAAATAGAAATTTTCTGCAAACTGAACTATTTTTACCAGCCTAGAGCTGGAAGATTGTTCATGGTCTCTCTCAGATACCATATGGTTAACAGTGGGCAATGGAGTCAAATCAGCAGTGCGAAGGCACAAGTGTGTGTGTGGGAGGCGGGGAGGACACTCCTAGGCAGTTTCCATAACTAGTGCTACAGATCTTTGCTGAGATCCCAGGCCTGCCCTGAATGGAGATCTAGTTTTCTGGAACCTGAATCTTCCGAAGGGCTGGACCCTTTTTCTCTTCCCATCAGGAGCCATGGGTGACCAAGAGGCATGGGTGGGCAGGAACTATGTATCAACAAAGGACACGGGTCTGCAGGGGCCACTGCCAGTCAAGTAGTTGCCATGGAACAGCGGAAACAAGGGGTCAACAGAAGCCAGGAGCCAGGGAGAACCGGGGGTCTGTTGAAAGCAGAAGTGGGCCAGCACGAGCCATGAGCCAGCGAGGCCACAGGTCAATGGGAGACATGGGTTAGCAGAAACCACACATCAGCCAGAAGGAGTCAGCAATAGATGGTGGGGCAGAGGCTAAAAGAGGATGGGTAACTGATGCCTGCCCTTCCCACCACCATAAAACAGGGGAAGCCACGCCTGGGTGAAAGCTACAGGATAACAACAAAGCCCAGTAGAAAATACTTAGTAACGACAGTGTCAATAATGGGTAGAGATAAGTCAGTCACCATCTTAATAGGGTAGGGGACAATGTGTTTCTGAGAGGTGCAGGAGAGCCTAGCATGTGTAGGAGCTTAACTCTAGGGGCCTAACTCTGAACATTACCGACTCTGTGCTAGCTGTCAGTTTAGCAATTGAGATTCGTATCTTTCCTAATTTCCCAGGTGTTCTTATTATAAACCCACGCTACTAATTATTTTTTAGATTGGATGCTTATAAAGGTAAATTCTTGAGATATAGTATCCAAGTTTTTAAGGTTCTTGATACATATTGTTAAATTACTTTTCAAAAATGATGTAAAAATTTGCTCTTTCCCTCCTTCTAATTAAAATACTTATTAAAATGTATTCTCACAGATACAAAGTTTTGGGGGATGGAAAGCTATTAGTATTGCTATCTGTCAGCAGGAATTTCCAGCCCACAACTTTCACGTAGAACCGCAACGCGTCAAGCAAAATGGCAAAGGAGGGTAGTCGTGCCCATTCTGGCGGGTCTCTATCACACAAGGCAGGACTCCTCGGAATTTTAGAGAAAGAATGCAATTCAAATATAATCGGCCCAACTCAATAAAGTAATTTACAAGACCATGTGACTTAAGATCAGAAAGTAGAATGGTAGATCCGGTGTGGCTGGATCCAGGGGTCGACAATGTCCATCAGGATAAACCCATCTGCTCTTTATTCTGCCTCAGCCCTGGTGCCTGCAAGCTCTGACTGGCCTTTCGCCTGAGGTGTGCCCCTTTGGAGCCTGATGCTGAGGGAGTTACCCACCGACCTCCCCCACAGGAGAGTGTGGTTTTAAAAGCAGATAGAAGTGGAAACACACGTCCTCAAGTCCCGTCTAATGGACATGCGGCTTCAGGGAACACTATGACTGGCCACAGCTGCCTTTGGAAGTGTCCGGAATGGTTGGGACGTTCCCACCGGTTGTTTCCTCTCGGACCTCTTCTGGAAGGCAGCAGAGTCAGAATGTCACAGGCTGGGAGAATGAGAACGTAGCTGCCTGTTGCATCCAAGATGTGGCGACCAGAGAGATAGTCATGGCTGGAGCAGACATAGGAGCGATGCATAAAAACTTCTGTAAAAAAGGCTTTACATTGAATTTTAGAGAGCAAAACGCCCATCTGCTGCCTCCTGCCCTGACGGGCATGGAACCTGCAGCCTCCTGGCGCACTGGACACCCTCCAACCAAGTGAGTGCACCAGCCGGCTGATGACTCCTTTCCAGCACCGTTTTCAGCATCGGCGAACAGGAATGTGAAGGCGGGCAAACATGCCTTCGCAGTGCAGCACCCAGGTGCTCGGGGGCCCAGCCGGGGGCAGACTGTGGGGAGAGGCACTGTTTTTACTTAATTTGGACATTTCTAATATCACAGTAGGCAAAAACAACTGTCCCCAGAGGCTCTGAAAATTTCAAGTCATCTGTCCTCCTGACTTGCTCTCCTCCTGCACGGAGACATTTCCAGAACATCACATGCCCCTGGAAATGTACTTCCCTGAATGCTAAAGCTGCTAACAGCTCCCGCAAGGAGCTGCTGAACGGGTAATGAGTGCCCGGGCTCAGGTGTCAGAGCGTGATGGAGGGGACTCTCTCCCCAAGGCAGCATTCCCCTCAACAGCATCCACGGGGTGACGCTGGGGAGCTGTCGGTGTTCACTCCAGGCTGCTGTGGTGGGGAGCCACTTTCCAACACCTCAGCCCCTTCTTCCTCATGCTCCAACTCTGGGTAAAAAATGGATTCTCCACAGGCTGCTCATAACCAGCCTCCGTGCCCCCGGAGCACCTGTCTCTAAGGGTCTTTGACTCCATCCTCCAGGGCCACTCTGCTTAGGGAAGGACACCAAGGTGTAATTAAGCCAGGTGACATGGTTTTAAAAGTAGAACTCATAAGAATAATAGAATGGTAAAGGACCTGAGAGGTGGGAGAAAGAAAATTTGCCCAGGAGATCTAGGAACTTAGCAAAAGAGGAAGCATTCAAATTCAGTCTTAAAAGAACAGGAGTTTGCCAGATGGAGCCCAGAGATGATAATAAAAGAACTAACACCTTCAGTGCAGATAGGCAGCCAGCTCTTGGGGCCAAAACGCAGCGTTTGGTAACAACTAGCCAGGAACAAGGCTTTCGGGATGAGTTATAAAACCCTGCCGCTGTCCTGCACGCTCAAGGCCACTACTGACCAGAGGAACACTCACCTCTCCAGTCCTGACCCCTCCCACCTCCAGCCAGAAAATGCCTCCATCTCTGTGACTCCTCGTCCACACCCTCCTGAGCTTTCATTCCATCACTCCTTGTTGTGCAGCCGTTTGCAGACACGCTTTTCTTCCCAAATGGAGGGCAAGCTCCTGGAGGGCTGAGCACACATTTCATCCTTCCTTCTTGCACACAGTCCTTCGGTCATGGCAGGAACCTCCTAAAGGTCTGTGACGTGAATGCTGTCCACTTGAAAACCACACAGCTGATGGATTGACTTTTACTGCATTCTAGCCAGCGTGCTGTTTCCTTGTCTGGGGCTTTGAGTACAATGTCCGTGAGCAGGACAGATGGAGGCCAAATAGGCAGACTGGCTTAAAGTACCAGCAGGTGTGCTGGACGCTCTCAGCACCGGACTGTGAAGTGATCCACTGTTATGTGGGCTCAGGGACGACGGGCTAGCGGAGACAGGGTGAGAAGCCCGGGATAGAGATGTGCTTGGGCAAAATAAGGCTGGCTATCAAGGGAGAAGCACATCAATAGAAACCATAATTTGCATAGTTTCTGTGCCATGTTTAAGTCAATTCCTCTTTTCTGCCTTGTTCTCCACTATATGCTCAGTTCCTGCACATAGAATGTCTGATACATATTTGCTGAATTGAAGAATGCTGACATAGAGAACAAGTTCTCTGGGCTGTTCCTACAGATAAGGAGTTGGGTTTCATTTAAGAGGATGTTTATGGATAAAGGGGGATTCCATCCAGTCACAGGAGATCCAAGGCAGGCACTGGTAGGTACATCCTCAACTGACAGTCCTCTCCAGGGCACTGGGAGAGGTCCCAGAAAATAAAATTCAGTTAAGAGGAGAAGCAGACACATTAGTTAATATAGGAGACATCTGCTTTTTTTAAAAAGCTATCTATTCGTTTTTCCTTCTTTATAACAGTCCCCGGAGTTCCACTGCAGAACCATCCTTTTGCTGATTCTTGGTCCATATGACTTGAATAGAGTTAACTCTCTACCAGTTTGTTCTTAAGAGGGTGGGGCCCACACATGGCCAGATAACAGTGATTGGTTCAGGATTGGGCATGAGACCCAGTCAGAGCCAATGAGAATTTGTGGGATGTTTGTGGCTATTGCTGGGAGACAATTTGCCTTCCTGCCCGCAGCACTTGACGTGGGAAGGATTGGTTTCAGAGATACCGTATCCATTTGCCATCAAGTTGTAGAACTTGAGAATGAAGCTCACAAAGTGAAAGGATTTGAAACAGTTTGGATGACACAATTTCTCAAAATATCTCTAGGCTTTTAAAATGAATATGTCAAATTCCCATTTTATTTTAAGACAGTATGATTTTAGTTTTCTGTCACTTGCAATTTTGAGAGTCATGACCGAAGGGACCACCGCTAAATTATCAGGCACAAGACCCAAGACAGAGTCAGTTTTCCCTGATTATTAACCTTACTTTTGTAACTTAATAAGGAGATTTGTTTTCCTTTATGTTTTCAGCTATATGGGGCCAATATTTTCTCTGAAATGATTAAGCAATTATCTCCAAATTATTATTCCCACAAAAGTGAAATGTCATCTTTATCTTATTCTGCTAAACTTATATATAACTTTCTTTCAACTATTCTATACTCATCAGTCTGTTCCATTGATCTGTGTATTTCTGTGTCATTAATTGGTTTTATCATTTAGCTTTATAATACATGTTAATATCTATTGACTACTCATTACCTTCTGTTGCCTTCAAACTTCAATTTTTTGTTTCCGGCATGATATTCCTATAGACAAAAATTAGAAACTTACAACCAAGGTCTAGAAAAGTCCCATTGGGATTAAGATTAGAGATAATTGGAGAAAAATGAGTTTTTCAATTCAGGACTTTGGTGAAATTTTTTTCTTTTATTTAAGTCTATGCACCTCTCAGTAAAAATTTATAACCTCATCTCATTAGAAAAAAGCGATTACCCTGAAACGTGCGTTACTCAGCTCCAACCCCAGTTCCCTCCACATCCCTTTCATCTAATGACATTCCAGACCTTGTTCCTTTGTTTCCATTGTTCCAGTTTTGCTGCGATGTGACTAACATACACACGGCATGCTCTGAAGGGTGCAGCATACTGCTTTGACTTCCATACAATCAGCTGAGCTAGCATCCATTGTCTCATACACATACAAATAAAGAAAAAAAAAAAGCTTTTTTCTTGGATGACAACTCTTAGGATTTATTATCTTAACTCTCAGAGTCAGCTGTAGTCATTAAATTATACATCACATTCTTAATACTTATTTATCTCACTAGAAGCCCAGTGCACAAAATTCGGGCATGGGGGGGGGTGTTCCTCAGCCCAGCCTGCACTCTCCCCAATCCAGGACTCCTCAGGGATGTCTGACTGCCTCTCACAATCCAGGACGGCTGGCTCCTAACCCCTCTGCCTGCCTGCCTGATCACGCCTAACTGCTCCCTTGCTGGCCTGATTGCCCCTAACTGCCTCTGCCTTGCCCCACACCCAGGACCCAGGCTTCTCTCCCTCTGGCCAGCTGCAGGCACCCAGGACCTGGGCCAACTTCACCGGGGCTGGCTGCAGCCACAGGCTCCCGAGACTGTAGGGTGGGTGGCTTGTCCCTCTCCTGGGCCACAGGTGCACTGCTGGTGCCTGGGACCATAGGGCGGGCGTCCCTCTCCAAGGCTGCAGCCTAGCTGGTCCCCATTCCTTTTTCCTCAGTGGTGAGTGTCTGAGCTGTTACTGCGTCAGGGCATGAGAGTGTGACGAGCATTTGCATACTAGCTCTTTATTATATAGGATAACTAGAAGTTTGTACCTTTGACCTTGTTTATTTAATTCTTAGAACATATGTTTCCTTTGCATCTCAGCCTTTGCCATCCTCTGGGCCTGTCCAGTGGCCATGCAGGTGGTCTCAGGTCTATGACTTCCTCATCCCTAATGGCCTTGACCTGCACTTCACCTCAGCCTTCCCTCTGACCAAATTACTAAATTACTAACTCAGGCATCGAGCTCTTCTCCTTACAACTTACTTACTTAAACATTTTTATTACTGTGAATATTAAATATTGTATTGCTGCTCTTTCACTCCTTCAGTTCCTCCAGCTCAATGTTTCCCGTGTCCCTCAGGGCCCATTCAGGAAGAAGAAATGAGGCAAGTTATTTGAACAGAAAGAATTTAATATTAACAGTGTTAACGGGTATTGGAGAGATGACGTCTCTGACGTTAGGCCTGTGGAGGTGGCACCTGCAGGAAGCCGCTAGTGCCTGTGGGAAAGGCGCAGCCAAGGGAAGACCCTGGGACTGAGAAGCACAGGAGCTGGCGGCGGAGCCCTCAAGGTGGTGCTGCTCTCAGTGAGGCCGAGGCTGAGCTTTTCCAGAGGCTGCTGCGCAGGGAGGGTCACCCAACCCGAAGGAGCTCTGCTAGGGTTCCAGTCACGGACACAGTGGAGGAGTGAGCCAGTCCCTCCGCTCCCCTACCTCCAGTCTTGCAGCTCCCTCCGGGCTCTCTCTCCCTCTCCAGGCAGTGACAGGAAGCCAGCCAGCCTGCAGAAATGCCATTTGCCAAGTACTAATCCCAGCTCCTGTGAGGGAAACCAGGATGAAGCTTAAGGGAAGCAGCTCTGACTTCTTTCTGCCCCGCACCCCCTGTCCTCATGCCCCTGCGCAGGTGGAGGGACTCTCCAGCATGGTGGCCAGCTGAGGTCCAGAACGCACCTGCTCCAGGTTCTGGCTGATGTCAGTGAGGAACGTGACACTGCCCCCTCTCCGTCTCCCCACCTTTTTCCCAACGGCTGGAATCTCCACACCCTCAAATGCCTGGATCTCCACGCATTTCACCTGCTGTTGGTGTCTGCCCCAAAGGTGGACACTTCTCTCTCCCCTCCCACCGTGAGCACATGGTCCCCCAGGGGGCCAGCCCTGCCCCTGCTCTCAGCCCACTCCCTTCTTCCTGAAGCCGACCCCCCTATCCCCGCTCCATTTTCTAGCTCTGCTCCATGTCTACCCGCTCTTTGCCTTTGGCTTTTCAAAAGTTTTCATTTTCCTCGCTAATTTTTGAAAACCAATTACATCCAACCAAATGGTGCAGCTGCTTTAGAAAAACTGTCAATTTATTATGAAATTAAACATACAATTACAACATGACCCAGCTATCCTGCTCCTGGGTATTCACCTAAGACAATGGAAAAGGGGTTCACACAGAATCCTGCGTGGCAGGCACATTGCCACTCTCTCCAGAACTCAGAACTGGGAACGAAGCCTTCACGGGTGCCTGGGCCCCTCCGTACATCATACATTGGAATACTCCTCAAAAGGGGTGAACTACTCACACACACCAGCGTGGGCAGATCTGAAGTGCATCTTGTTAAGTGAAAGAACACAGACCCAACAAGGGACACTGGTCTGAGTATTTATTTATATGACATTTTGGAAAAGGTGAAGTTATCAGGAAAAAGACAGGTGAGTGAATGCCATCAAGAATCCCTGTGAAATTTTAATACACAAACCTCTTCCATTAAAAAAAATCTTGTCCTAGTTGATTTGGCTTAGTAGATGGAGCATCGGTCTACGGACTGAAGGGTCCCAGGTTCGATTCTGGTCAGGGGCATGTACCTTGGTTGCAGGCACATTTCCAGTGGGAATTGTGCAGGAGGCAACTGATGGATGTTTCTCTCTCATCAATGTTTCTAGCTTTCTATCCCTCCCCCTTTCTTTCTGCAAAAAAAAAAAAAAAATCAATAAAATATATATATATTTTAAACAGTTTAAAATATGTACTATGTGCCCTTCCTGGGAAGGTCTGCTGGCCCCGGTGAGAGGCACAGATTAAACAGAGAGAAAGGGGCAGGGAAGCTGGGAGAAGGTCTAGGGAAAGACACTGCACAGACTCCTTTACAAAACTTCTCAGGAGCCCTCATTCCCTTAAGTTATTTGTATTCAAATGTAAATTAAATATTTACAGACATTGTGGCAAAAACTCCTTATTCTTTTAGCTCTTATATAATTGTAAAACCAAAACAAACTTTACAAGGGAATTCAAACAAAACTACAAGACCAGTCCATTTTATATGAACACCCTTAAATCATGTGAGAGATGCTGTCTTTCTGTGGCCACAGGACTGCTGCTCAGAGGCTCGAAGCTGGTCCCAGGTTCGTCTGAATGTGAGTACAGGTGCCCACCACCACATCTGGGTGATGATTAATTCTCACACAACCTTCTCTGGGTGCAAATACTTTAGAAAACTTCATTCATATAGAATAGGGGTTGGCCAATCTTTCTGTAAAGTCAGATAATAAAAATTTTGGAGTATTCAGGTCCCTGCTGCACCTTCTCAATTCTGCCATTATTGCTTGAAAGCACTCGCAGATAATACATAAATGAATGAGCATGGATATGTTCCAATAAATCTTTATTGGCAAAATAAGCAGTGGGCCAGAATTGGCCTGTGGGCTCTAGCTGTAGATCATGGACGTCCTCTAGGAAAGTGGGAAATTGGTGAATTTTTGGTCTGTTGTGGACACATTTGACAGCCAAGAGACCATTGTTCAATGAGAAAGAATGTTTGCTACAACCAGCTCTAAAATGTTTCGCAAAAACAGGCAATAGGCTGGATGTGGTCCAGGACCCATAGCCTGTGGACCCTGGATATGAAACCGTGTCAATTACCTCCAAACCTGCTCCCCACAGTGGGAATGGTCACATCGCCACGCTCCTCGGCCCAGCGTGGGGTTTCCACCCACCACCACTTACCCTTAAGAGGTTTGGCGATGCCTGTGGGCATGCAGAGGGCTGGAGATCCTGGGCTTTGCACATTAGCCCCCAGAGACCAGTGCCCACTGGTGTAGTCTGAGCATCATGATGTCAGAGGCCTCAAGCCCTAAATTGCAACAAGAACACAGACTTGGGGAACATCTTTCTCATCTGGTACCCAACTTTTTATCCACACTGCAAAGCGTTTGGGACCAGAGTGGATTCTCTCTGTGAAGCCCTCCTGTATAGAGAACCACATCCTGCCTTCATCTTGCAGTCTGATACACCAGAGAATTAACTTTATTGTTGTTAGGCTTTAATTTAAGACAAAAATACATTTTAAAAGAAAGAAAAGCCAGGAAATACTATGATTAGGATGAGGAATTATCTCCTTAAATAGTGTTGCAAGGAAAAAAAACTTTGACATTCTTTTTCCTCACCTGGTTACTCTCTCCCCCCAAGATTGTTAAGTATGGGGAAAGTGACGGGTAAAATCCGATTCTGGCTTGTGTGTGTTTAAACTTCTCACCTGATAAATGGATGGGTGGCTACTTACCAACCAGGTAGGAATGATGAGTTCTCCAAGGCTGGTTGTGTTTTTATGATATCCTTGGACACACTGCATCACATTACTCACACCCATGTAACCCATGCCCGGCTCTGTGCCAGGCTGGTGAATGTAAACAGAATGGAGGCTAGGAGGGGCCTTGTTCCACAGGAGAAGGCACTGGTGTGGACTACCAAAAAGTGTCAACTTTCATCTGCAAAACATAGAACACTTTCCAAATTTGCATGTCATCCTTGCACAGGCCAAGCTCATCTCTGTACTGTCCAGGTTCGGTACATGTGCGGCTGAAACAAGCACAGCATGCTTTAACTTTAATTAAGTGCTTACTGTCTGCCCGGCACTGTGCTAAGTGCTCTACATTCAATTTCTCTGGCAATATTAATGACAAAACCACTTAAAAGGCATTATCTCATTATTATGAATAAGGAAATGGAGACCCACTGAGGTTAAATAACTTGCCTAAGGACCGTCAGTGTAAATGGCACCAGCAGGCTTTGCTTACCCTCATCCTGAGCTTCTAAACTGCCGCAGACAGACAGACAGACATTCCACTATGTTCAGCCAGACAGACTATTCCATGATGCTCAGCCAGACAATTCCATAATGCTCAGCCAGACAGGCCATTCAAGATGCTTAGACAGACAGACAGATCATTCCATGTTGCACAGCCAGACACTATATTTCCTTATGCTGCCGCAGCACAAGCTGAAGTGGAGGTGCGGGGAGCATGGCCTTGGAGTCCATGGACTTGGAAGAGTGCAGGGCTAGTTTTAGAGGATTGTGGGAGGAATTGATAAGGACACATGCCTCAGGGATGGGACACAAGCAAAACTGAGCTTGTGAGGCTGATGAATGGCTTTTGCTGAAAATCCCACTTTAGATTGCTCTGGACTGTTTTAGAGGGAAATCAAAAGGAAGAATCAGCCAGGCTTTCCTCCCAGAGACCCCATGCTGACTCCCTCATCTCTGCTGAATCTTCTCGCAAACATCTCTGAAATGAGAGCTACTCAACTACCTCATTTGAACTGCAACCTACCCGCACCCCATCACAATGACTGCTCCACCTGCCCTCCTTTTCCTTCTCATGGAACTGCGTTCACCTTCCAGCATATTGTACTGTAGCTGTTGTGTCCACTGCTCCTCCTCATTGGTCTTCCCCAAATCAGAAGATCAAGTCAACGAGAGGAGAGACTGTGTCTGTGATGTTCACGATCGTATTCCACGTTCCTGAAGAGGGCCTTCTATACAGTAGGTGCTCAATAAATGCTTGTTAAGTTAATAGGTGAGTGAATGAATGCTTGAACAATAACCGTGGAGGAAAGATTGAGCTGCGTGACCTGGAGGCCCACCCAGCCCTAGCATTCTTGTCCCCCATCCTTCCCTTTGGGATTCGGTATTGAAAGCCAAGCACTCACCTGTTTGGCTCCCCGACGTAGGTCTCCCTGGGAGTGTGCTTTTGAACCTGGACTAAGCCTACATGTTCAATAAACTCCCATCGCTGGCCTGCTGTGCTCATCTTTATTTCCAGCCCTGTGCTCTCCTGACATGGGTGGTTAAAGAAGAGAATTTAGTGCGTTCGACAAATATTCCCCACATCCCAAAGGCAGGCAGAACAAACCCTGTGATCTGGGTCGGAAATATTTTTTAAAAAATTCATGGGAGTGTCTTCAAGTTTGAATTAACATAATTATAGAATTTACAGGCACCCAGAGTGCTTTCGGTAAGACTTCTATAACAGATGTGTCAAATGTCTAGTTTTGAAAGGACTTCATAATTCAGTTACAGTTTCCTCTGGTTTAAATATTGGAGTCTGAGAGTTGGGGAGGGGCAAGAGTAGTGCATTTATTTCTTGACACACCGTCTGAATGCGGAAGAATGCATCCTGCTTTTATTTTTCTCATTATGCTGAGTCATCCCCTTACTAGGGTGGGGAGCACTCGCCTTCTCTGCAGGTTGACACTAACCTCCAGACTCTCCAGAGCACGTGTGGGCTTCCGCCAGGCCCGGGCTCTGTTTGAGCCCATGTGGAAGGCATGGAGGCACTGACCTTTACTCCTGTGGGCGGGCTCAGCACTGACCGGAACTGCAGCTCTGATTTGCAGTTGACAGTTGACGTCTGAGAAAATTTGGCGTTTGTTTGTGTACTCATTCCTTTCTTATGCACAACTCCCCAGCTTCCAAAGCCAGAAAAATCTGTGGTTCGTTCTCAATTATTCCTGACCTACCATTTTCCCTGGCTGTCATTTCTCACCAAGTTTCATCAATTTACCTCGAAATGCTTCTGAGTCACCCATTCCTTACTGCAGTCGCCTTGACTATGGCCACCAACCACACTGCTCTTCTGCTGAGACCACAGAATTGAATGAGGCCTGTAAACAGGGACCACGTAGCCCCGATGTGCCTGGGATTATCTGGGTTTTAAAATGGAAAGTCCACATCCAGGGAGCCCTCCCCACTCAGCCCCAGCCGCACTGGGACTGTCAGTCACCCTGCCTGTAAGCCTTTGTAACTCTCTGCTTCCTTTGCCCGCTCCAGCTCACTGTCCTCTGTCCAGTCCCTCAACCTTGGCCCTGTGCCTTCCCACCTGCAGCCCACACAGGCTGGTTTTCTCTTGGGGTTGCCTTTCAGATCATGATCCACACCCAGCCCACATTAATCCGTGACCTTGCTCGGACCTCATTGTACTCTTTACTTTTCCTTCATGGTCCTCAATTTGGAGTTGTGTTTTATCAGTCTAATCACTTGTTTAAAGAAGTATGTCCTCATTCAAAATTCAGTTCCTCGAAGGTCAAGGACACCTCTCTTCATGCAGCCATTGTATCCCAGGCTCAGTCCAGACCTGGCAAGAATTAAGCATCTATAAATACAACTTTAATAAATTTGCTTTCTATGTGTTTTCCTTTTCCCCTTCATTAAAGTTTCAGTACCTTTGCACGGCCCCCTCCAATCCCCAATCACTTGACCTTTTCTTTGAAGGAACAATTCTAGGACTTGTTTGTTAATTCTACTGTTTCTATGATTTTTAAAACAACCGTTTCTGATTTTATCAATATTATTTATTTCACCTAATTTGGGGTACAGTCTTTGCTTCCTTTTGTGGGGTCTCAGGCCCCTCACTGCCACTCTGTTCCTCCACCCAATTAGCTGATGGAGGCTTCTTTTCCATGAAGACACAGGGTTCTCTGCACCCGGTCACTGCTGATTGGCTTCCCTGTGTGCCAGGCCCTTGGTCCCCAATGTAACAAACCTTTAATGTGGGGACTCCCCCTTGCTACTGAACTGCAATTCTTTAGGACCTGGCTTGGCGGTATGGTGTCCGCCACACTTTCCGCCTCCCAGCCCCAGTGACTTCTTCCATTTCTTTGTGCCAAAGCTGCGCCCAGAGCCGCACCCATCAGGTGCCGGGCCGCAGCAATTCCCTATTCCTGTGCACCTGCCCCACCACACTCAGCTCCACACGGACACTGTGGGGCTCTGCATCTGTTGGGGGAGGTGTAGATTCTGCAGGAAAGTGGCATATATGCAAGTAGCATGGCTCCCCTCCCTCTTAGGTCAGGAGAGCCTCTACAACAGGAAAGGAAGCATTGGGTCATGCACCGTGTGTTTAACTTCACTAGATAAGCAAAGGGAATTTCATTATTTGAGGCAAGAAGAATAAAAAGAGAGAGACAAATACAAATATAAGCTTGATGTAGATAAGAGAGATTTTTGAGGAAACTCATACTGGATGGACTTGGTACCCACACAGGGTTTGGTGGTAGAGATGGAATATGGACCTTGATCAGAGTGGAATAGGTTTGAAATCCTTAAAAATATGTTATTACATCAACCTGTATAGGATCGAGGACACTGGAGCCATCAAAAATGTTAGGGCCCAGGAGAAAAGGAGCAAATAACTTATGATTTTACTTAGCGAGGCCTGATATTCTAGACACTGGAGGGGATACCGGGGTGCAGCTGAGGGTAGGAGGCAGGAGGCGGCCAGCGCCTCAGGGGTGCTCATGAGAACTGTGAAGTGGCTGACCATTCGGGACCAAGCAAGACCAGAGAGGTGAGAGGAAGAAGCTCCTGCACTGGACAGACAACAGGCTGCAGGAGAAATAGATGAAGGAGGTGGGAGGAGAAGTCACTGTGGCCAGTGGGAGTAGTTAGTGGCGCTAGCCAATACCCTGTCTTCATGTTATTTGATGGAAACAAAATAAGAACAAGAGATATTAAAGCTGGCTAAAAGATTTACCTATCCCTTCACTATCCATCAAACCCAATGCCAAGTTCTACTTCGGGGTCATGAACTGCTCTGCTGCTGCCTCTGGCCAAGGGCCAGGCTGCCTGTGGCCTTTTGGCAGCAGAGCAGCTTTCAGAGAGACTGCCCCAGCTCCCACTGAGCCTTTGTTGGGGGACAGCAGGAGAGGGGCCCCTCATTCTTTGGTGCTATGGAAGCATGGGCTCCTGTGACTCTCTGGAGTACGGAGGGGTTGGCTTCTCTGCACATTGAATAGGAATATAAAGGCTGCAGGTCTGCAGGCCCTTCCCCTCCCCATGGCATATCTCTGTCCTTCAGGAGGAAACACACAAAGCTCGGGGCTGCCTTTTTAAAAAATATATATATTTTATTGATTTTTTTTTTTACAGAGAGGAAGGAAGAGGGATAGAAAGTCAGAAACATCTATGAGAGAAAAACATCAATCAGCTGCCTCTTGCACACCTCCTACTGGGGATGTGCCCACAGACAAGGTAAATGCCCTTGACTGGAATCAAACCTGGGACCTTTCAATCCGCAGGCCGACGCTCTACCCACTGAGCCACACCGGTTTTGGCTCAGGGCTGCTTTCTATAAAATAAGAGGAAAGGGTCCAAACAGTGAGTCTCACGTGCCTCGTGTGGTGGGAAAGGCAGCACAAGCTGGTGTGGGGGGCTCTGGCAGCAGCGCTGGAGTAAGGATTCTCTCCAATGGGGCTCTCCCAGGAGCCATTCGGAGTAACAGGAAGATCATGGGCCAGGCCCATGGGTAACTCAAGCTGCGGAAGTGAAGGTCACACTGGATGAGGAGGTCAAGGACCACAGTCAGGGGACGTGCCAGTGCTGGCCCTGGATACCAGCATCAAGGGGACAGAGGAGAGGGACAAACACGGTTCCTGAAACCTCGGGAATGAGATGGCGATGGTGCCATAAACAGAGGAGAAAGGTGCAGAGGGAACTGCAGAAGGGGGTGGAGCAGGGGTGGAGGGAGTTGTGGGGCGGGGTGCGGGGCGGGCTGCCTGCGGCTGAGCAGAGAACGCAAGTGGCAGAAGCTGGAACTTAGAGGGGGCATGGCCTCGACCCCCTTCAAGTTCCACCTGAACAGACATCCAGCACGTCTACCTCCCTCCGGAGAGCTCCCGGGGCCGCTTCCCTGGTCGTGCGTTTGGGACAGGCAGTGTGAAGGCAGGCCTCAGGCTGGCTGAAGTGGGTGGACAGCCGTGGGAGAGCTTTAGGCCAGGTGCCCTCAGATCCACGCTCCTCCTTTTCTCCAGCTCTGCACCAGTCCAGCCCCAGCCCCAGCCCCAGGATGGTGGGGGCTTTCAGTCTCTCCGTGTGTGCTAGTGCGCAGCCAGTGAGATGCTGCAGGCCCGCCTCCTTCCTCACCACCTGCCCACTTTGGCCTTGGCGTGTGACCAGTTCCTGCCCATCAGAGCTTCTCACTTGTTGCAGCTCAGCCTCATTTTCCAAGCATCTAAATCTCGAGCCTTACATGTGTAAGTGACAAGAAGTAGTGTTTAAAAATATTTGCATAAGAAGTAATTTCTAAATCCTCCTGTGGGGCTCATTCCAATCGTCAGATTCCCCACAGGCCCTCCAAACAGGAGCCGTCATGTTTTATTAGTGTCTGCTGCTGCTGTGGCTCCCGAGGGGCTACATGTGGGAGAAGATCCTTCTTCACGGCTTTGAACTTTAAACTTTTCAGTGAGTTAAACCCTGCTTTCCCATCTTTAACCAAAGCCGTTTCACTTCAGGGAGAGAACGGGTCCGGGACTGACTTGTTGGCACTTAAAATTAACCCGGAGTAACATCTCTATTGAACTTTGGATTTAACGATTGTACTAAAGCCTCTTAAAAAAGTAACCCTTTTAATCGGGTCAGACAAACCACTTTGCTTCTGAGATGCCAGCGCCACCTCCAGGGTGAGTGGCTGTGTCCCTGTGTCTTTCCAGCCTTTACTTCAGAGAAGGGAGAGGGGAACCCTCAGGCCCAGGCTCCCTGTGGCAGCTCAGGGGGCACTGTTCGCATTAGAGCCTGACCCCTGACCTTGGGAACCTCCATCACAGTGAGAGGCGAGGGTCAGAGAGAAAAAGCCACTCCATTGGATAAACAAATAACAAACTTCTCAGACCTGTCTCTGTGTCACAGGTCTGGTTCCTGCAAGCAGGGCCTGAGGTGGTGATTCTGGAGAATATGAGTTTTGGGAAACTGTTCTCTGGAGAGGGTGGGAGGAAAGCAGAAGGTGGGACAAGAAAGCTAAGCACAGAGGTGGTCTCTGCCAGAGGCCACCTTCAGTCTGAATCCCCAGGAGGCACTGGTCCACCCTGAGGCCAGGCAGCTGGCCTTGTGCCCCAGCCAATTCCTGGCCACTGATTGTCCCCTTTGGCCAAGAGTAACCCCCAGGAAGGCGATGCCATTTAGGCAGTGAGGCTCTCAGCACCTGAGAAACGTGAGTGCATTACCATTACTGGGGAAGGGGACCTGGGCACAGGAAGCATCTAGGACACAGGGAAGGAAGGTATGATGGGAAAGCAGGAGAAGGTATATGACCAGGCAGCTAATACACTGTGACCAGAGGATAAGGAAGATACTTGGAAGAGAAGCAGGACAATGGTGTCCCAGGAAAAGTGAATAGCATATACAATGGTCCTGGGGTAGGCAGAGGATGTGGGTATCCCTGTCGCTTCATTCATGTTTCTCTCTCTGGTCTGATTGTGGATTTGAGGGAAGGGTGCAGTGGGGTTCCCAGAAGGCAACAGCAGCATGGGCAGAATGTTTTATACTTTGGGGTTCTGCAGAGAAACTAACAGACATGCGACAGGAAATAGTATGAGTGGTGGACTGGGCTCTGAAGATGCTAATATCACAAATGAGCACTCTAATCTCTGCACAAAGTATATTCATCTGCTTTAGGAAAAGGAGTGAGAAACTTTACAAATGCCTAACAAGGCAAAGGTTTGTCTGCAAGGATGAAGGGTCTTCTTTTCCCACCAGGGTAACATGGTATATCCCTCCCATGACATCCTTGTGTGCCACTCAATGGAAATAAATAGATACATGAGAGAGTGAGAAAGAGAGGGGAGAGAGAGAAAAAGAGAGAGAGAGAGAGAGAGAGAGAGAGAGAGAGAGAGAGAGGGAGAGAGAGAAAAGACCAGGAGTTAAAGTAGGTATTTCAGCATATTAACATTGTGAATGGATCATGAGAATTCTTGTTCATATTACACAGTGTTTTATAAAGTACTAGAGGCCCGTTGCACGAAGATTCATGCAATAGGTCTTCCTTCCCCTCACTGCTGGTACCAGTTTTCCTCTGGCAACCAGGATCCACAGCTTTGTTCCAGCCACTGCCTTTCATCTTCTCTCTGGCTAGAGCCTTCAATCTTCTCTGCTCTGGCTAGAGCACTGCTCTATAGCTCCCTCTGCCTCCCACCATCCCCCTTGTAGCAGCCATCCTGCACCACCTGGCTGCTCTACACCTGCATTTGCAAATTAACCCATCTCTTTGTTGGGTCAATTTGCATACTCACTCCTGATTGGCTGGTGGGCACCATGGAGGTATGGTCAATTTGCATATTTGTCTTTTATTAGTGTAGGTCATATTTTAAAAATATATTAGCTTGTAAGAATATGTAATAAATAACTTTAAAAATGCAGTGGGTGTTTAATTTTAAAGTGTGCATTTAACATTTATGTAAAATGTTTTTTTTACTCATTAAGTAGAAACTTATCTGGCCACTGGGTAAAGCTAGCCATAAAACTACTGGTTGAAATGTGTTAAGGCACTGGAAAAATTAACCCTATGTCTTCAGTGCCCCAGCACGAGGTTTTCAATGGGCTATACTCAGCTCAGCCGGAATTGAACAAGGCAGATGGATGCGAATGCAACCAGTAGGGAAGGGTGTCAATTTTGTTTCCAGATAAAAGGTACACAATAAATATATATTGGATGGTGAGTAAATGCCTTATTGAGGCCCTGCTCTTACCAGGCAGTCTAAAGACAAGTTGTAAAGAAGAAACAAAGAGAAAGAGGACAACAAAAGGATAATAGAGTGGGAACTACCAATTTAAAAATGAGACAAGAGAATTTCAATTGAAATGGTGAGTTGAGGATAGACATGTAACACAGTCCTTAAAATGTGAAAAACCATTTTTAAGACACTTTATCATAATCCTAGAACACTAGAAAGGTGGTGTGGAAACTCTGTCCAGAATAGGCCTCATGTTTAAGGCCAAGTTGAGTGTGGGGGCCAGATAGTCAAGGCCAATCTGAGCATGGGACTTCTAATCAAAGTGCTCAAGGCTAATTTGCTATGCGCAGGTACAAAAGCAAAGATGCAGCCATCTACATACTGCTCAGGCATGCCCTTCTAGAACCCAAAAGACTGATGTCACTGTTTTGACAAGAAACCTCCTATGTCTAAACTGGTATAAAGTATGTTACTGACTGGCAAGTGTGGGGGCTGTGTTATAGGGAAGATGTGTTAAAACCAGCAGAGGCTGGGCTACTGTATTGGCTCCTGTGACTAACATATTTGTGGTTACATAGTTGGGCTCATATATATATATATATATATATATATATATATATATATATATGTCTAAAAATTGAGTTACAAAATTTTTATTTTATTTTTTTTCACAGTTTGGCCATTTATTAAAAAACTAAACATGCCACTATCATACAAGCCAGCAAGAGCTCTCATGGGCATTTATCCCAGAGAAATGAAAATTTACATTTATTTTTTTTTATTCTTTAAAGTATTACAAATAGTACATATGTTTTCCTTTTTTTCCCCCATTGTCCTCCCCCTAGCCTCCCCTACCCTCTAGCACATGTCCTCACCTGCCCCCCGCCCCGCCCCACTCTAGTGTCTTGTATCCATTGGTTATGCTTATATGCATGCATACAAGTCCTTCGGTTGATCTCTTACAGCCCCCGCATCCCACCCTCCCCGGCCTTCCCCCTGTAGTTTGACAGTCTGTTCAATACTTCTCTGCCTCTATATCAATCTTTTCCCCCTGTTTCTTTTCTTTAAAAAGATCTTGCATCTACATACTGGAAATAAATGTATAAGGACAAAAAATGCTTGAGTCTCAGTTTCAATGTCCAACTGTTCTGAGTCCCAGTTTCAATCTCAAATAGTTCCTTATGTGTATAAGTCAGCAACGGTATCTGGATGGTGGAGATATGGTGGCAATGCAGGTTCTACCCTCTCTGGTTTGGTCTTGGGCCGCCTGCAGTGATGCACAGCTACTGACTGCTAGCATGGCAAGGTGTTGTCAGTGTCTTCCATCTCTGGACTGTCTTCACGGTTGGAACAAACTTGTCAGCTCCTCATTGTTGCAGGAATCCAAATGGTCTTGGAGTTGTTTTCTGAAAATATACAAACATGTTCTCGACCAAAAGTTAATAAAGGGATCTTTTCTGTAAATTAGACTTGGGATTCCTTTATTTTTGCCCAAATGATTTTCTTTTGGCTTATTTTGACACCATGTGTGTTTTTTCATGGGTATCCTGCTGTTGGCTTTACAAATGGAAGTTACTTTTCTGGAGTAAGAATTGTCTAGATGTATTTTACTTACAGGATATTTTTCCTTACATGATGCCCCCCTTTTTTGGATTAATGGGGGCTTTTGGAAATTTTAACTTGCAGTCTTGGTAATTTTAAATTTTAATTTTTGCACACAAATATGACTGCTTTAAGTTCTTTGGATGTTAGGCAATTTTACAATGAGAAGAACTACTAATAGAAATTTTAGTTAATATTTTAGGAACAGCCTTTTGTCAAGTACAATTAAATTTTCTTGAGTATTCACTTATTTCACTTGGCCAATTTAAATTAATCTGAGAACTTGATTACTATTTTACTGACAAATTTAATACTCAAGCAAAAATCTTAGTTTACCCTGTAAATATTAGTGGAAAGGATTATTTGCATTCTTGAGTAGGCCCTGAGCGTTCCTGGTACTAGATTGCATTTAGATATAGGGCACCTGTTGCTGGCTGAGTCTCTGTCTGTAACCTGGGTCCCGATCTGAGCTGTGTGTGGGAGATGAAGCAGCAATGGGGGCAGGAGACCTCCCTCAGAAGGGGTGACAGTTCAGGCCCCTGCAATGTTAGTGGGTGAGGGTCTGTGCCTTACCTCTGTTGACCTTTTAGTTCTCTCCTGTTGGCCCCTCTGCAACTGTGCCTGTCTTAGGTTGTTTCTATCCCTGAGGAATCTTACCCATCTCTGGCTAACCATCCATCCTCTGGGGCCAAGCAGGGTGATGTGAGGTTTAGTTCTGTCTCCTTTGTAGTCTATGCCCCCATAGTCTCCACGCCCAGCACCTGCCTTGGGATCCCCTCACCTGCTGACGAGGTCCCATTACTGATCACATATTTGGGAAACTCAGGTTTCTTCTCCAGGGAGGGCCCAGTTCACACCATTGGGCGAGAGACAAATCCATGGTACCAGCCACCCAGAGGCTTCAACCACAGTTGAACTGAAAGCTCAGGCAACAGCTGTGTGCACTTGGATTGTGAGAAGAGGATCCCTCTTACAAAAAAGGACAAGAGGGGCCAATATAGAATGCTTGAGTGCCTTCACAGTGCCTTAATTCCTTCTGAAAGGGATTAATTCCTTTCCTATCCTTTTTTAAATTGCTGCCAAACATTCAAAGAATTAGTTTGTAAGTTTCTTTGGGATAATTGTACAATATGCTATTGTCAAATATCAAAAATTATAATGACATTGGAGAATAATATCATATAAGGGTATTATGGTGTCACAGGAGGTTAAGGGGGGCATAACCTAAGGACTGGTATCCATAGGAGATGACAAGCTGTAGGCCTTGTCAATTCAATCTCAAACTAGCTGCCAATTTTTTTTATAACTTTATATAAACTTTGTCAGGGATGTAAAAACACAAATTACTTACCTTAGTTCAAGAGGTCAAATATCTTGACATTCCCCTTTACTCCTGCCACCCAACACTTACCCTGAAGTTTGACATTCTAATGGACTTTTATCAGCCTCTGTATCCATTCTTGTTCATCAGTCTATGTTGTTCATTATATTCCAAAAATGAGTGAGATCATGTGATATTTATCTTTCTCTGCCTGGCTAATTTCACTTAGCATAACGTTCTCCAGCTCCATCCATGTTGTTACAAATGGTAGGAGCTTCTTCTTTTTTACCACAGTGTAGTATTCCATTGAGCAAAGGTACCACAGTTTTTTAATCCACTCATCTGCTGATGGGCACTTAGGCTGTTTCCAAATCTTAGCTATGGTAAATTGTGCTGCTATGAACATAGGGGTGCATATATCCTTTCTAATTCTCGTTTCTGATTTCTTGGGATACATTCCTAGAAGTGGGATCACTGGGTCAAAGGGAAGCTCCATTTTTAGTTTTTTGAGGAAACTCCATACTGTTCTCCATAGTAGCTGCACTAGTCTACAATCCTACCAGCAGTGCACGAGAGTTCCTTTTTCTCCATGTCCTCGCCAGCACTTGCCGTTTGTTGATTTGTTGATTAAAGCCATTCTGACAAGTGTGAGATGGTCCTGCATTGTTGTTTTGATTTGCATCTCTTAGATAATTAGTGACTTTGAGCAGGTTTTCATATGTCTCCGGGCCTTCCTTTTGTCTTCTTTTGAAAATTTTCCATTTAGGTCCGTTGCCCATTTTTTTTTATTGGATTATTTGTCCTCCTTTTATTGAATTGTATGAGTTGCCTGTAGATGCTTGAGATTAAATCTTTATCACTGATAACATTTGCAAATATGTTCTCCCATACAGTGGGTTTTCTTGTTGTTTTGTTGATGGTTTCTTTAGCTGTGCAAAAGCTTTTTATTTTAATGTAGTCCCATTTGTTTATTTTCTTTTTAGCTTCCATTGCTTTAGGAGCGGTATCAGTGAAGAAGTTCTTTTGGCATATGTCTGAGATTTTTCTTCCTGTGGATTCCTCCAATATTTTTATGGTTTCCCATCTTATATTTAAGTCCTGTATCCATTTTGAGTTTATTTTTGTGTATTGTGTAAGTTGGTGGTCTAATTTCATTTTTTTGCATGTATCTGTCCAATTTTCTCAACATCATTTATTGAAGAGACTGTCTTGACTCCATTTTATGTTCATGCCTCCTTTGTCAAATATTAATTGAGCATAGTGTTGTGGGTTGATATCTGGATTCTCTATTCTATTCCATTGGTCTATCTGTCTGTTCTTGTGCCAGTACCAGGCTGTCTTGAGAACATTATCTTTCTAATATAGCTTGAAATCTGGTATTGAAATCCCACAGACTTTGTGCTTCTTTCTCAGGATTGCTGAGGCTATTCGGGGTCTTTTTTTATTCCAGATAAATTTTTGGAGAGTTTTTTTCTAGGTCTGTGAAATATGCTTTAGGTATTTTAATGGAGAGTGCATTAAATTTATTGATTGCTTTGGGTAGTATGGACATCTTAATGATGTTGATTCTCCCAATCCATGAACATGGTATGTTCTTCCACTTGTTTACATTTTCCTCTATCTCTTTTTTTGTGTCCTGTAGTTTTCCACAAATAGGATTTTTACCCTTTTAGTTAAGTTTATTCCTAAGTATCTTAATTTTTTTGGTGTGATGGTAAATGGGATTGCTTTTTAATCTCTCTTTCTGTAAATTCACTATTGGTGTATAGAAATACCATAGATTTCTTGGCATTAATTTTGTATCCTGTTACATTGCTGAACTCATTCATTAAGTCTATTAGTTTTTTTATGGAGTTTTTCGGGTTTTTATGTATAATATCATGTCATCTGCAAATAAGGATAGCTTTACTTCTTCTTTTCCAATTTGGATGCCTTTTATTTCTTCTTCTTGTCTATTTGCGATGGCTAATACGTCCAGTACTATGTGGAAGAGGAGTGGTGAGAGTGGGCCTCCCTGTCTTTTTCCTGTTCTTAGGGAAAATGGTTGTAGTTTCTGCCCATTGAGTATGATGTTTGCTGTGGGTTTATCATATATGGCTTTTATTATGTTGAGATATGATCCTTATATCCCCACCTTGTTTAGAGTTTTTATCTAGAAAGGGTGTTGGATTTTGTCAAATGTTTTTTCTGCATCAATTGATATGACTATGTGATTTTTATCTCTCAATTTGTTTATGTGATGTATCACATTTATTGATTTGCAGGTATTGTACCATCCTTGCATTCCTGCGATAAATCCTATTTGGTCATGGTGTGTGATCTTTCTGATGTACTGCTGGATCCATTTTGCTAGAATTTTATGGAGGATTTTGGCATATATATTCATGAGGGATATTGTCCTGTAATTCTCTTTCATTGTGTCATCTTTATCTGGTTTTGGTATTAGAGTGATGCTGGCTTCTTAGAAGGAGTTTGGAAGTATTCCATCCTCTTGAATTTTCTGGAATAGTCTGAGGAAGATAGGTTTTAGTTCTTCCTTGAATGTTTGGTAAAACTCCCATGTGAAGCCGTCTGGCCCTGGGCTTTTGTTTGCTGTAAGCTTTTTGATGACTGCTTCAATTTCGTCCATACTTATTGGTCTACTGAGGTGTTTAGATTCTTCCTGATTGAGTTTTGGGAGGTTATATTTTTCTAGGAATATATCCATTTCCTCCAGGTTGTCCAGTTTGTTGGAGTAGCGTTGTTCATAGTATTTTTTAACAATCCTTTGTATTTTGATGAGGTCTGTTATTATTTCACCTCTTTCATTTCTGATTTTATTTATTAGGGTCCTCACTCTTTGCTTCTTGGTGAGCCTGGCAAGAAGCTCATCAATCTTGTTTACCCTTTCAAAGAACCAGCTCTGGGTTTTGTTGATCTTCTGTATTGTTTCTTTGGTCTCTATGTTGTTTATCTCTGCTCTGATCTTTACTATTTCCTTCCTTCTGCTTACACTGGGCTTTTCTTGTTACTCTCTTTCTAACTCTGAGTTGTTGGGTTAGATAATTTATTGCTGTTGTTTCTTGTGTTTAGCAATAGGACTGTAGAGCTATGAACTTCCCTCTCAAAACTGATTTCATGTGTCCCATAGATTTTGTATTGTTGTGCTATCATTGTCATTTGTTGCCATGATGTTTTCTATTTCTTCCTTGATCTCTCTCATAACCCAGTCATTGTTTAATAGCATGCTGTTTAGTCTCCATGTGTTTGATTTCTTTGGATTGTTTTTATTGTAGTTGATTTCCAGTTTTATGGCACTGTGATTTGAGAATATGCTTGATATGATTTCTATCTTCTTGAATTTGGAGAGACTTTGCCTATGACTCCACATATGGTCTATCTTTGAAAAAGACCCATGGGCACTTGAAAAGAATGTATATTCTGTGGCTTTGAGGTGAAATGATCTGAAGATGTCAATTAATTCCATCTGGTCTAGTGAGTCATTGAAGATTGATGTTTCTTTACTGATGTTTTGTTTAGAGAATTTGTCCAATGGTGATAGTGGGGTATTAAGTCTCCTACTATTATTGTATTGTTGTCAATCTCTCCCTTGATTTCCTCCAGGAGTTTTTTTTATGTATTTGGGTGCTCCTGAATTGGGTGCATATATGTTTACCAGAGTTATTTCTTCTTGTTGGATTGCTCCCTTTAGTATTATGAAGTGGCATTCTTAATCTCTTGTTATGTCCTTCACTTTGAGATCTAATTTGTCGGATATAATAAGTATTGCTACCCCAGTTTTTTTCTATTTCCATTTGTCTGAAGAACTTTTTTCCATCCCTTCACCTTTCAATCTGTGTGCATCTTTTTTTCGGAGGTGGGTTTCTTGTAGACAGCAGATATGTGGGTCGTGTTTTCTTATCCAGTTCATTACCCTATGTCTTTTGATTGGAGCATTTAAACCATTTACATTTAAAGTTATTATTGATAGGTACTTACTTGTCACCATTTTTGTTCTTTACCCCTGTGTTCCTTCTTCACTTCCTATTTCTTTTTACAGTAGACCCATCAGCATTTCTTGCATTGCTGGTTTGGTGTTAATGAATTCCCTTAGTTCTTTTTTGTCTGTAAAGCTCCTGATTTGACCTTCAATTCTGATTGACAGCCTTTCTGGGTACAGTATTCTAGCATTCAGACCCTTACTTTGCATGACTTTGTATATTTCATTCCATTCCCTTTTGGCCTGATAAGTTTCTGTTGAGAAATCACTTGCTAATCTGATAGGGGTTACTTTGTAGGTGACTTTCTGTCTCTCTCTGGAGGCTTTTAAGATTCTCACTTTGTCATTGGTGTTTGCCAATTTAATTATAATGTGCCTTGGTGTAGGTCTTTTGGGGTTTATTTTGCTTGGGACTCTATGAGCTTCTTGGATTTGTGTGTGTTTTTTCTTTCCTACATCAGGGAACTTTTCTGTCATTATTTCTTCCAACAGGTTTTCTATTCCTTGCTCAGTTTCCTGTCCCTCTGGAAGTCCTATTATACGTATGTTGTTTTGTTTCATGTTGTCCCAAAGTTCCCTTAGGCTGTCTCCTGCTTTTTAATTTTTTTCTCTAGAAGCTGCCTTACTTGGGTATTTTTTCCTACCTTGTCTTCTAGCTCACTGATGTGGTCCTCTGCTTCTTCTAGTCTACAATTGGTACTTTCTATGGAGTTCTTTACCTCAGCGATGTCACTTTTCATTTCTTCTTGGCCCTTCTTCATTACTTCTTGGCTTTTCTTCAATTCCTCTTGATTCTTACTCATATTGTAAAATTTGTCTTCCATGCTCTTCAGCCATCTTATGACCATTTCTCTGAATTCTTTCTCTGACAGGTTGCTTGCTTCCATTTCGTTTACCTCTTTTTCTGGTGAGGCTTGTTTTTCTTTCATTGGTGGGCTGTTTCTTTGTCTCCCCATGCTTTCTCTTCTGCATGTGTCTGGTATGTAATTCTCACTCTCCTGTGCTGATTTAAAGGCTTAAAATACAACACAACCAGGTGCAACACACCAGACACTGAACAGGAATGTATTCATGGTATTGGTAACTCCAAATTTAAGGTGATCACCAGAGAAAGGCAAATTAGGTGATAGGTGAGAAAGAAGAGAGTAAGAGAAAACACACACACACACACAGACACTCACACACCCACACACACAAAAAGAAAGATAGAAAGAAAGGAAGAAAGAAAGAAAGAAAGAAAGAAAGAAAGAAAGAAAGAAAGAAGGAAAGACAGACAGGAAAGAAGAAGAAGAGAAAGAAAAGAATGCCAAAATGAAATTGGGAAAAGCAGAAGAAGTAAAAAGAAAGAAAAGGGGAATAAACTATAAATATGGGTTGAAAACTCCTATAGGACAGCCACTAATCCCATAAAAAACCAGCAACAAATACCTGGAGATTGATACAAACTACCTACAACAACTAATATCAAGGGAGGTGAGGGAACCCAAAAGCATAAATCTATTAAAAAAAATTACAAACAGCAACAACAAAACAAAAAACAATGCCAAAAAAACCCACAAAACAAACCAAAAGAAAAGAATAAGCAAACCAATCTCATAAACATGCAAAAAATATTGATATAATCAACAGTCAAGTAAACAACAACAATAGGACAGAGAGGAAAACAATTTAGGATAGTGAAGTCAGAGAAGTGAGAGGTGTGTATGGTCTTGGAGCAGGTGGTTGGAGATTAGATATATAAGTGGTGAAATTTTAACAGGAGGTAAAAAGAAACAATAAGGAAAATCTAAAGCAGGAAAAGTGTGGGGGAACAAGACACTAACTAGGGAAAGGTTAGCAAGAGAGTGGTGGCATAAAGGTGAAGTTTAGGTAGAGTAGAAAGATACTAAAGGATAGATGAAAATAGACTGCATAACACTAATCCCAAAGTAGAATAAAGAGGAAATAAAATGGCACTTTAAAAAGTAGGTGAAATAGTGGTAGAAATAAAATTGATTTCTTAATTTGTGTTACACAAGCGTCAATTTGTGATTCAGCCTCTGATTGGCAGTGTTTCTGGATTGACCTCAGGGTCTCTTGATCCTCTCTAGCCTGAACTAAAATCCCGCTATCCCTGTGGTATTCAATACTGATTTGTGGGAATGGGCTGCCCCAGAGCTACCTCTCTAATAGTGACCACCTGTTCTGGTCCCCAGGCTCCAGAAGTCTCCCAGGTTATCCCCCACCAGGCGATCCCAGGTTCCTGGCTTAGCACTCAGAAACTCAGATTAGGAGAGGAAAAAATGAAAGTGCTCAAACTCAGGTTCCGCTCATACATCTGCACAAAACCCTTTTCCCCCTTGGGTTTAGCAGCCAGCACCCTCCCAAAATTGTTGGGCTGCCCTTGTCTGTCAGGTCCAAATGGGTTGCTTTCTAGGAATCCCCTCTGCCACCAGCTCTGAGGGCCCTCTTCCACGTTTTCCAGCTCCAACAACCACGGACTTTTTTCAGGCACAGATCTTCCTGCTTAGCCAGCGCCCCCTAACCCCAGGGGAAACCTGAACTTTCTGTGGTGGAGCATAGAGCTCCTCCAAATCCACTTCTGCGCCAACTAGGAACTGGTGCTCTGGGGGGTCTCAGCTATCCAGTGGGTACTGCAGCTGTATATTTTAAGGCCCTTCCCTTTCAAGATGGCGCATTTTGTCTCCGAGCTGGTGGCTAGGCGAGAGAACTGAGCCATACCGGGGGCCACTCAGTCAGGGGAGGCAAATCCAGCAGTCCCCCTCCTTCTCCTGGAGCCCAGCTATCCACCAACTGGCCAACAAACACTCCGCGCACGACCCTCAGCTGCTCCCTCAGTTTGCCCTGGGACAAGATTCAGAACACGTCCATCTGTTCCACCACCATTTTTTTCTCCTGGGTACTATATTTGTATACTTCCTATGTTGGAGGCTGCTTTGAAGGAAAGATGTAATATTAACCAGCCAGTGTGTGGCTTCCTCCTTTATGGGACTTTACTTTGAAGAACTACTTTGTCTGATGGGTCCTTGTTAGCAATGGCTTCTTGGTCTGCAATAAAGCCTCTTTTATACACCATGAGTTCTCATGTGTTCTCTATCTAATAACCTGTGTCCAAGGAAACCCAGTCTCTGGCAGGGAAACTGAGCCCCAACAATTGGCATGATAGAGCAGGATGAAGGAATGATTGGCTCAGTGAGCAGGGTCAAAGAAGAACTTACTCCAACATTTGGCTCAGCAAGCAGAGTTCAGGAGTACTGTGGACTCAGGAGCGAGGGCTCCTGACAGATGGCAACTGGAGGAGGACACATTGAAGAAATTCTGAGACGAAAAGTAGATGGATCTGAGATAACAGATCGTGGGAAGTTGTAGCAAAAAATGTTAGTGGGAAGAGGGGGTCCTTCCTATGAGTCTCTTAAAAGCATCCAGCTCCAACTGCACAAATATAGAGGATAGGGATGAGGCATGGTAGAGCATCAAGACAATTCATTATAGTCCAGGTCCTCCCACGTGGTTGGTCTTCCTGACTTTGAACCCTTCCTCTCGCTCTCTTCTTTGCTCTTTGCTTCCTACTCAAGCCTCGTTGACTTCCTTTATGTACTTCACTTTGTTCCCACTTCAAAGCCTTTGCTCTTGATGTTTCTTTCATTTGGAATAATCTATCTCTAGACCTCACATGCTTGGCTCTTCCTTGTCATCCAGATATTAACTTAGAGTTCACCTACTCAAAGAATTCTTCTCTGCCCACAGTATCTAAATCAGATCTCAGCCCCAGCCAAACGCTCTAGCATGTCCCCTGACTCCACCTTCACAGTGCATATGGAACCCTCTTATTTATTTCTTTGTTTATCATCATGTCAGGGTAGTAGCCTTACCTTCTTTCCTAGCACAGTATCTGCAGCATCTGGAGCATTCAGACAATTTGGTGCTTGTATCTGTTAGCTTTTGCTGTGTAACAAACCACCCCAAACTTCGTGCCGAGCAGGATTCAGTAGCACTTTATTTAGTGGGTGGTTTGGGTCAGCTGGGCAGTTCTCTGTGTGAACTCGTCTCTCTCTGCTGGGGTCTTCCAGCCTGGGTGGGTCAGCTGTGAGCAGGTGCTGGCTGGATATCCAGGCAGATGTTTCACAGGGTTGGCGTGCAGTAGACTGTTGATCATGGCAAAAGCAAACGGGTCTCATGCTCTTTGCTGCCCTGCAGGGCTCCTCACAAAGTTTTTGCTATGGATGTCTCAGCATTCACTTGCAAGAAAATCTATTTTTAGCCCTTTCATCTTTCATCTATCCTCTTTAAAAGAGCAGCAAGAGAGAGCAAGCCCCAACACCCACGCGATTTTCCAGTTTCTGTCTCAGATCACTTTTCTGTAGTCCACTGAACAGAGCAAGCCACATGGCCAAGCCCACACTCAAGAGGGTAGAGAAATAAACCCCACCTCCTTTGAGGCAGAGCTCCAGTCACATGGCCAAGAGATGGATACAGAGTTGGAAGACTTTTATCATTTGTAAACTTTTTATACTAGTCAAGGAACAACTGGATAGCCCTAACTGGCTTGGCTCAGTGGATAGAGTGTCCACCTGCAGACTGAAAGGTCTCAGGTTTGATTCTGGTCAAGGGCATGTACCTTGGTTGCAGGCACATACCCAGTAGGAGGTATGCAGGAGGCAGCTGATCGATGTTTCTCTCTTATCAATGTTTGTAACTCTCGATTTCTCTCCCTTCTTGTCTGTAAAAAAAAATCAATAAAATATATTATAAATAAAGAACTGGATGTAGGATGGCTTTGCCAGTTGGACCCCATCTCTTGCCTGCCCTCCCCCAGATACATGCAGCAGATAAGAGAGGCTTTGGCCCCATATGAAAACCAACACTGTACATGCTGAAGAATGTGGTTGGCTTCCAGGCAGATGCCCTCCTCATCAGAGTGTAAGACCACAAATGGCAAGCAAAGCCAAGTTTGAGAAACCTTGGGAGCATAAGTGGGTACCCTAGTAAGGAAAGCAAGGCAACTTTTCTCAAAAAGGAAGACATCGGAATAGTCTGCTGCTGTGTCATGCCCCCGCTAGTACGGAGTCATTCAGGGAGAGGTTTCCTGGCAGACAGATCTACCCAAATTCAGATGAAATCTGAGCTCTTGGGCCTAGGTCTTTATTCATAAACAGGAACTAATCACCAAGGGTCAGCAAGCAAGTTAATTAAAGAAATCACATACTAATCAGCATAAAGCTGATGAATTCTACTAAGATCTTCCCCTAAATGCCCAGTCCTTAAACCCCTTAAACAAAGGTCCAGCATGTGCTCTCCTGAATAATACATTTAATTAAGTAAATAACTGTAAAGATCAAAAGTAAGCTACTACAGAATTAGAATTTGGATCTTTTCACTTTGTTAAAAGGACAAGAATTTTCCTCTTGCTTTTCAAATATCAGGAGATTTTTTTAAAAAGCAATTTGGTGATATATATATATATATATATATATATATATATATATATATATATCTTAGAGGCCCAGTGCATGAAATTTGTGCACTGCAAGGTCCTTCAGCCTGGTCTGCACCCTCTCATACTCCCATAGCCCACAGGAGCAGGCCTAAGCTGTCAGTTGGACAGCCTTAGCAGTCTATTTGCATAATAACCTTTTATGACTACAGGATCAGGCTGAAACTGGCTCTCTGACATTCCCCAAGGGATCCTGGGGTGTGAGAGGGTGCAGGCCAGGCCCAGGGACCCCACCAGTGCATGATCAGGGCCTGGGAGGGATGCAAGAGATTGGCCAGCCGGGTAGGGACCATGGGGAGGGCTCCAGGGCATGTTTGGTCCATTTTGCTCAGTCCCGGTTGGCCGGACCCCAGCAGCAAGCTAGCCTACCGATCAGAGTGTCTGCCCCCTGGTGGTCAGTGCACATCATAGCAAGGGTTGAGTGGCCTTAGCATATCATTAGCATTTTATGCTTTGATTGGTTGAACGGATGACTGGACACTTAGCACATTAGGCTTTTATTATATAGAATATATATATATATTTCCTACCTGATTCCTTCAGAATTTGGCAATTCTTAATGACTGATTCATGACAGTCTATTCTTTCATGAATTCAATAAGACCAATTTCCAATTGTGGAAACCAAGACTTTGGCTGGACTGTCATGTCTAAGAGACATACCTGGGCTCTGGATGTCACCAGAAAGCCTAAGAAATGAAGACTGACTGTGAAACCAATAAGAGTCCCTTGGAGAAAGCCTTGTACCTTGTTTGGCCATGTGGTTCATGGCAGTCTTTCCAGGTAAGGAGCAAAGGTTGCTTTCCTGAGGATGTCAAGGAAGGAGCTTTAAGACATTTTGGGAACCTCAGAAATTCAAGGAGTCCACCCAAGTCTAAAGGTATTGCATGGAAACCTCATGCAATTAGGTGGCTCAGCTTCTTTGCCCTGAGGGGCTAATTGAAGCTCAATCTTGGGATTCCAGCAAAGCAGATTTTAAAGAGCTATATGATCCATTGCTGTTTTTATTGTGTTTATGAAAACAACCAGATCAAACTGAAACTGGACTTGATACAGTAAGTAAACTGTTCTTGATTTGGTTCTTTAATAAAAATGAGAGTGATTTGAGGGGAAAACTGTGTTTCAAGAGATTATAGTACACAGTTAGGAATATTAGACTCTAATTCAATTAATTGTCTTCAAAGTTTTATTTTTCACCTATGAATTGAGCTGAATCCCGAATTTATCTGGTTTTCTTAAATATTTGACTACAACCCTCTAAAATAATGTTTCATTTTTCTCCCATCCTTTGACTTAGAATTAGTGGGAATGAAAATGTTTTTTCTTTCTACTGGAACATTTATTATAATTCTTGTTCTAATGTTCTCTTACAAAATAAAAAAGAAATTACATACCAGAGAAACATTAAGAGTAACAAATAAAATAGCCATGTTTTTAGGAAACAGAGATCACTCAGGAAAGAAAAAAAATTTTTGGCCCTGGCTAGATAGCTCAGTTGGTTAGAGCATTGTCCTGATATGCCAAGGTTGCAGGTTCATTCCCTAGTCAGAGCACATACAAGAATCAACCAATGAATGCATAAATAAGTGGTACAGTAAGTCAATGTTTCTCTCTCTCTCGCACACACACTCATATTCTCTCTTTTTCTCTCTCAAATCAGTAAATAAATTTAAATTTTTATTTACAATAGCAAGGACAGACTGCTGCTGTACAAAAGGAGCGATCAGAGACCCAAATGAGACCTGGTAATGGAAAATGTGTTTGGCATTAAAACAAATTCAATGGACAGGCTGAATAAGAGAGTGGCTATGATTGACAACCAAGTTGGGGATAGATCTGGGGATAACCAAGATCTGGGGATAAAGTCAATGCAATGTTGCAGACTGGGGTCAAAGGCAAAATAATGGAGTGCATGAGATAAATGAGAAGCAGCATAGATGTCTGCCACTTCTTTTTGGGGGGATTTTGGAGGCAGAGAACAGAGGTTATAAAAGGAAGGAAAAGTTTAGTGATCTATTAGAAGATAATTTCCTTGAGACAAAAGCTAGGGAGGTCTCTCAGGCCACTTTTATAAAGGCACTAGTCCCACTAATAGGGGCTCAGCCCTCATGAACTAATCACTCTCAACACCCCACCTCCAAATAACACCACGTTAAGCATTAGGATTTCACTAATTCTGGAAGGACACAGCCAGTACAACAGTCAGACCATAGCAATGCAGCCACGGAGAATGATGTAGTTTTGTTTGGGTACCTGGGAGTAGTACACAGAGGAGATGCTATTCCTGCTCCACTCAGAAGGATAAGTAGGGATTTCTGGCTGCGAGACAAGGCTTTACAAGCAGAAGAACAGTATCTGAGCAGAAGTAGCAAGGTCTGCAACTACCTGGCAGGTTTGGAGAAAGATCTTAACAGTCTAGTGCGGTGAAGTTTTGTGATACATGGCAGATGTGAGTAAAGGTGAGTATCTGATTAGTTCCAGGCTGTAGAGAGCTCACAGCTGTTCCAAGTGGCTTTCACACCTTGCACTGCGCACAATTCGAGAGCCTTGTGGGGAGAGCCTCATGCAGCAGTGGCATAATCACAATCCACTTAGTGCTGAGTCCTGATGATAGTAATTCAGGGCCCTCTGATTCTCCAAACTCAGAACAATATAAGAACCCAAGAGGGGAGGGACAAGTTCAGTAGCATGAGGAGTTAGAAATGTTACACAAGGACCAGCTAGAAAACAGGGAGGATTTCCATGAGTCAAACCTTCAAAGCCTACAGGCACAATGGTGGAACCACCAGTGGAAAAATGCTTCCAGGATCTCACAGCTTGGACTTGATTCATCAGAGTCAAGGAGTTCAAATCTCCCTCAGTACAGGAACTGCTGACGAGCATATTTAGAGTCTGTTAACACCCATGCCCAGTGTTAGCTGTGACCTGACAGCAATCTAGAAGAAAATCAGCTGTGCAGTGGCTGAGATGAGGACTGCTGATTTTAGTCATGAGTGCAGTGATAGCTGATCCAGGAATAAATTCTAAACTTTGTCACATTAGCCCTCCTTGAACACCAGAGTATATTTTTAAGAATAGTGTTTTTTGAAGTAGAAAGTTTAGTGGTAATATCCTATTATACACTAGAAATTTGGCTAAAGATGGCGCACACTAAATAGTTCTTCAATTTCAGAGCAGGAAGAAGGAATGTATCACATAGCCATCTGATGGCACTTGAGAGAATACCAGGGAAATTATGTATATGACAAAATAGGAAATGGTATAACTTTCTTGTTCCTTGATAAATAAGCAGAAGTGAAAATAAGAATAACATATATCTCAGCTATGTATCTTAGTCTTATTTTATTGAAAATCATATAGCATGAAGACAGAAATGTGAAGCTGAAGAGTCAGAAGGAGAGTCTTTGGATGAGTATGATCAGAGAAAACAGAAGCATACTTCAGAAAGCATCTGCTGTCTTGTGTTCTCAATAAAATTCAGGAAATTGTTTGCTCAAAACAAGAAATGGAAAACTATATGATAGGTTAGAAGATTGAGATGTAAAGGGAGAGGGTAGCATGGTAGAAAGTAAAATTGAAGAAAGGCAGTAAGACGACCAAACAGGTGGAATGGGAGATAGGCAAAGGAGGTGCAACATAGATATAATTAAAGATTCAAAGGGAAGGATCGGGGGGGAAAAGCAATAAAACTAGCATTTAAATTATAATCCAAGAAAACTTTATGGGAATAAAAGAAAACGTAAATTTGCATTTTATTTTATTATTATTTTAGATATATTTTATTGGCTTCAGAGAGGAAGGGGGGGGGAGAGAGAGAGAGAGAGAGAGAGAGAGAGAGAGAGAGAGAGAGAGAGAGAGAGAGAGAAACATCAATAATGGGAATCATTGATCAGCTGCCTCCTCATTCCCCCTACTGAGGATTGAGCCTGCAACTTGGGCAAGTACCCTGGACCAGAATCAAACGCCGGACCCTTCAGTCCACAGGCCAATGTTCTAACCACTGAGCGAGCAAACCAGCCAGGGCTTAAATCTGCATTTTAAAAGAGATTATAATATTCTGGGAAAATTGACCTGGAACAATATATTCTAAGCCATATATTACTAAAATTATTAAAATTCAAAGACAAAAAAAATCATTTGGGTTTCCTAGAATAAAATAAAAATCAAAATTATTTACCAGCATAAGAAAAGTAGGCTGGCATCCCACTTTTAAAAAGCAGGAAACAATGCAAGGAAACAGAGACCTCAAGGAAAGAAGGAGTAGCCAAAGGTTTTCCATTCCAGTATCAACCCTGTAAGAGAGTGAGAGCATGCCTGTCCTGCCCCTCAGGACCCTTGTCAATGTCTGAGGCATTTTCTGTTGTCACCACTGGGGGATGGAGTGCTACTGGCACCTAGTGGGCAGTAGTCAGGAAAGCTGCTAACCATTCCACCCGGCGCAAACCAGTACTATATAACAAAGAATTACCCATCCCCAAATGGTAATGGTGTTGAGGTTGAAAAATCCTGCAATTGAATGAGTTCTGAACATGCAAGAATTCAGAAATATTGTACACTTGTGACCATCCTGAAGAATTTATTGTGGATGAACTTTGGCCAACCAAGAAATAACTTGGAAAATGTTGGCAAAAGGTCTAATAGCGAGCATTTCATTATTTAATTGTAGAGGTAAGACTAATACAGGGAGGGGGAATCTGCAAAAGAATAGTATATAAATGTTATAGATTCTGATGAAATAGAAAATGCAACTAAGGTGTTAACATTCTACACATTCAAAAATACGTAACTGAAAAACACACAAAGACATAGAGGCTAAATAACATGTTACTATACAATGAATGGGTTAACAGTGAGATCAAGGAAGAAATCAAAAGATACCTTGAAACAAATAAAGATGAGAACACAACAGCCCTAAGGGGCACAGGGAAAGCAGTCCTAAGAGGGAAATTCATAGCACTATAGGCCTATCTCAAGAAAAATGGAAAAATTCAAATAAACAATGTAATTTCACACTTAAAGGAACTTGAAAAAGAACAACAAACAAAGCCCAAAGTGAGTAGAAAGAAGAAAATGATAAAGATAAGAGCAGAAATAAACAAGATACAGTCTAAAAAAATATAAAAGATCAATGAAACCAAGAACTAATTCTTTGAAAAGATAAACAAGATTGACTAACTCAATTCATCAAGAAAAAAAAGTGGGTCCAATAAATAGATTAAGAAATAAAAGCAGAGAAGTAACAATGACATCAAAGAAATACAAATGATTGTTAAGAAAATATTACAAACAACTACATGAATGTTTCATATACAGCGTTTATTATATGGAGGTATGTTTCCTCTAGTCCCACTTTGCTGAGAGTTTTTTTTTATCATAAATGAGTGCTGGATTTTGTCAAATGCTGTTTCTGCACCTTTTTATATGATCATGTGATTTCATCCTTCATTTTGTTTATGTGATATATCATGTTTACTGATTTGCACTTATTGTACCTACCTGCATCCCCAGAATAAATCCCACTTGATCACAATGTCTGACCTTTCTAATATATTGCTGGATCTGATTTGCTAATATTTTGTTGAGTAGCTAACAATCTTGGGGTTTGTTCACCAGGTGCTTCTCATAAATGGTGGAAGACTGCAGCAAAGAAAAAGAGAGGCTTTTTTCTTGTCCTTACAGATACATGCAAAAATTGAAACAAGTCCGTCTCTGACACCATACACAAAAAGTAAACTCAAAATGGATTACAGATATAAATGTTGGACTTGAAACCATAAAAATCCTAGAAGAAAACATAGGCATTTAAATCTCAGACATTGCTTACAGCGATATCTTTTCTAATATATCTCCATGGGGAAGGGAAACAAAAGAAAAATATAAACAAATCAGATGACATCAAACTAAAAACCTTCTGCATGGTAAAGGAAACCATCAACAAGATGAAAAGACAACCCACTATATGGGAGAACATATTTGCCAATAATACATTTGATAAAGGGGTTAACATCCAAAATGTACAAAGAACTTTAAAAAATAAACAGCAAAAACAAACAAACAAACAAAAAAACCACAATCCAATTTAAAAAACGGGCAAAAGACCTGAATAGACACTTCTCCAAAGAGGACACACAGATGGCCAATGGACATATGAAAAAATGCTCAACCTCTGTCAATAATCATCAGGGAAATGCAAATTAAAACTTTAGTGAGGGCCAGTTAGCTGGTATGGCTTCAACCTGTAAACCAGGAGGTCGTGGTTCAATTTCTGATCAGGGCACATGCCTAGGTTCCGGGCTCAATCCCAGTATGGGGCATGCAGGAGGCAACCGATCAATGATTCTCTCTCATCACTGATGTTTCTATCTCTCACTCCCTCTCCCTTCCTCTCTGAAATCAATAAAAATATATTAAAGACAAATGAACAATTACAACAAAAACTTCAGTGAGATATCACCTCCTACCAGCCAGAATGGCTACCACCAATAAATCAACAAACAACAAGTGCTGGTGAGGATTTGGAGAAAAGGGAATCTAATGAACAAAATAAACTAACAAGCGAAAGAGAAACCGACTCATAGATAGAGGATAGACTGATAGCTGTCAGAGGGGAGGAGAGTTTCAGGCTGGGTGACAACGGTGAAGGGATTAAGCAAAACAGCACATCAACAACTCATAGACACAGAGGCAACAGCATGGCATTTGCCAGAGGGAAAAGGGGTGGAGGTAGAAGAGGGTAAGAGGGGATAAATGGTGATGGGAAGAGGCTTGACTTGGGATGGTGAACACACAATACAATATGCAGATGACATATTATAGAATTGTACAACTGAAACCGATGACTTCATTAAGCAACTAGAGACCCAGTGCATGGAATTCATGCACTTGGGTGGGGGTGTTCCTCAGCCTGGCCTCTACCTTCTCACAGTCCAGGAGCCCGGGGGTGTGTCCGACTGCCTTAGTGCTGCCACAGAGGTGGGAGAGGCTCCCGCCACTGCCACTGCACTCACCAGTCATGAGCCTGGCTTCTGGCTGAGGGGCACTCCTCCTGTGGGAGTGCTCTGACCACCAGGGGGCAGCTCCTATATTGAGTGTCTTCCTCTTGTGGTCAGTGCGTGTCATAGAAATGGTTGTTCTGCTCTCAGGCCAAAACCAGCTCTCCGACATTCCTGAGGGGTCTTGGATTGTGAGAGGACACAGGCCAGGACAAGGGACCCCATCAGTGCACAATCAGGTCCAGGAAGGGGCACAGGAGGTTGGCCAGCCAGGGAGGGACCGCTGAAGGGCTCCAGAGTGTGCCCTTGCTCTGTCCTGATCTGCTAGCCCCAACAGCAAGCTAACCTTTCTGTCGGAGCATCTGCCCCCTGGTGGTCAGTACACATCATAGCGAGTAGTTGAGTGGCTTTAACATGTCATTAGTATATTACACTTTGGTTGAATGGCCGATTAGATGACTGGACACTTAGCATATTAAGCTTTTATTATAGAGGATGTCATCCAATACATTCAATAAAAAAATGTAATCATTATAAGGGGAAAAAGAAAGGCTAAACTGAATGCAGAGGCTAATGAACTCATTTATTTTGTAAGTTTAAGCTGCAGAGGAAACTAGTAACGCAAGTCACATCTGAACATGGTATTTTCAGTGCAGGGGACAATGAATTGCAAATAAATCTTGAGCTTTTCTTAGTTGGTATGTTTGTCATAGTATATAGTATATGTATAGCACCTGGACAACTTTCTGTGGGATATAGGATTATGCAAATGAGAAGTGCATCTTGTTGGGAGCCAGGGTTGGCACTGGGGATGGGGAAACAGGGAAGAATCTTGGGGGTTAGATTGGAATTGAGGGCTATCCGTGTAAATCTATGATTCCTAATAGACAAATACAAACATTTCACAGCCCTGTCCAGGGAGAGGATGTAAGACAGGGAGATCTCAGCATCAGTAAACAAACCAAGGCCCAGGTCTGAGTGTTGGCCCCAAAAAGGAGAGCCGGGACGCTGGAGCAAGCATGAACTCAGGGCCAGGCTGGGAAGGTGCGAGCACTGCACTCACTGTGCCAGAAGAAACCAAGTACTAAAAACCTTAAGGGGTGCAGCAGAGGGATGCACGGGCCTGCTTAAAGGGATCCTGCCAGCCAGATCTGGGAGAAAATCAAATATCAAAATAAGAACAGTAATGTAATATAACCCATAGAATAAAATAATAAGTCACTGATCTATACTAATGGTAAATAGACAAGTGATTGGGTAGGTGAATGGATGGCTGGGTAGACTGAGATAGTAAGACAACTAGTGAGCTAGATAAAGAGACAAAAAAGAAAAAGCTCTTTCCTCAATAAAATGCCAGCTGGTAAATGAAGAGGGAGCGGGGAGCTGGACATAGCCGTTTGGAAGTCATTATAGGAAAGACTTGCCCAGTTAGTAATTGTCAATGGGTGGTATGTCTGGGACATGAGAGTCTGATGAGGAACAGGCATTTGCATGATCTGAACCTGTCCCTCTTCAAAATAAAAACATTAAAAGTAACTGGGTGAAAATATGAATTGCCACAGAATTTTAGTTCTTCAAATTATGAAATGTATTTACAAGTTGATATAGCAAGTCACATATGCAATATACATGTATGTATACACACACATCTAAATATACACTCACTTCCAAATTGAAAATAACCTAAATGTCCACCAGTGGAATTGTTTAATATTTTATGATATGAATTTCTACGCATGACTCTGTGGTCATTAAAAGGAATAGGGTAGATCTGTATGTTCTGATAAAACAAAGCCTCCTAAATATTTATAACAAAATGCATTAGTAAATAACAATGTGTATTTTATAACCCAATTTTTATTTATAACAACAACAAAAAGATCAGTGCCTACCACACTGTTACTTAGGACAAGTCTAAACTTTGGGGTAGCCTAGGATCTGAAGGACATTTGTAAATTCATGCTTTTAAGTCCGAATCAGTGAGATAGACAGGCACTTGTGGCTCCCCATGCCTGTCTGCTACAGGAATGTGAATCGATGTTTGGGAAGCTCATTCTTCTCCCTTACATGTACATTTTCCAGCAGATGTATTTCCCCCAAATAGATAAATGCTGTCTTCCTCGGAAACCATGGCGGCATTTGTCTCTTCCCGCGGAACCTGCCAGGCCTCTCGTTATTCTTCAGCCGCCCGCGCGACACACGCGCTGCTGCCATTCCCACTGGAGGTGCCCATTCCACCTGTCCTCTGGACCCACGGCCAGCAGCAGCCCACAGAGGGGACTTGGTCCTGAATTCTCCACATCAGGTCCCCGCCACATTCGTACCAGGGGGATGGATGTCAGGCTTGTTTGCCTCTCTCGGTCCTTCTCACTTTTTGAGAATGCAGTTGATTTCACAGGCATATTCTCTTCTCCTGCCCCATTCACTCTTCCTTCAGAACCATGCAGTCTCTCAAATAGCTCAGGCAGTGCGTATGTGCCACCTTTTTTCTTCTCTTACTGCAGGAAACCTCTCCCCCTTTAACCCTGTGCCTTCCTCAGTAACTTTTTCAATATTCTTGCTGCTTCTCTGCTTACCCGAGGCGATGGTGCCAACAATATCCATAAACTATCTGAGCAGAAGCACATGCTTGGCACTCTCAGTACAGACTGGGCCATGAGGGAAGACCCCGCATGTGATCACTTGGCACCACAGAGCAGACTCTGAGCTTTCACCACATCTGTGGGGATCGGCAGGCTCAATATTTGTGAGTAGATGAGCTTCCGGTTACATCTATTTCCTTGGAGTTATTTTTTTGCTAAATTTATGACTATATATATTTAAAATATATTTTATTTATTTTTTACAGAGGGGAAGGGAGAGGGATAGAAAGTCAGAAACATCGATGAGAGAGAAATATTGATGAGAGAGAAACATCGATCAGCTGCCTCTTGCACACCCCCTACTGGGGATGTGCCCCCAACCAAGGTACACGCCCTTGACCGAATCGAACCTGGGACCTTTCAGTCCGCAGGCCGACGCTCCATCCACTGAGCCAAACCGGTTTTGGCTACGACTATCTTTTTATCTTGTATTTTGCAATTACAAAAACAGAAAATAGGAAATGAAGATACCTTATAACTGTGCTATGTACTGGCAGGCAGAAATGTATTTCTCTACATTTTTATCCCCTCATGGAAAATGTTTTTGTTTATTTTTATCTAATCACAGTTTGAGAGTCCTTTGTGTCAAGAAGAACAACCGATGTTGTCTCTCATATGAAAGCACACTACATAATTGGGAGCCCTGCCAAGTTCAAAGCTCAGACTTTGAGGAAAGCTGTATTCCAGAAAACCAAAGGCAGATCAAGACTCAAGTGTAGGGGATGTAAAGGGACTGGAGTGAATCACAAAGTGATTGTACAAATACAGGTGGAAAATACATCCCATATAATAAAGATGTAATATGCAAATGGCCCTTACGGGATCACAGATCAGCAGGAGGGTGAGGCAGCGAGCTACAAACAGGCAGAGGAGAGCTACAGGGGAGGCAGGGCAGCAAGCTATGGGGGCGGGTGGGGAAGGCGAAAAGGGGGAGCTACAGGAGGGTGGGTCAGTGGGCGGAGAGCTATTGGAGGGCGGTAGTGAGCTACTGGTGAGCTACTGGCACAGAGATTTGTACGCAAGGCTACTAGTGTAACTATAAAAGAAGAGAGACAATTAAAATATGGATTCAGCAGTGACAGTAAGTCTAAAGTTCCAAAGTTTAGTCGCAGGTTTAGGTTCGGGAAAGGCTGCGAGACACTGAGAATAAATATTGGCTACTTTATTCTCTATGGGAGATGTGATGGTTGAGTCTATGTCCCAACGTGACTGGGTGACAAGGTGCCCAGGTGTTTGGTCAAACGTTAGTCTGGGTTTCCCTAAGAGTGTTTCTGGAGGGCAGTAGCATTTTGAGTAAAGCAGATCGCCCTCCCCAAGGTGGTGGGCCTCAGCAATCAGTCCAAGGCCTGAGTGAAAAGGCGGACTCCCTCCAAGCAGGGGGCCTTTTCCTGTCTTTGGACTTGAACTGAGGCCTTGGCTGTCATGGTTCCCAGGCCCTCAGACTCATGCTGGGAAGATATCATCATCTCTCCTGGGTCTCCAGCTCCAGAATTCACTGAACCAATTCCTTAGAATAAATCAGTTATCGTCTATCTATCTATCTATCTATCTATCTATCTATCTATCTATCATTATCTATCAATATCTCTTCTTGGTTCTCTGGAGAACCCTGAGTAATACAGGAGCTAATTATTTTATTGATGGCATTTAACTGTAGTAATTTGAAGTTCTTGGCTATGACAGTGTGGATAGGACAATGCGTTGTTTGTCCAAATCCACACTCCTCCTTGTCCTGGGTACCCAGAGAGACAGATCTCAGAGGCTTGCAGTCAGGGGCAGTGGGGGACTGGGTTTCAGCTGATGAGTGGCAGTGGGAGTGATGTGCACCATCTCCAGGCTGAAACGAAGCAAGTGTGCCTAACCCATGCTCCTTCTGCAGGTCATGTCAGGCAGTGATGCTGCCCTTGGGGTTGGCAGAGACAAGAAATGGGAAGTCCTGTCCTGTGTCCAAGATACACACCCCGTGCAGGAGACCCATCTACCCAACACAGTACCCACACCTTGGCCTGAAAGGTGGTCAAAGGTACATTTTTACTGTATTTGTATCACTGTTTTTTGGAATCTTATTATCCTATCTAATAAAAGGCTAATATGCAAATTAACCACCACTCTGCTACACCCACAAGCCACACCCACCAGCCAATCAGGAGCAAGTATGCTAATTAATCCCAACCAAGATGGCTACAGCCATGGAGCAAGCAGGAAGGAGGCTTGGGTTTCCCCAACAATGAAGGAATACAAGCTTTCCACACACCCTGGCCAGACCCAGGCCTCCATTTAATGCTACAATGTTTCAATTATAGAAGATAAATAAATCCCAACAAAAATGGTGATAGCCACAGAGCTGGAGAGAACAGAGGCTAGGGTTTCCCCCAGCGATGGAAGAAGCCAAGCTTCTGCAGCCCTGGCCTATCTTGGCCTCCACTTAAGGCTAAAAAGTTTCAATTATAGGAGATAAATAAATCCCAACAGAAATGGCTGCCACCAAGGAGCAAGCAGAAGGCTTGGCTCTGCTCCAGGCTACAAAGTTTCAATTGTAGAACATAAATCCCAGACACCAGGGCCTCTGCTTGGGTCCCCAGGGAGTGTGGCTGCCCTGCAAACCACCACAGGCCCCTCACCCAGGCTGCCCCATGTCCCAAAGGAACCCCCACCCTGATCCGAAACACCTGTCAGGGAAAACCAGCTGCCTCCCACCTAGGCCTCTATCCTATCTAATAAAAGAGTAATATGCAGATTGACCATCACTCCAACCCACAAGAGGGCTACCCCCAAGGTGGTCAAAGATCCTGCCCTCATGTGGACACAAGATGGCCACCACAAGATGGTCATCAGGGGAGGACTCTGGGAAGGGACCAGGCTTGCAAGGAAGGGCAGTTGTGGGTGATCAGGCCAGCAGGGGAGGGCAGGTGGGAGGGACCAGACCTGGAAGGGATGGCAGTTGGGAGTGATCAAGCCTGCAGGGGAGGGCAGTTAGGGGGGATCCAGGCCTGCAGGGGAGAGTAGTTGGGTGGGGTCCAGGCCTGCAAGGGAAAGCAATTAGGGGCCAAGCCTGCAGGGAAGGGCAGTTAGGAGCAAAGAGGCTGGCAGGGAAGCAGTTTGGCATCAATCAGGTTGGCAGGGGAGTGGTTAGGGGGTGATCAGTCTGGCAGGCAGAAGTGATTAGGGGCAATCAGGAACACAAATAGGTAAACAGTTGGGAGTCATAGTCCTGGATTGGAGAGGGTGCAGGCTGGGCTGAGGGACACCCCCATCCCAATGCAAGAATTTTGTGCACCAGGCATTTAGTTTTCTTAATATAGAAATATAGGATGTCCCAAAAACATATATACACTTTGAATAATTAATAATTCCAATGAGTTAAATCTGAAAAGAAAGAGACAGCAATTGAGCTATCAGAAAAAATAAATCAACAAACAACAAGTGCTGGAGAGCTATCAGAAAAAAAAGTGTGCATATATTTTTTGAGGGACACCTCATATCTAGAACACACAGAAGAGTACATAATATAATCTATAGTTATGGTCCCAATAACTAGAATAAACATGTTAAATTTTGCCATGTTTGCTTTAGATATTGTAATACTTCATTAGGCCTGTCATAACAAAATTCCACAGACTGGGTGGCTTAAACAACAGCATTTATTTCCCTACTGTTCTGGAAGCTAGAAGTCCTAGATCAAGGTGTTGGCAAGTGGAGGTTCTTCTGAGGTCTCCCTCCATGGCTTGCAGACGGTCACCTTCTTGCTGTGTCCTCACATCGTCTCTGCAGTCTCTGTGCTGTCTGTATCCTAATCTCCTGATCATAAAGGACACAAGTTCTATTGGATTGAGGCCTGTCCATATGTCCTCATGTCCCCTTAATTACCTCTTCAGAGGCTCTATTTCCAAATAAGCCATGTTCTGAGGTTCTGGAGTTAGGACTTCAACATATGAATTTGAAGGACACATTTTAGCCCATAACAGTGTTTTTGTTTTTAAGAAACAAAATATTGCAGTTACAACTAAAATTCCCCTTTCCTTTCTTCTTCATCATAGGTATCAATAGCCAATATATAATAATATATGTGAATGTCACCATTAATAATATATTACATTCTCATGTATATAACTTTTTGCATAAGTAGTATCACAAAGCACAAATCCTTCTTTGATTGGCTTTTATCAATCAGCAATAGCTTTTGAGCTGCAGCTATGTTAATAGTGTAGAGATGATTGGTTTTCTTTAACGACAGCACCATATTCTAGGGCATGAATAAAACACAGGAATCATCCCTCACTGATGGAAAGGGAAGTTGCTCCCCCTTTACCTGTAAAAACTACCAGGCCCCTCCTTATACATGCCCTATGTGTACACACCAGGAAGTGGCATTTGGTCAGATGATGACCTGATATTATTCTCTCCAATGTACTTGTACCAATTCACAGTAATTCAGTGGCATAGGGTAGCTTCTCCCCAGCAGCTTTGCTAAGATTTGGAGCTATAAGGCATTAAGTTTTGCTGATCTTATGGGCATGCCACAGGATTTTAACTATTTAATTGTTGAGAGTGAGGTTGATATAATCTTATGAATATCTGCCATTCAGGTCTCCTTTGTGAATTGCCTCTTGACAGTCCTTTTATTTTTTATTTTTTCTAGTGATTTTCAAATTACTTGAGGGAGTTTTCTTATATGTATTCCAAATTTTAAGTAATTTTAGCAGGTTTTGGTTTTCATTTCTCTTGATGGCATCTTTTGACTGAAAGAAGTTTAAAACACAGGCAAATTTATGATTTTTCTTTATGATGTGTGCTCTTGCATTTTATTTATGGCATTCCTCTCTTACCTGATGCCATCAAGTTCATATCCTGTGTTTTCTTATAAAATTTGAAGTCTTGCTTTTCATACTTAGGCCTTTAACACGCCGGGACTTCATTTGGGGTAGGGTGGGTTTTCCCTTTGCCTATGGGCAGCCAATGATTTATTAAGTAGCCCCGTTCTTCCTCCCACTGACTTGTGATGCCTTCTTCATTGTTAAAATACAGTTTTCTGTTTCTGGGTTTTCCATTCTCTTTTATCATTTTGTTTACCAACCCCTGGGCCACGGGTCTCATTACCAAAACTTTATCATATATATACATCGTTTTGCCAACTGATCATGTGGATACTTATTTTTTTAAAAATATATTTTTATTGATTTCAGAGAGGAAGGAAGAGGGAGAGTTAGAAACATCAATGATGAAAGAGAATCGTTGATTGGCTGCCTCCTGCATGCACCTTACTAGGGATCGAGCCCACAGCCTGGGCGTGTGTCCTTGACTGGAATCAAACCTGGGACCCTTCAGTTCACAGGCCAATGCTCTATCCACTGAGCAAACCAGCCAAGGCTGGATACTCATTTTTTATTTGTGTTCTTCAGAGTTATGTTGGATATTCTCAGCCCTCTTCCCTTGTGTAGGAGAATAAACATAGTCTTCTGTTGTACTTTGAATGTAGAGGCTGTCGGAGGAATTTCAATATTAATTGTTTCAGAGGGGAGACGACAGACCACACTGATAATAAGGCTGAGGCCTTTGCCATATATGCAGAGGCAATGATTCAGTTTAAGGGAAGTTATATAGGGATATGGGCTAGCTGATACCACTGTACATGTTTACTAGGGTTGGAAAATCCTATATAATAAAAGACTAATATGCAAATTGACCAAACGTCAGAATGATGCAAACTGACCACCAGGGGGCAGATGCTCAATGCAGGAGCTGCCTCCTGATGATCAGTGTGCTCCCACAGGGGGAGTGCCACTCAGCCAGAAGCTGGGCTCATGGCTGGCGAATGCAGCAGCAGTGGCTGGAGCCTCTCCCACCTCCGTGGCAGTCAGATATCACCCGAGGGCTCCCGGACTTTGAGAGGACACAGGCCGGCCTGAAGGACCTCCCCCTCCCCCCAGAGTGCACACATTTTGTGCACCAGGACTCTAACAAATAAATAAATCATGTACACTGGGATCCAGAGAAAGAGACTGCCAGTAAGGAAGTGTTAAGATGAGAGTGAACCCCTATGTGACCTAGAGTTGGAGACTTCAGTAGGCACTAATGTTATTTTTATGTAAATATGTAAATGGACTGGTGTTAACACGCAGGTATATGTAGTCCTATTCCTAGGTCACCTTAGGAGGGAGCCGGAGAGCAGTGAGAGTGATGCCCAGTAGCAATAAGCAAGCAGCACCTGCTTCTTGATTTCTCTCTCTTTCTCGGATGAAAGGAGCAGGACTCTTTGGAGAAACGCTGGTTTTAGGGCTAGAGAGGGAAAATACAACATGTGCCTGGGCATCTTGAAGTGTCCAGAAAGAAGGAAGAACAAAATAAGTAAAAACATGGGAGCCAGTCAAAAGGATACATGCTCCAACATATAAGAACTCCCAATGACCAAACATTGTCAGCAATGACATAAATTATAATAGAATAAGTTCATACTGATTGTATGGGCTATAGAATAAAATAAATACTCGAGAATCCATGCAGATGTAAATAAGGAATAAATATGCAAATGAAGAAAAGGGATATATCTTTCTGACATAAAAATTCCAATTAACAAACATAAAAAATTGAAAGAAATAGAAAATCACCATTAGATCCCCACAGTGAGCATTGCTATGGAGAAGACCCCTGATGATACTAAAACTAGTGGGTGGAACTTTAAAGAGAAACAGGATGCTTGGATAACCTCATATATATCCCCCCAGTTCATGTTAACTATTGTACTGTTTTAACATGTGTTCACATAAACTTTGCCAGTCCTCACTCTAGACGGTAAAACTTCATTGCTCTCCTTTTGAGTATGAGCGGGACTCAGGCAGTCACATCTAAAACACAGTTTATGAGTCCCTGGATGGTGTGGCTCTGCTGGTTGGTGGGTCATCCAATGCACCGAAGGGTTGTGGGTTTGATTCCAGGTCAGAGCACATAGCTAGGTTGAGGGTTCAAACCCAGGTCGAGGCAGGTACAGGAGGCAACTGGTTGATATTTCTCCCTCTCCCTTTCTTTAAAAAAATAATTTTAAAACAGTTTAAAAAAACATAGATTATGGAAAGAGAAAGAAATAACTTTACAGTGGAGAAACCCCGTTAACCTTGTTTTTAAAGTGAATGGCACCAACATTCATGCTAATGTCATGCATCCTGGTAGGATGTCACTAGAAGAGCACTTCACCTGTGTCTTTTTCTCCCAAACATATAACCTCAATAAAATCATGAGGAAAACCTCAGACAACCCACAATTGAGGGGTATTATATTCCATACCTGTCTGGTGCTCTTCAAAAGTGTCAAAGTGGAGAAAGACAAAAAGATACAGACTCATGGTGTTAGTTCACCACCAAGGGCAAGGAGAGGCTGAAGGAAGAGGCAGGCCACTCCACATTGATAGGCGGCCGGTTTGTCAACCAAGGGCACTTACGAAGCTCGTCTTGGGTGACTGCAAGGCAGCAAGATCTCCACCCTGCCCTCTGGAACCTTAAAAGCTTGTGGAGAGGCCATAACAGGGTTCAGTCACATATACAATCCTTTCAGTCACATATTCCATCCAGACATCTCAACAACACTTCACTCTTTCCTTGAAACGGCTCCCACGGTGTGACAGCAGGCAGAACACACATGCCAAGGACAGGGGAGGAGGCACAGAGCTCCGTGGCCTGGGTGCAGCGGGAGGGCCAAGAGTGGTCCTGTCGTCCGATGACCTCCTGCCCCACACAGACCAGAGGACATGAAGAAGACACGAGGACAAATACGGCACAGCTGGACACTGGAATAGGAAAAGGGTGTCGGTGGAGACACCAGCGAAGCAGCGTGGTTTAGTTGACAGTATGGTGGCAAGGCTAACTTCTGCCTTTGGACACCTGTACCATCTCATATACAATGCTAGCACCAGGGGAGGTGGGTGAAGAGGGTAAAGGACTCTGCTATCCACAAACTCATTTGTCACCACAACTATTTCAAAATAAAAATGCTTCTAAACCGCAGTGACTTCATTGTAAATGAGTGCACTGAGAGGAATGACAATACAATCACTATCTCTTCCTTCATTAGTTGTATTTTTTGACTTCTCACAATTGTGAAAAATGTATTTTGTAGATCAACATTCATGCACATACAAATTTTTACCCTTCAGATAGGTAAGGACATACTCTGCTATAAAAGTAACTTTGGCCTGACTAGTATGGCTCAATGGTTGAGCGTCACCCTATGAACTAGGAGGTCAGGCAGGTGCCCGGGTTGCAGGCTCAATCGCCAGTGTGGGATATGCAGGAGGCAGCTGATCAATAATTCTCTCTCATCACTGGTGTTTTCATCTCTCTTTCCTTCTCCCTTCCTCTCTGAAATCAATAAAAGTAAATTTAAAAAATAATTTCATAACGAGACTTCTTTACACGCGGAAGGGTAGGAAAATACACTGGGTCAATCTGTCACTCCCAGAGGTCATATTTCTCAGTTACATTTTCTTCTACTTACAATATTTTCTACTTGGGAACTTCATCTTAGTTTATATCAACAACCTGAGTTCCTTGCCTACCTCATGAGGTAATTAATTCAGCTTTCCTATCAGAATATGGAGAGAATTTACATCATAGCACCTGAATAATCAAAGTATTTTGGAGCTAAGAAATTTACTTTAATCTTTCCATTTAATTAAAGTCCCTCACCCTTCTTAACTTTCCCTACTTCAAGGGATACTAGTTTTTCTTGTTACACATTTTTGTGTTTTTTTTTCTAAAAGAGGGGTTGATATTAGGTTTCTTATAGACCTCCATGTGAAATTTAAAGTTAACACAAAAATATACACATAATCCATAATACTTACTCCATGCCTACACATGACCCTGTTGGAATTCTGTTTGAAATTACATGGAATTTATGCAATTTATTAATTAACAAAGGCTAGGTGCATGAAATTCATGCACAGAGGGGCGGGGGCGGGAGGGAGTTGTTCCTCAGCCCAGCCTGCACCCTCTCCAATCCAGGATCCCTCAAAGGATGCCTGACTGCCCGTGTAGGTCTGATCCTGGTGGGACTGAGCCTAAATGGGCAGTTGGACATCCCTCTCACAATCCAGGACTGCTGGCTCCCAACTACTTGCTTGCCTACCTTCCTGATTGCCCCTAACCACTTCTGCCTGCCAGCCTGATCACCCTCTAACCACTCCCCTGCCAGCCTGATTGATGTATAATTGCTCCCCTGTCAGCCTGTTTGCCCTCAACTTCCCTCCTCTTCCCTCCTCCTCGGTCACCCCTAACTGCCCTCCCCTGCAGGTTTGATCCCCCCAACTGCCCTCCCCTGCTGGCCATCATGTGGTGGCCATCTTGTGTCCACATGGGGACAGCCATCTTATGTGTTGGAATGATAGTCAAACTGCATATTACTCTTTTATTAGATAGGATAGAGACCTGGTGCCTGGGAGGGGGCCAGCTGGTTTGCCCTGAAAGGTGTCCTGGATCAGGGTGGGGATTTTCTTGGGGTGTGGGGTGGCCTGGGTGAGGGGCCTATGATGGTTTGCAGGCTGGCCACGCCCCCAGAAACCCAAGCAGAGGCACTGGTATCTGGGATTAATTTATGTTCTACAATTGAAACTTTGTAGCCTGGAGTGCAGCCAAGCCTTCTGCTCATTCCGTGGTGACAGCCATTTCTGTTTGAAACTTTGTAGCCTAGAGTGGAGGCCTAGGCTAGGGCTGCAGAACTTTGGCTTCCTCCATTGCCCCAGCAACCCTAGCCTCTTCTCTCTCCAGCTCTGTTGCTGCTGCCATTTCTGTTGGGATTATGTGTCTTCTATAACTGAAACTTTGTAGCATTGAGTGGATGCCTAGGCTGGCAATGGCAGGCAAAAAGCTTGGCTTCCTCCATTGCCAGGGAAACCGAACCCTCCCTCCTGCTTTCAGTGGCAGCAGTCATCTTGGTTGGTGTTTATTTGCATAATTTGTTTCTGATTGGCTGGTGGGCATGACTGGTGGACATGGCTTGATCGGAGGTATGGTCAATTTGCATATTACCCTTTTATTAGATAGGATATAATAAATGCATAGGTTTTATTTGCTTATTCATGTAGATATTTTAATCCTCACCCAAAATGTTTTTATTAATTTTGAGAGAGAGAGAGAGAGAGAGAGAGAGAGAGAGAGAGAGAGAAATAGAGAGAGAGAACCATTTATGTGAGAAACATTGGTCAGTAGCCTTTCGTCTGCACCATGACCAGAAATAGAACCTGTAACCTTTTCCGTGTATAGGATGATGCTCCAACCTAGTGAGCCACCCAGCCAGGGCTGTTTATTCATATATTTTTATGCCTATTATGAGTTGAATTGTGTCTTCCAAAAGGGTATGTTGAAGTCCTACCTCCTCCTCCCTGGGAATGGAAACTTATTTGGAAATAGGGTCTTTGTAGATGTAACCAAATTAAGACAAGTCATAAGGTGGGCCCTAAGACATCTGACCGGTGTCCTTACCAGGAGAGGAAAGTGCCCTGAGAAGACAGAGACACACAGGGAGGAGGCCATGTGACCGCAGAGTGGAGGCTGGGTGGCACAGTGCAAGCTGAGGAGCTCCCAGGACGCCGCCCCGCCCTCCGGGAGCTGGGCAGGGCAGGGCAGGAAGCATGCTGCAGACATCCAGGTGCCTGACCCCTGACCTCCTGGCTGTAAAGAGGGCATGTCTGGGGTAAGCCACACAGTTTGTGGTACTTTGTTATGGGACCCCGGAAACGTAATTAATACAGTGTTCCTCCAAAAAGTTGTATAATTTTATCTTTTATAAAATAACTCGCTTGCCTTTTATTAGATTTATTCCTAAGTATTTAATGGATTTTATTATAATTCTGAATAGGATCTTCTTTTAAAATTGTATTTTCTAATTGCATCCTGATTGCCTATGAGAATGTTGTTACTTATTTGCATTTTTAATTTATTTTGTTTGTTTGTATATTTCCGTAGCTTTTTTTTTTTCTGGCCACCAAACATATAGTTTGTAAGTAACAAAAATTTGTTTCTTTCTTCCCAACTTTCACGCTTTGCTATCCTCTCATTTTACCGCAGCCCGGTTTGTGCGGAGTAAAGGCTGTGATGGAAGAAGGCCTGCCTGTCTTGTTCTGGTCTTTAAGGTTCTCATAATGTTTGCTGTGGGCTTTGGCAGGTACTCCTTTTCTCTGAGGGAAGGTACCTTCAGCTTACTTTGCTAAGTGTATTTATAATGAACGAAGTGGGTGAGATGTTGCACTGCTAAAAATAATCTCGCTTTACCTGGTTTAATTCAATTTTCCTTTTACACAGGGACGTAAATGTCACTTCCTCTGTGGAGGTTCTCTATTGCCAGCTGCTGTGCTCCACCAATGTGCTCCCTGCGCTTGGCATTTTCTTTCTCCTAGTGCCTGCTTCACTTTTAAAAACGTGCTTGTGTGATTGTTTCTGCCTTACCGATGCTAGGGTTCTTGCTTTCTGCCTCCCTGCTACCTCCACATCCAATCCAGGGTCCAGAGTATACCAGTCACTTCCAATGGCAATAGAAAGAATGAATGAAACAAAAAGAAAACAGGAAGCCTTATAAAAAATTAAGCAAAGCACAATTAGATGTCAGAACATTGATCTGTGCAGGGTTTATGTCAATAAAGTTATAGAAGTCCCATAAGAGATAAGAAAAAGAAATTGGATGAATGGAGATTCATCCCTGTGTTTCTGGGTGGGTAATTCCAACATTATGCTTTATTATATCACATTTGAGTTTTCAAATTGTTGGGAAGTAACTAGTGCAAGAAAAATGAGGAACAAAATACAGTTGGGTCCTTGTGTAAATGTCAAAATAAATGTCAGATGATTTCAACACTTAAGTTTAGAAAAAATTATAAACCAAAAACGTACTAGAAGAAAACGTACATTGATTTTGGGGACACCATTTTCCACCAAAGGTAAAAACTACAAAGAAAATACTTGACAAATAGAATATGAATCATAAAAATCAAAAGCATATATGTAACCAAAATCATTAAAACAATTTTCTGGTAAAGACAAGCTGGTGCCCTGACCGGTTTGGCTCAGTGGATAGAGCGTCGGCCTGTGGACTGAAACATCCCAGGTTCAATTCTAGTCAAAGGCATGTACTTTGGTTGTGGGCACATCCCCAGTGGAAGGTGTGCAGGAGGAAGCTGATTGATGTTTCTCTCATCCATGTTTCTAACTCTCTATCCCTTTCCCTTCCTCTCAGCAAAAAAATCAATAAAATATATATTTTTAAAAAGACATGTTGGTAACTCAGTAATTGGAAGATGTATGATACAAGGAAAAATCTGATGTCCTTGATACCTAAAAGGCTTTTACGAATCAGTAAAAGCAACTAAGCCACTGACAACTAATAAAAATAAAAAATGAACACCTTCCTGAGTGTATGCTCACACTGTGTGAACATGAGTGGGGCTGAAGGATGTCCTAGTGGTTGTCTTTCTCTGCTTTTTTTTTTTTTTTTGGTGGACCTGGGAAAGGGGGTGTGGAAAAGGTGCTGATATGACCACAGTTCTTGCCAATGGAGGACAGTAATGACTATACTTTTTCCTCTTCTTCCCATGTCACCTACATTTCTCCCTCCCTGATGCAGTGATCGCGGGACCAGGGCTGCAGCTACAGGGGCTGTGAACAGGGATGGATCCTGAGCTGGGAGCTGTCACAGTTCCCAAGGGCCTGACTGAGTGGGCGGTGTCTTCACCCCGCTAGCATTGGGGTCAGCAGGGAGTGCAGCTGGGCTGCCTGGTGGTGAAGCTGGCCCTGCAGGTCTGCCCCTGTGTCCCCTCAGCCCACACGGATGGAGGGAGGCACTGCTGCCTGCAGTCCAGCCCAGCACCTCGGGAACCCCTGTCCCTTCTAAAGGGGTGAGAGTTTGGCCCCACATGAGGAGAAGGGTCAGGGATGACTACATGGCTGGGCTTCATCAAGAGGGAAATCCAGTACTATACTAACACCTCAAAAGAGGCTCAGAGCGAGACGGTATTATCTCCTGGCTCCGCATGGCAGGTCTGCCTGGAAGAGGGGTATGTGCAGCTGAGGCTACTCCTGCTTTGGGGACCGGAGGAGATCGGGTAGCAGCCTGCAAACCTGAGTGGCCTTGCCCTGCGCCATATTTTCATGTGACAAGATGTTGGGCCAGCTGATTACTAGTGACTAAATGGGATTCTAGTCATGTGCCAATGTCTTTTGACCTCTGTCATTGTCTGCTCCAAGGGACCCTGTGAGAAGACCAGGGGTAAACTGTGAGGTGGTGACTTATAATACAAAATGTATCTTTGGCCTTGGCTGGCAGGGCTCAGTGGTTGGGCATCAATCATACCAGGAGGTGATGGGAGTCCCAGTCAGGGCACATGCCCAGGTTTGGGGCTCAATTCCCAGCTGGGGTATGCGAGAGATAGCTGTTCAATGATTCTCTCTCATCATTAATGTTTCTGTCCCTCACTGTGGAAAAAAAAAAGTAATGTATTTTCAGTCTTGGACCCAAGTCCTGGCACAGAGCTCCTAAAACCCTTGGAATGTTCTGTGACAAGAGCAATAATGGTGTTTTTGTTATTGAGGTGACTCCTGGAAAGCCCTTCGATAGCCTGAGGATGCGGGCTCAACCAGGTAAATAATTCCAGGATTGGAACTTTTAATAATCTGCATCTCCAACCTTCAAGGAAAGATTTAATCAGCCATGGGTGTGTAACAACCCCCCACATGAACAAACAAACAAACAAACAAAGGGACAGACAAAAACAGGGTGTTCTGAGAGCTTCCAGAACATAGGATTTAGGGGGAGGGCACCTGGAAAGGACGAGTGCGTCCCACTCCTGCTCCCGCATCTCCCGTGGCTGTTCCTGGGTGACATCCTTTCCTAGCAAATCAGTGACCTAGAGAGCAAAGCGCTGCTCTGAGTTCTGGGAGTCGTTCCAGCAAAGTAACGGAACCCAAGGAGGGGTCGTGCGAACCTCTGATTTAGAGCCAGTGGGTCACTAGCACAGGTAACCACAGGGCTGGCGCTGGGCAGCAGAGGTGGAGACAGACTTGTGGGGCTGAGCCCTGCCCCAGCGAGGCCCGGTGCTCTCTGTCGGCTCAGTGCGTCAGAATTTGTTGACTTGTAGGATGCCCCGTGGTGTCCAGGCATTGCTTGTTGGTTTGGGGAGTCCGCCATGTCTGACACACACTTGGAATTGGTACCAGAACCTATTTACAAACCGTGGATGACCGAGCTTGTAGTGCAGGCTACACCACAAGATGCTATAGATAGGGACAAACAATAGGGGCCACTTCTCAGGTTCTGGCTGGAAGTCTGAAATGGGGTGCCAGCAGGGGGGCTTCTGTGAGGGTCTTCTCCTGGCGCCACAAGGTCCCTCTCTCTATGTCCTCAGAAGGTGGAATGTGGGAGCCTGTGTGAGGAGACACGAGAGCTCCTTGGCTTCCTCTGAGGTCACAGTCCTACCTGGTGAGGGTTCCACCACGATGACCTCATTTAAAAAAAAATAAAAAAAATATATATATATATTGTTGATTTTTACAGAGAGGAAGGGAGAGGGATAGAGAGCCAGAGCCTTCGATGAGAGAGAAACATCGATCAGCTGCTTCCTGCATACCTCCTACTGGGGATGTGCCCACAACCAAGGTACATGTCCTTGACAGGAATTGAATCTGGGACCCTTCAGTCTGCAGGCCAACGCTCCATCCACTGAGCCAAACCAGTTAGGCTACGATGACCTCATTTGAAGCTTCACTCTTTCCTACAGGCCCTGCCTCTGGACAGGGTTACGTTGGGAGTTAGCGCTTCAATATCTGGATTCTGGGAGGACACAGTTCAGTCCATAGATAAGTAAACAGCAAATGAATATAAACAAAGGCATGGCATTTATCATCTTGGTCATTTTCTCCCTTCCAGACTTGACTCTCTTGTTCTTTCTTTGACTTATTGAGCCAATCATGTAGCGCATTCATCTTTACTTTTTCTTCTCCTGGACGAGTCTGTGGGACATATAACCTTGCTTGTTAGTACCGCCTCACCCCACCCACTAGACTTTGTCACGGAGTGCTTTCAGCTCTGAGTATTTCTGATTTCCATGTGGGATCTTTCCCAACCCAAGGTCCTAGATGTTCTTGGCCATCACTGTTAGTTTCTGCTCCTTTTACAGTATCTAATGTCCCTTTTTGTCACCATGTGGCCTGTCAGGAGCTTTTCATTTAGATAGACAGGACAAAGACAGACTGGATGGGAGGCCAGGGTTATGTCCACACTGCTGGCCCAGCATAGACTTCTGACCTACCTCCTTCCCTAACTCCAATGGGGCCTGCTGACCTGCCTCCCCCCTAACTCTAATGGGGCCTGCTGACCTGCCTCCCCCCTTAACTCTAATGGGGCCTGCTGACCTGCCTCCTCCCCTGACTCTAATGGGGCCTCTGACCTGCCTCCCCCCTAACTCTAATGGGGCCTGCTGACCTGTCTCCTCCCCTACAGGAGAGGAAATGAATATGTGTGTCTTCAATAGTCACGTAGTATGGGCTGTGTCATACTCACAACTAATCCTTGTGGGAGCTGAAAGCCTGAGGCATTTGATGCTGCTGTCATCAGCACTGGGTCTGCACTGACCTCACTCAGCCCAGAGCCTGAGCAGGTGGTGGGGAAGACAGGCCCACTCCAACTCCTAGAACAATTGTCAAGCGGGAAGAACTCCCACCGGCAATTGCCCACTGCAGCCCGAGCTTCTGAGTGGAAGAGGCAACCTCTCCATCAGCCCGGGCCAGTCACACATCAACAGAAGGGGCAGAAAGTGGGTCCTTTCTGTGGGCTGCTGGACGCCGAGACTATGTGGTAAAGGGCACTATATGCCCTATCAGCAAGCATGTCAAACTCTTGGGCCGCATGCGCCTGCTGGCCATGAGATTGACCTGCTTTGCAGGCCTTCCCAAAACCTGTCTTTGCTTCTTGTTTGTTAATTTTTTGAAAAAAAATCCCCTTCAGTTATGAGAGCGATTACACATCCTCCTCATAAATTTCTTTAATGAAAAAGAAAAACCAAGCAAAACTGAAGTTAGCCAGAGTCTGTTTCTATTGCTTAGAAGAATGTAGGAGGCCTTTGACTTGGCATGATGAGTGCTACTGGCAGTTCAGGAAGGTGAAGCTCAGCTCCCACGGCGGCCGGCTGGACAGAAGGGTGCACACTCATGTTCTGAGGGAAAAGCTTTACTGGGAGCAGGCCTGGCAGGAGCCAGTATTTAGAGTCAAATAATTATTGGTGACCCTGTACATAAGACACCAGGCCTGATATTTTTTGCTTATGCTATGTAAGCCAATTTCATTCTGTTTTTTTTTTAAAAAATTAATGTTTTTATTGATTTCAGAAAGAGGAAGGGAGAGAAGATATAAACATCAATGATGAGAGAGAATCAGTGACCAGCTGCCTTCTGCATATCCCCTACTGGGGATCCAGACCACAGGCAGGGCAGGTGGCTTCCTGGGTCAAAGAGGACACCGTAGCTCCTGGGGTCTGTAGAGATGAGGCATGCTGGCGGCCTGGACACAATGGGGGGTTATTGCAAAACTCAGGCAGGTCTGACTGGGCATGGGTGTAGCTGAGGAAACAGAAAAACCCTTCTCTCTAGTCTCCAGACCTGGGGATTGCGGAGGCCGAGTTCTCCCTAGGAAACAGCCCCTACTTCCCACCACAGGTCCTGAAGAACTTGCTCCCAGGAAAAGCCTGGATCAAGAGCAGAAAAAGGGAAGAGGGACCAGCCTGAGAGAAGCTTGTCTCCCCACATCAACTCTTCCCCAGCAGCTGCAGGCCTAACAGTCCAGCGACGGGCTCTGTTCCTGCTCCAGCCTCTTACTCCAGTGTGACTGTTTGGGGACCAGAGGGCGAAAGGGCCTTGGGAGATTTCCTCAGGAGCAGACTCCAGGCAAGTAAAATGCATGCAGGGTAGTCTGTGGGGGTGGGCACCACGGAGACCAGGCAGACGCCCCACCTACGTGGCTTCTCTGCTCCAGCGACGGGCCCAGAGTTGCAGGATCTGCTGTTTCAACAGAAACCTCATCTCCAGATAGTTTTGGAGAAAGCCCTCCATTTTAAAATATTGCAACTGTTTTATATTTCTTCATGTCACTGTGCTGGCCACATCCAGCTCTCTGTTTGCCACCTCCGGGTTAAATTTTAATACCACTTTGTCCAAACCTTTCCAAATCTGAAAGCACATCTTTCGTAAAACTGGATCCTGGAACAGGTTCTGTGGATGGCTGAGAGTGCGGGTAGAGAGTGTGGGCGCTCCTTGTGTGGGTGAGCCCTGGGCCACAGGCTTGGCCTCCGGTGCCTGGCCTTGCAAGGTGAGGGGCCCTGGCAGTGACCTCCTGGCTGACCCGCTTACACTGGGCTGGGCTGGAAAGAGGGATGGGCGAGCTTCGTCCCTCAGCTCCAGAGGCCTCTTCCCAGGAGCAGCACAGGAATGCAGCTGTGTGAGCTGGAGAAAGCACCCCTGGTTCCCGGGTGATTTACAGGGCAGCAGCCCCTGCGTGCAGAGCCCCAGTGCACCATAAAGATGCATTACGAGGGGAATAATCTTTATCTGAACTGGAGCTGCGGTGAAGGAGACTCTGTCCAGCTGAGAGCAGCAGTGAGCTTTTGTTCGCTCGGGGAAAAGTCCCTGTTCTTCATCTGATTTGATTAACATTTCTTTTTTTCTCTTTGACACTAGGTATCTAGTTAATATTTAGACATTATATACATTTTCTTTCAACTGCTGTATCTATTACGTGATCAAAAACACCACATCAGACCTGGCAGGCACCCAGCTGTGGCTAGCAGGCAGGATACCTGGGACTCACAGGGCCAGGCCCTGGGAGGGACAGCGCCAGGGTCCGGGGTGGGGGCTGGAATCCAGGGCCAACCCTGACCCCAGGAAGCAGAGTCGCCCAACTTGTTTGTTTATTAGGTGTATAGCTGAATGACGGTCTCAGTCTATTTCATTCCAGGGAAATCTGAATTCCTTTAGTGGCAATGTTCCCAAGGAAGATGGCATGGCTGTGAGTAAGGAGGGGGCAGCCTCAGCTTTCTGGGCAGAAAACAGTCACCTGGTGGCAGGACAGAGGCAAAAGGTTCCGGGCAGAAAAACCTGGGAGTTTGTGTCAAAGCTCCACCCACTAGGAGCCCCAAGCTAAGATGGGGAGGCTGGAAAGATGGAAATTGGGATGGGGAAGCTGCTATGGAGATGAAATCACTCCTGGGCCCAAGACAGGAGGATATCCAGGGAGAGAAGGGCGGGTCAGGGCTTGGCAGAGTTTGCCTGGAGTGCCACGGCAAAGGGAAGCTGAGCTTGTTATCCCCTGCCCCACCCCCACCCCCCCACCCCCCGGCCCCCTGCTTCCTGGTGCCTGGCACCTGCGGCGCGTGGCAGGCTTTAAGTCCCGAAAGTCTGGGTTAAATTTTAATACCACTTCAGAGAGGCTGGAGAACGCCGAGTCCCAGCCTCCCGGGGAAAGGGAAGCCATGGGGCTGGGCGGGGAACACCTCCAGTGTGTGTGCATTCAGGCGGGGGGCACTCGATCTCTGCTTCCTGGGCGCCCCAGCCTTGCGCTCGCCTCCGCTCCCGCGCCCCCTCAGCAGGCGCGCGCGAGGCGCACACCCCCTCCCTCGGCGGTGCGGGGCGCGCGCCCGGCCTCAGCCTCCCCTCGCGCGGCTCGTTCTCCCGGCAGAAAGTTAGCAGCGGGAAGGAACTCGGGGCCGCAACAGCGCGCGGCGGCAGCGGCGGAGGCTGGAGCAGGAGCCGTGGCCGAGCCTGGAGACGGAGGCGCTGCGGGCGGAGCAGGTGCAGCCGGGCCCGCGCGCCCCCCTCGGTCCCCTTGCCAGAGGCTGAGGGGGGTACTGGGGGGACGCCCGGACTCCGCGGGCAGAGCCGGGAAGGGGGCCATGCGGCCGGGCTTGCCCGGGGCGCAGCGGGACAGCGGCCAGGGCCGGGGGCGCAGCGGCGTCGCTTCATGCAGCCGGGGCGGCTGGGCAGCGGCAGCGGCGGCGGCGGCGGCGGCGGCGGGGGCGGCGGCTGAAACCATGTCCGGGCAGCGCTGGGGGCCGCCGCCGCCGCGAGCCGGGAGCCGCGATGGCCCCGTGGCCCGTACCTCCTCCGCCGCCGCCTCCGCCTCCACCTCTCGCCGCGCCGCCGCCGCCCGGCGCCTCAGCTAAGGGGCCGCCGGCGCGCAAGCTGCTGTTTATGTGCACCTTGTCCCTGTCCGTCACCTACCTGTGCTACAACCTCCTGGGCGGCTCGGGATCCCTGCAGTTCCCCCTGGCGCTGCAGGAGCCGCCGGGCGCCGCCGCCGAGCCCCCGCCGAGCCCGCCGCCGCCCTCTCTGCCGCCTCCCCCAGTGCGCCTCGGCGCCCCCTTGCAGCCGCCCGCGCCGCCGCCGGACAACGCGAGCCGCGTGGAGCTGGCCGAGCCTCCCGAGCAGCCCGCCGCCCCCGGGGCCGACGGCTGGGGGCTGGCGAGCGGCGGCGGCGGCGGCGGCGCCCGGGACGCCTGGCTCCGGACCCCGCCGGACCCAAGCGAGACGCCCGCGGCGCAGAGCGCGCTGCTGGAGAGGGACGCGCAGGAGTCCAGCACCACCGACGAGGAGCTCGCAGGCCGGAGGGCGGCCAACGGGAGCAGCGAGCGGGGAGGCGCCGCCAGCACCCCGGACTACGGGGAGAAGAAGCTGCCCCAGGCGCTCATCATCGGGGTCAAGAAAGGGGGAACCCGCGCGCTGCTGGAGGCGATCCGCGTGCACCCGGACGTGCGGGCGGTGGGCGTAGAGCCGCACTTCTTCGACAGGAACTACGAGAAGGGCTTGGAGTGGTACAGGTAGGACCCAGGTTGGCTGCTGGCAGACTCGAGGGAAGTCCTGGCCGTCCAGAGGGCCCCGCGCCCCCGGAGGCTCTGGAACTCTGGCGGGGCGCGCGGGGCGCTCGGGGCGCGGCGGGGAGGGCCGGGGAGGGCCGGGGCCGGCTAGGGCGAGGGAGGAGGTGGCGGTGGGGCTCTGCCTCCAGAGCTGCTCGCCCAGCCAGCTGCTTTCTGAATCTGCGCAGCTCCGTGCCTGGGAGTTCCCAGCCCTGGTGCCCCCAGCGTTCCTGCTGCAGGCTCTGGGGGAGCTCTGTGCTCCTGTTGGGGACGCTGAGGACCGAATCAGGGCAGCAATGTTGACTAAAGGGCTTTGAGATCCCCGGGAATCTCTCAGAATCGCCCTCAATGCATTTGCGTGGCTGAAATCCAACTTGAAGTATTTTCGGGTTAGAGCAAAACGAACAGGGAACAGTTAAAAAGATGGTGCTGGCGAGTTTGGGCTTTCTAGTAAAGATCTAGGATGTCCCCCATCTCCAGAACTTTCTATCCCCTTGGCCGAATGAACACTGGGTTGCGGTTGCCTCTGTAGCACCGCTGACCAGGTGACCGAGTGCCCTGGGTGTTGATGCTCTCACCCAAGCCCTTCCCAGGGTTGTGGACATTCATCCTCCTCTTGTTCCCCCCTCTGCCAGCGGGAGGGCGGGGGTGGGGGGGAAGGGGAGGGGCAGGAGAAGAGGGGGCTAGAAAGTTGAGCACAGGTAAAATAAATGAATGCTCAGCTTTCTTGCCAGCCATAACATTTAAAGCAGCACTGGCGCGGATGCCCACACGCAAGCCTCCTCTGCTCTTCTCTTTCCCTCTTTCCTCCTCTTTTATCTCTCTTGGGAAAACGGATCTGGATGGCTGGCCCCATCTCTGTTGCATCTCCGTAATTAATTGCAATTGTCAAACGGAAACACAGGCTGTGTCAGCTAAAGTAATGTCACCATCTTAACAGAGCCAATAGGTACAATCAGGATTGTTTCCTAACAAGTTGTTTTCCTGTTGAAGGGATGACGTTCTCAGTTTCAATTACAGCCTGGGAAAGTTTTAGAAACAACAACTTCAGAAATATATAATAAATGCGTGATTGATTCCTCCCCCCTTATTTTTAAAATACACTTTGTACTTGGAAAGCTGGAGACAAGTACACTTAGGCATAAACATTCCAGCACTTTAAAGAGAAAAGCAAATGTGTCTGTTAATGCCCTGCCTGTTTCAAAAGAGAGAACTAATGGAAACATTTTAGGAAGCTTCAAACAGCCCCTTCCTATCAAAACATGAAACAGCAAATGCCCAATTTCACTGGACAATCAGTGCCTTGAGCATCACAGGCCACGACTTCCAGGTTATTAAAAAGGTGTTGGGATGACGAATGCAACCCTAGCGGGGACCGTGCTGCCTGGGGAGGGTTCTGCTAACTGATGGTTTCAGGAAGGTTCTAACACAGCTACTTCCGATTTTAAAGCTGTGTGTCTCCTGCGAAGTGTCAATTGCCCTCTCAGGAGAGGCGGCCTAAGGATCAGATCTTTCTGAAACGTGTGTGGGTAGCTTTGCAGCAGCTGGAAACAGAAGCGGGGTCTGATGAGATGCCTTAAAGCTGGTGAGGGGTGTGTGGTGGGAGGCGAGTCAGGAAGCCTGCGGGAGGGGCTGGACAATTTTCTGACCGAGGGGATGGAAGATGCCTGGTTTTCCAATGTTCTTTGACACGGAGGCAGGAAAAGAAGGCACATGCACTGCCTCGCTGTGGGGACCTGGCTGTGGTATTTGGGGCTCCCCTTCCAGCTGCTATAATGCAGAGATGTGGCTGGAAGTGGAGGGCCACGTGATGTCTGTGTCCCCAGGCCCACCCCAGGCTGTCTGGGTGGTAGGACCCTGTATTGCTGAGGTGTGACCGGAAGTGCTAGAGAAGAGTCTCTCAAACACAGAGGGAATCTTAGCCGAGCGGACTCCCAGAACCCCTTGCACCCACAGAAGCCACGGGTGCCCCGACGACTTGCATGTCTCTCTAGCCTTACCAGGGCCAGCCAGGGGTGCTCTGAGGGCCCCGGGATTTTCCCGAGCTCTCTCTGTCCCAGGCTCCCACCTCTGTGTGTGGAAGAAGCGGGCAGGGGATCCTCGCTGGCTTGTGTAGAGGAGGCTGTGGCACTGATTCAGACAGGATAGACACCTCACTCTCAGCCGCTGGTGTGGCTCCGGCTTTGCAGTGGAGCCTCTGTACCAAAGGGTTTCACTTGCCCTGGAGTGCCGAGGCCCACCGGAACCTTCCTCTTCGATCACCTGATGACACAGCCCCAGGTGAATTCAAGGTCCCCCCCCCCCCCCCCCCAGCACCAGCACTTCTTTTTCTTTTCAGTGTGGCTCCCAGGGCCCACCGATTCTGCAAATGTTTCTCTTGTTTGTTTCCCTCGAGGGGGGCCAGGGTTGGCCGGGGCCTTCCTGGGTAGCCCCGCAGCCAGCAGCTGCACCTATCAGAGCCACTCCAGTAGTGTCTAAATCCGGGTTTTGCTTCCTCCCTTAATGTTGATCTAATGCGATAGAAAAACACATTTGGGATTAGAACATGTGCCTCAGATTTCCAGGCCCAGATAGCCTCCTGGATTAGGGCGTGTCACAGCTGCAGCAGAGCGGGCTCCCTTCCTGGACAGCAAGGCCAGTGATCAGTGAGGGTGCAGGGAAGGTTACACCTCCACGCCTGCCCCCACCCCCAAATAAAAGGCAGAGTCCCAGTCCCTCACCTGCTCTGACAGGCCCTGTGCGCTGAACAGGCAAGGCCTGTGGCTGGCTGCCGCAGCAGAACCCATCAAAGTGAGGAGGCCGGGCGCGTGGCCGCCCGCGGTTTAGACTGTGCAGCCACCATGGCCACGCAGCCTTTTGGAAACCACTCAGCCCAGGGGGCTGGGAAGGGACCCTTCGGGGTTTCAGGCTGTCCTCACTGCCAGCAGTGGATGCACGGCCCACTGGCCGGGGAACGCCACTCGGGGGAGGGCTGCTGTAGTCCCGCCAGCTTCCGGAGGACAGAGTGGCAGCGTCACCCCCACATGGCGTGGGGAGAGAGAAGGAAGGAGGACCGGCGCTGGCACTTGCTGAGTGCCTGTGATTGTGGTGGTGGGTGCCGCAGCGGCCTATGATCACATTTGAGCATCACGATGAGGCTGTGAGTGTAGTTGAGACACTCCTGGTTCACAGATGGCTCCGAGGGCAAACATCTTGCTCAGGGGTTTCTGGGAGGGTCCCCACGAGCCACCTGCGCAGTGAGCTGGCAGCATGTGCCCCACCGCAGAGCTTGCTCTGCCCCACATGGCACTGGGAGACCGTCTTTCTTCCTGTGTTCCACAACTTGTATCAGTATTTTCCGTGTTCCGGTACTGTTTCCGGTCCTGGGGAGAAAGTGGGTCACAGGAGAGCGGAAGCAAGCCCTGTTCGTTCTGGAACTGGCATTTCACAGGGGTTGGGGAGATGGCAAACCCACAAGCCTATCTTTGTGCCTCTATCAGTGTGGCTTCTAGGAAATTCAAAGGTACATTGGTGACTCACACCCTAGACAGGGCTCCCGCAGATCAGTACTTTCAAACTTCCAGTTCCAGTCACTTGGGGATGTTGTTAACATTCAAGCTCTGATTCGGCACGGCTGGAAGGACGGGTGATGCTGATGCCGCAGTTCCCAGGGCCTCACAGTGAGGGGCGGGGGCTTAGAGCGTAATCGCTGCGCACACACCGGGAAATGACGTAAATGAAGTGAAGAGCTGGGTGGAGAGGTTTTCCAGGAGAGGGGGCAGTGAGTGCAAAGGCCCTGGGTGGAAATGAGCCTCAGGGATTTCCAGAGTGTCCTTTCTTATTCCCAAAGCACGGCCTTTGAAGCTCGACAAGCCTGCGTTCAGTTCCTGGCCTTGTCACATTCCAGTTGGCCGGGCTGGGTTGGATAAAAGCTTCAGTTTACCGGAGAGTAATTCCTTCCTTGCAAGATTGTTGGGAGGAATAAATGAAATGACACAAGTGGATATATTTCCTAAACAAAACGTGGGTTCTAGAGCAGAAATCCAAATAGGCCCAACCTGGGTGTGTCCATTTCTCAATCTTGGCGGTCTCATCCGCTTCACCTTCTATCTTAGCTGTGAGAGTGTTCACAGAAATGGTTCCTTACCCGGATGTTTTGGGAAAAGTCTAATAATGACTGGCTTTGCAATCTGCATCAGCTTAACCTTTTAAACGAGGGATCGCTGAGGGCCGTGGGGAGCCTGGAAATGAGGGAGAGGAACCAGTGGGGAGGAACATGGTGAATGTATTCTGTAAAGGGGTGTCCACTGCTTGCTTCCAGCTATTCTTTTCCATCCTCAGAGGTGGGTTAGGGTTACCCGGTTTCCCATTTGAGAAGAAAAAGTGGAGATTACGTTTTAATGTGAAATCTCCTGGTTTTGAATATTGGAAACACAATGAGATTTCTTAAAAGTGCTGTGTGGGCCAACACTGTGAAGCACGCAGAACCCATCTGCGGGCTGGATACAGCCAACTGCTACCCGTTCCCAACCTCTGCTTCCAGCCCATGTCGGAGAGCGGCTGGCGTGCCAGCCCCGTGGCTGTGCCAGGACCACTGCTTCCACGGGCTACCTCAGTGTCCATTCCCCTCCCCGTCCCAGGTCTTCACCAGCCCGGGGCAGAGGCACTGGCCACAACGCAGGAGGGAATAGATGGAAACAGGGTCATCGAGGCACAACAGGGCCATTCACAAACACATTTGCCGCTTCTTCCCAGTGAACGTTTTCTGGAAGGTGGGAGAGTTCTCATGTGCTCACTCACAGATCATGAGTGCCCGGACCTGACCCATTCGATAAATTGCACTTATAGAGTCTGGTTAGAGTTAGAAAAGTTGGGTGCTAGGCTGTGTTCTGCCATGTACCAGTTCTACCAGACACCAGGTTACTTAAATCAACCAATCTCTCTCTCTCTCTCTCTCTCTCTCTCTCTCTCTCTCTCTCTCTCTCTCTCTTTCACTCTCGCTCTCATCTTTGTTTCTTAGATGATAGGGCTAGATAATTTCCATAGGGCTATCCATTCATTCAGTCACTGAAATATTTTTGTTCTAGAACGCATTTCTATATTGCTCAGAGGAACAAAAAGGTAGGATAAAAGCAACATTGCTTGCAGCATGATTTTGTATTTTTGAGCTAGAATCCACTTATTCTCATGGTGTGACACTGGACAAGTTACTTAATGCCACCAGGCCTCGATTTTTTCATCTGCATAATGGGTTTCATGTTACTTCCAAGGGATTATGTCAGGACGAAATAAAATGGTATCCATAGTACCCACCGAGTTTGTGACAGCCAACTCCCCTCTCCCCCTTTCCTCTCTCTCCCAGTTTTTCTTTTTCTGCTGCTTTTCTCTTCATTTCCTTCCTTTTATTTTATCAGTCCTGAAGGTCCCAGAGAGAAAGCTGTAATGCATTTTTTTTCATTTGAATGCAGTCTTTTATTTCCAGATTATGTCTGAATGAGGGATTTCAAACCCTGAAGCAGCTCTTAAGTAGCTCTCCAGAGAATAATCAAAGCTGATTCCAGAATTTGGTCTCATGCAACTTGAGCAGAAGGAGGAGAGGAGTCAGCCGGGCAGCCCAGCGTGGGTGAGCTGTGGGTGGGGCAGGCCCAGCAGCATTCGAGCATTTTCAGGAGCCTGCAGTAGGAATCCCTGCTGCCCGGGACAGGGCGGCTTGCCCTCACCATCTGCAGAGCTGAAGCAGCTGATAACACAGGGCTGGTCAGGAAGGCCCCGGGAACTCCTGGGACATGTGGCTGCTCCCAATGCCCCCTGATGTCGGAGCACTATTCACTGTTAGTCTTACTTCCAGTCAGGTCAGGAAAGAGGGCTGGGGACGGGGTGAAGGGCCGATGCTGGGCCGCATGTCAGGAAGTTTCCAGGGCTTCGGTTTCACGTGATGGATGGCGATGCTGGCTTCGGACCGCCGGGCCACCGCTGGTTACGGCACTCTCTCTCTTCTGGTTTCTGTGATTTGACAAGCCCCTCTACAACTGTCTTGGACATTTCACTCTGACATTATAACTCGCTGAGGGAACCTCTCAACCCATTTTGCCATTAATTAAAAGCAGGCTGTTGATTTTTTTTTTTAACACTTACCAATTAGGATCAACTTCTTTTAAAAATTTTTTCCGACCTTTACTCAGAGATATGATCATCTGTTTACAGGGAAACAAGGCAATACATGAAGATTGCCAATGTTGAGCTTGAACTTAAACTATGACAAACAAGCAAGATAACTTGTTGGTTTACGTGATTAGGAAGACACAGGGGGCAATCGGCATCAGGAAAATCTGAATCTAGGGGCTCCGATGGCATCCCCAGGTCTCCCCCTTTCCGTTTTCTGCCGTGTCGGTCCCTGCCTTGCTTCATTGTCAGAGAGGCTGTCTCACCACATTTTAGACAAGATGGCCAGCAGCAAGCCCGGTAAGCATGTGCCTGTGGATCAGTTGTATGGGAAATGGTTTCCTTACGAGCTTCTGTAAGAAACTGCAGATGCTGGTGGCCCCGCTGGTGCGCCCCGCTCCCCCAGCAGTCCTTGTGCAGTGTCTGGTCAGGTTGGCTAGGTGGCCACCCTTTGGTTTGGCAGGGAGGGAGGTGGGGGGCAGGAGCCGGGAAGCAGGGTGAGTCCCATTGGAACCATAAGGAAATTTTCCTTGCGGAGAATGTGGTGTGGAGGGATTCTATTGCTGGAAGTAGGGGCCAGTAAACCACATGCCCATTGCACATACAGACCCACGCTGGGCCGGCACAGGGTCCCTCTCAGTATTTTAACCCAGGAAGAGGAGCAAAGGGCTCATGTGGGAGGCTCAGTGCCTTTGTTTCCGCCATTCATTTGTTCATTCATTGTGCATGTACTGATCGTTAACTGCTTTCTGGGTCAGTCGGGCGTCAGCCATGGCCAGTGATCTGAAGGAGCTCCCGGAGCAGAGACAGGGACAAGCCCCGACTCCATTCCACACCGTCCTGCCGAAGTGGGATCCACTCCAGAAATGGAAGGGTGCTTTAATCTTAGAAAAACCTAATAATTTCACTTATTCTTAATATGAGTAAATGAGAATATCCTCAGATTTGTTTTATAGATGCTAAAAAGACATCTAATCAAATTAAATGTCTGTTCCTGATTTTTAGTACAACCCATGATAAAATAGGGTCATTCTCAAACCCAGCATTGTGTTCAGTGGTGTAACACTAGACATCCCCCACAACTCCAGACCAAGCCCCAAAGCCCATGGTCATCACTGTTATTTACCATTGCTCAGGAATTAATAAATGATGCAATTAGATATGGAACAGAATAAGAAAGTGAGAGGTGGAATCATCACCATTTGCCGGTAAGTTACTCTCTTTTTCGAAAACTTAAGTAAACAGTGTTGCTGTTAGGGACAATAATAGGATTTATTAAGAAAAGGAAATAATATGCAAATCTATAATTTTTTTATATGTCTACACTAGCAATTTTGAAAATATATGAGAGACAATATTCTATTTATAGAATAAACCCAAGAGACAAAATAACTAGGAATAAATTTAGCAAAAATTGCAAGGGACTTGTAAGAACAAAATTTCAATACTCGGGCAATAAAAAGACGAGTAAATGGAGAGAGACCTCTTTTCTCTAGGACAGTATTTCTCTGTTCCCATCCATCTGTCATCCCCTGTCCCCTGCCCTTTCTTCTGAAGTTCTTTCCTGCTAGATTGAGATGAGTCCAGTATGTCTAAGAATGGTCTGAAAATATTGTTTCTGCGAACATGATCCAAGTGTTGACGTCAATCACAGGATCCCCTTACTTCCCACATTCTGTGTGACTGAAGGGAGGACGGTGAGACAACGGGGACGGCCCTGACTCAGACACAGTGTTTTAAATACTTGGTGGGGGGTGTTGGCTGATTATAACCCAGACTTAGGGATGGGAGGACTGTGCCCAGGGGTGGATTAACGTTGAGTTGGGGTGTAAATTTAATACACTCTTATTGTTACAAAAAACAAACAAACCAGGGACAAGTGATGGTTATTTTTAATGAACCAGAAAGATGACAGTTTGGACCTGAATGAATAATACTATCAACTGTGGCAACAGTATCGGGCTGGCAGCAGTAGGAGCAGTGGCAGCAGTAGCTGTGGTGGTGACAGTGGTGGCAGCAGTAGCTTTGGTGGTGACAGCGGTGGCAGCAGTAGCTGTGGGGGTGACAGCGGTGGCAGCAGTAGCTGTGGTGGTGACAGCGGTGGCAGCAGTAGCTGTGGGGGTGACAGCGGTGGCAGCAGTAGCTGTGGTGGTGACAGCGGTGGCAGCAGTAGCTGTGGGGGTGACAGTGGTGGCAGCAGTAGCTGTGGGGGTGACAGCGGTGGCAGCAGTAGCTGTGGTGACAGCGGTGGCAGCAGTAGCCGTGGGGGTGACAGCGGTGGCAGCAGTAGCTGTGGGGGTGACAGCGGTGGCAGCAGTAGCTGTGGTGGTGACAGTGGTGGCAGCAGTAGCTGTGGGGGTGACAGCGGTGGCAGCAGTAGCTGTGGTGGTGACAGCGGTGGCAGCAGTAGCTGTGGGGGTGACAGTGGTGGCAGCAGTAGCTGTGGTGACAGCGGTGGCAGCAGTAGCTGTGGTGGTGACAGCGGTGGCAGCAGTAGCTGTGGTGGTGACAGCGGTGGCAGCAGTAGCTGTGGGGGTGACAGCGGTGGCAGCAGTAGCTGTGGTGACAGCGGTGGCAGCAGTAGCTGTGGTGACAGCGGTGGCAGCAGTAGCCGTGGGGGTGACAGCGGTGGCAGCAGTAGCTGTGGGGGTGACAGCGGTGGCAGCAGTAGCCGTGGGGGTGACAGCGGTGGCAGCAGTAGCCGTGGGGGTGACTGGTGGCAGCAGTAGCCGTGGTGGTGACAGCGGTGGCAGCGGTAGCCGTGGTGGTGACAGCGGTGGCAGCAGTAGCTGTGGGGTTGACAGCGGTGGCAGCAGTAGCTGTGGTGACAGCGGTGGCAGCAGTAGCTGTGGTGACAGCGGTGGCAGCAGTAGCTGTGGTGGTGACAGTGGTGGCAGCAGTAGCTGTGGGGGTGACAGTGGTGGCAGCAGTAGCTGTGGTGGTGACAGTGGTGGCAGCAGTAGCTGTGGTGACAGCGGTGGCAGCAGTAGCTGTGGTGACAGCGGTGGCAGCAGTAGCTGTGGTGGTGACAGTGGTGGCAGCAGTAGCGGTGGGGGTGACAGCGGTGGCAGCAGTAGCTGTGGGGGTGACAGCGGTGGCAGCAGTAGCTGTGGTGACAGCGGTGGCAGCAGTAGCCGTGGTGGTGACAGCGGTGGCAGCAGTAGCTGTGGGGGTGACAGCGGTGGCAGCAGTAGCCGTGGGGGTGACAGCGGTGGCAGCAGTAGCTGTGGGGGTGACAGCGGTGGCAGCAGTAGCTGTGGTGACAGCGGTGGCAGCAGTAGCCGTGGGGGTGACAGCGGTGGCAGCGGTAGCCGTGGTGGTGACAGCGGTGGCAGCAGTAGCTGTGGGGTTGACAGCGGTGGCAGCAGTAGCTGTGGTGACAGCGGTGGCAGCAGTAGCTGTGGTGACAGCGGTGGCAGCAGTAGCTGTGGTGGTGACAGTGGTGGCAGCAGTAGCTGTGGGGGTGACAGTGGTGGCAGCAGTAGCTGTGGGGGTGACAGCGGTGGCAGCAGTAGCTGTGGTGACAGCGGTGGCAGCAGTAGCCGTGGTGGTGACAGCGGTGGCAGCAGTAGCCGTGGGGGTGACAGCGGTGGCAGCAGTAGCTGTGGTGGTGACAGCGGTGGCAGCAGTAGCCGTGGTGGTGACAGCGGTGGCAGCAGTAGCTGTGGTGACAGCGGTGGCAGCAGTAGCCGTGGGGGTGACAGTGGTGGCAGCAGTAGCCGTGGTGGTGACAGCGGTGGCAGCGGTAGCTGTGGTGGTGACAGTGGTGGCAGCAGTAGCTGTGGTGACAGCGGTGGCAGCAGTAGCCGTGGTGGTGACAGCGGTGGCAGCAGTAGCTGTGGGGGTGACAGCGGTGGCAGCAGTAGCTGTGGTGACAGCGGTGGCAGCGGTAGCCGTGGGGGTGACAGCGGTGGCAGCGGTAGCCGTGGTGGTGACAGTGGTGGCAGCGGTAGCCGTGGGGGTGACAGCGGTGGCAGCGGTAGCCGTGGGGGTGACAGCGGTGGCAGCAGTAGCCGTGGGGGTGACTGGTGGCAGCAGTAGCCGTGGGGGTGACAGCGGTGGCAGCAGTAGCCGTGGTGGTGACAGCGGTGGCAGCGGTAGCCGTGGTGGTGACAGCGGTGGCAGCGGTAGCCGTGGGGTTGACAGCAGTGGCAGCAGTAGCTGTGGTGGTGACAGTGGTGGCAGCAGTAGCTGTGGGGGTGACAGCGGTGGCAGCAGTAGCTGTGGTGACAGCGGTGGCAGCAGTAGCCGTGGTGGTGACAGCGGTGGCAGCAGTAGCTGTGGGGGTGACAGCGGTGGCAGCAGTAGCTGTGGTGACAGCGGTGGCAGCAGTAGCCGTGGGGGTGACAGCGGTGGCAGCAGTAGCCGTGGGGGTGACAGCGGTGGCAGCAGTAGCCGTGGTGACTGGTGGCAGCAGTAGCCGTGGGGGTGACAGCGGTGGCAGCAGTAGCCGTGGTGGTGACAGCGGTGGCAGCGGTAGCCGTGGGGGTGACAGCGGTGGCAGCAGTAGCCGTGGGGGTGACTGGTGGCAGCAGTAGCCGTGGGGGTGACTGGTGGCAGCAGTAGCCGTGGGGGTGACTGGTGGCAGCAGTAGCCGTGGTGACTGGTGGCAGCAGTAGCTGTGGTGACAGCGGTGGCAGCAGTAGCTGTGGTGACAGCGGTGGCAGCAGTAGCCGTGGTGGTGACAGCGGTGGCAGCAGTAGCCGTGGGGGTGACTGGTGGCAGCAGTAGCTGTGGTGACAGCGGTGGCAGCAGTAGCTGTGGTGACAGCGGTGGCAGCAGTAGCCGTGGTGGTGACAGCGGTGGCAGCAGTAGCCGTGGGGGTGACAGCGGTGGCAGCAGTAGCCGTGGGGGTGACTGGTGGCAGCAGTAGCCGTGGGGGTGACAGCGGTGGCAGCAGTAGCTGTGGTGACAGCGGTGGCAGCAGTAGCCGTGGGGGTGACAGCGGTGGCAGCAGTAGCCGTGGGGGTGACAGCGGTGGCAGCAGTAGCTGTGGGGGTGACAGCGGTGGCAGCAGTAGCTGTGGTGACAGCGGTGGCAGCAGTAGCCGTGGGGGTGACAGCGGTGGCAGCAGTAGCCGTGGGGGTGACAGCGGTGGCAGCAGTAGCTGTGGTGACTGGTGGCAGCAGTAGCCGTGGGGGTGACAGCGGTGGCAGCAGTAGCCGTGGTGTCAGCGGCTGAAGGAGCCGTAGCAGCGCTGGTCACGGTGGTGACAACAGTCGCAGCGGTAGACACATATTGTACTTGCATGTGCCGGGCTCCGTTCCACACGGTGGAGGCAGCCAGTCTTCACAAGCACACGGGGAGACAGGTACTGTGTGGCCCACGTTTTACAGAGAAGGGAATTAGGGCACAAGGAGGACGAATGTAGAATTGGATTCTCATCCAGGGGTTTGGCCCCAAACACATGGCAGGTCCTTTATTTGTGACGGGCCCTTTTCCTCGGCAGCGTGGTCCTCCAGCCTCAGGGGAGGGGCGGGAAGCTTCAGGCTGGCCTTGGCGTTCCCTCTGCAGCTGTGAGTCTCGGCATCAGACTTGAGGCGCAGGCCCACCACCCACGTTTCCTGAGGGCTCTTGTCCCAACACAGAAGTAGCTTCCTTTCTGCCCTTCGGCCAAATTCATTCTCACATTAGAGGCTTTTTATTCCCGGTGTTCCCCTCCTGGGCACTCTGCTTCACCCCTCAGCTGACGGTCTCCTCACCGCCCCTGCAGGGGGCAGCTCAGATCAGAGCACAGAAGACCTTCCCAGCCCCGCATGCTTGCCAGCGTGGCGTCCCCCCCAGAGCGTGTGCTGCTCTCCAGCCTTGGCCCCCTCGTCCTCACTAGAAGGCAAACTGCGTCGGACCTGGGGTCTTGTCTATTGTCTTTGTTGCCAGTGCCCAGAACAGTATTTGACACACAGCAGGCAATCAGTAATGGTTAACTAGTCACTAATTACGAATGAATGAAAGGGGTGCATTGTGTGTGCTAAATTGTCTTCCAAAACCTCCTGAAAGAAATAACACCTCTTTTGGTAACTCTGGCTGAGAATTGTTTCGATGTCTTTCTCATACTATTTTTTGCAAGATTATTTTGGGTGTAAGAAAGAGAAGCCCACTCAGACCAGCTGTGGGTTAGATCGTCTCCCCAAAAGTTTCCTTCACACACGGCATTGTCCCAGTTATTCTGCACGGCAGCCTGGCACGGCCCAGACCCCCTCATCCCATTTTAACAGAGAGAGAACGCCATCTCAGAGGGCGAGCGGCAGTCCCCGGTCACCGACGGGCTGTCACAGCCAGGTGTCTTCTCACCGCAGCACGTGGCTTTTGGTTTCTGGCCTTTGTTGTCGTCACTGCCAAAGTTTTAGGAGAGCCTGGGTCCTTCCTGACGGGCTGTTAGGATCCAAGAACAGTTGGGATTATGTTTCTTTAAATGCATGATTAAAATTGCGTAATTGCTATTTAATCAAACCATCCCATGGGGGCCATCTGCTTGATTTGCGACTCCCCAAGTTGTAGGCACCCCTTTCCCTGTGTCTCCGGGGGAAGCCTTCTGTGGGGGTGGGAGGTCTGGGTTCTCAGGAGCTGAGGAAAGAAACATTCCAGTCAAACTACCTGAGTGCGACTGTCATAGGACACTGGGATTGTTTGGGGCTTTGAGATATTTTGAAAAATAAAGCTGAGCCTGGAACCAGGAATTAAGGGTTGGAGTCTGAGTCCCAGGTCTACTTTTCTTTGTGTGACAGGTGAGTATGTAGCCTGCCAGCCCTGTTTCCTCGTCTCCATGGTGGGAAAACAGCCCCGTCCCTGCGCAGGGACTGCAAGATAGGGTAACGGGATGCGATGCACTGGCATCTGCTTTGCCCACCCTGGCTACGTGTTCCTAACCCCTGCATGTTGGCGCAGATGCCCCTGGCAGTCGGTTTTCTGGAATGCTGCACTCCAGGGATGCCTGAGATGCAGGACAAGCACTCTTATCGTAAGTCAGATTAAGAAGTTTAATTTACAGAAACATCGCAGACCGTGGGGATCACACCCTGTGAGGCCGACTGCATCAGGATGCCAGGCTTCCGAGCGCCCCGTCTGTGTGCTCCTGTACCTGACGCCGGGCCGCCACTGCTCCTGCTTTTGCACTGGAACACGTGGCTGCTCCAGGGCACGTTTGCTTTTAGGTTTGTTCCGTCACGTGGCAATGGGGACTAAGGCTGCAGATGGACTTAGATTGCTAACAGCTGACCCGGAGACAGGGATTATCCCGGATCATCTCATGGGCCCCTGTAATCACGAGGTCCTTTCTAATGGAAGAGGGAGGCCGGGGAGCTGGCACCAGAGGGATGGTGGCAGGAGGGGGCTCCGCCCACTGCACTGGCTTGGAAGATGGAGAAAGGGTCCAGGAGCCAAGGAGTCCAGGCAGCTCTGGAAGCTGGAAAAGGAAAGGAAAGGATTCTTCTTTGGAGCCCCCCGAAAGGCAGCCCTGTGGACCTGCCCTCTTCTGTGGGCGTGGCTGAGAGCTGCTGTGGGCTTCTCGCAGGGGCGGCCTCTCTGCCTGCCCTTCCCAGCAGGCACCTTGCTTTGTTTCACCCTCCCGGGGAAGAGCACCTCCTGGCCGCTTTCAGTCTCCTGCCAGACGGCACAGGCATGTAAATGCCCACTGTGTGCAGGTGGCCACCATGCTGGTTGGGGCAAAAACCAAATTCTGCCACCAAGAAACCCAATATACAGTGGCCTCAGTAAGACCCATGGTTTCTCTCCTGTGTGGCCACAGCTGCATTCACAGCTGAGCGCTGGGTGGAGGCAGCTGGGCGGGAGCACCCCGACTGCTGTGTGGGGGAGGCTGGGCGGGAGCACCCCGACTGCTGGGTGGGGGAGGCTGGGCGGGAGCACCTCGACTGCTGGGTGGGGGCGGCTGGGGGGGAGCACCCCGACTGCTGCGTGGAGGCGGCTGGGCGGGAGGAGGCTGGGCGGGAGCACCCCGACTGCTGCGTGGGGGCGGCTGGGCGGGAGCACCCCGACTGCTGCGTGGGGGCGGCTGGGCGGGAGCACCCCGACTGCTGCGTGGGGGCGGCTGGGCGGGAGCACCCCGACTGCTGCGTGGGGGCGGCTGGGCGGGAGCACCCCGACTGCTGTGTGGGGGAGGCTGGGCGGGAGCACCCCGACTGCTGGGTGGGGGAGGCTGGGCGGGAGCACCCCGACTGCTGGGTGGGGGAGGCTGGGCGGGAGCACCCCGACTGCTGTGTGGGGGAGGCTGGGCGGGAGCACCCCGACTGCTGTGTGGGGGCGGCTGGGCGGGAGCACCCCGACTGCTGCGTGGGGGCGGCTGGGCGGGAGCACCCCGACTGCTGCGTGGGGGCGGCTGGGCGGGAGCACCCCGACTGCTGCGTGGGGGAGGCTGGGCGGGAGCACCCCGACTGCTGGGTGGGGGAGGCTGGGCGGGAGCACCCCGACTGCTGGGTGGGGGAGGCTGGGCGGGAGCACCCCGACTGCTGCGTGGGGGCGGCTGGGCGGGAGCACCCCGACTGCTGCGTGGGGGCGGCTGGGCGGGAGCACCCCGACTGCTTTGTGGGGGAGGCTGGGCGGGAGCACCCCGACTGCTGCGTGGGGGAGGCTGGGCGGGAGCACCCCGACTGCTGCGTGGGGGAGGCTGGGCGGGAGCACCCCGACTGCTGTGTGGGGGAGGCTGGGCGGGAGCACCCCGACTGCTGTGTGGGGGAGGCTGGGCGGGAGCACCCCGACTGCTGGGTGGGGGCGGCTGGGCGGGAGCACCCCGACTGCTGTGTGGAGGCGGCTGGGCGGGAGGAGGCTGGGCGGGAGCACCCCGACTGCTGCGTGGGGGCGGCTGGGCGGGAGCACCCCGACTGCTGCGTGGGGGCGGCTGGGCGGGAGCACCCCGACTGCTGCGTGGGGGCGGCTGGGCGGGAGCACCCCGACTGCTGCGTGGGGGAGGCTGGGCGGGAGCACCCCGACTGCTGCGTGGGGGAGGCTGGGCGGGAGCACCCCGACTGCTGCGTGGGGGCGGCTGGGCGGGAGCACCCCGACTGCTGCGTGGGGGCGGCTGGGCGGGAGCACCCCGACTGCTGCGTGGGGGAGGCTGGGCGGGAGCACCCCGACTGCTTTGTGGGGGAGGCTGGGCGGGAGCACCCCGACTGCTGCGTGGGGGAGGCTTGGCGGGAGCACCCCGACTGCTGCGTGGGGGCGGCTGGGCGGGAGCACCCCGACTGCTGCGTGGGGGCGGCTGGGCGGGAGCACCCTGACTGCTGGGTGGAGGAGGCTGGGCGGGAGCACCCCGACTGCTGGGTGGGGGAGGCTGGGCGGGAGCACTCAGTGCTGCCTGGAGGTGATCGGTCGCCTCCCACATTTGCCTTGGTCAGGGCATAAGGGATGGAACCTGCAACTGAAGTGCGTGCCCTTGACTGGGAATTGAACCTGCAACCGTTCGGGGTGTGAGTCAGCACTGGTTCACATTCCTGCTTTCCATTTCCCAGAGGCTTTTTGTCCACCTACAAAAACAATTTTGTTTTGGCCGTGGTCTGCAAGGCCCCACAGAACCCGAGTCTGCTCACCTCTTCACCACACTCATGTGCCTTCCTCTCTTTGCCCCTCTGCTGGAGCCCTGCCTCCTGCTGACCCCGGCAGCCAAGCATGGCCCCCTCAGGGCCTGCACTGCGGCTCCCTCCACCTGTGCTGCTGTTTCCTTAGACAACTGCCCGGCTGGATCTTCCCTTCCATTCAAGCCTCTGCTCGATCATGTCCCCTCCACATGGCCTTTTCTGGCACCACCCGGACAGAGTGGGGTCACTCCTAGTGGTGAGAGCTGCATTCGTTGGAAACGGCTGCAGGGCTGCCATTAGTATTTGCCTACATTCATTCTTAACCTCAGCCACATTAAGAACCAGGTGTCTTCATTTCCTGCTTCTTAATTCTCCCATTCTGGGGGGAAGATCTGGTGCCACCAAATGACCTGGACGTTGCGGAGGTCAATTTAAAGTATGTTTCTGTAATGCTCAGCTACCCCTGTTATTTAAGGACACTGCCACAGGCTGTGGTTATGGGACACGTGCCGAGCCCAAAGGAAGGTGCGACCCGAGATGTGGATGAGAGTGGCTCCTGACTTCTTGCCGCGGTGACCCTGCCTGTTTCCCTGCACGGCACGAGGCTCTGTGACAGGGATGCTCCCAGTGAGCAATGAACCGGCATCAGAACAGGTGTGTCCGGCACGTTCAAAGCAAACAAACACACTCAGATATAGCTGGGTCCCTTTTTTCTGTACCTACGTCTTAGCCGATATTTTCACCTGTGATTGGACACAGAGAAAATTGCCAGGTGGTATTTGTCTTTCATTCTTTGCATGCCTATAACTATCTGGATGTGGACAAACGTGAACATACCATGTTACCATAAATACATGCTAACACATTTAATATTAGGAAATGTTACTACAATACACATGCCAGGTAATACACAGGTGCGCTGCCCACTTCACACCTGGAAATTTTCTGGCATTATCTACCAGCAAACCCGGGACCTCACCAGGGCCACTGATCTCCCAGCAAACCTGTACTAACTGGCTCTCATCCCCTTAGGAATTGCTGTGTGGAGAGTTCCTCCTCCAACTTAACCTTCAGCTCCGGCCGTGGTGCTCCTAGATTTTCTTGGGATTGTGTTTCTTCTTCTTTTTTAAAAAAGAAATTGGATGTTCTTTTCTTTTATTTCAGAGGGGAAGGGAGAGAGAGTGATAGAAACATCAATGATGAGAGAGAATCATTGATGGACAGCTGTCTGAATGCTCCCTCCTGGGGATTGAGCCTGCATGCTCCCTCCTGGGGTGTGTGCCCTTGGCCAGAATCGAACCTGGGGCCCTTTAGTCCGCAGACCAATGCTCACTATCCACTGAGCCAAAGCAGCTACAGTGGGGTTTTACTTCTAATCAGTCTCTTTACCTGTCATTCACCAGGAGGAAGAAATGGCCTAAAGGCAATATATTAAAGCACATTTGAAGAAAAATTCTCCTGTTGTTTAGAAACTTGCTTCAGCTATGGAATTCTGTTGGTCAGGATTCTTCTGGTTAAAACACAAAAATGAGAGGTAAAATTTGAATCAAACATGAGCCGAAAAGGAATTGAATGGCTTAGGTGTCTGAGAAGCCCTGGGTGGGCGGCCTAAATAGGGCTGAAACAGTCACCAGGCTTCTTGCTTTGGGAGTCTGCTGCCTCTGAGGCAGTTGTACCCTGTGCTGGTGGTCAGTGGCTGCCAGCCGCTCTCTTGCCCTAAATGCAGTAAGAAAGTGGGCCGCCTTTTCCCAGATGCCTCTGCTGCTGTGTCCTCGAGCTCACTGTTTCCTTTGGGCTCAGGCATGTGCACATCCGGCCTCTAGACCTGTTGCCAGAGCCCCTGGGAGCTGGTGGGGTCAGTTCCCCGCAGGCGCAGAGGACAAAACGCGGGCACCATCCCAAAGCAAAAGCAGGACGCGGTTGTCAGAGAAGGGAAGGGATGCTGGTGCCAAAACAGCAGATGTCTGTTTCGAGACTCGTCTGTTCAGATGTAATCTTTCACTGAAGAACAACCAAAGGGAACACACACACGACACTCCCGCTGGCTTGTGGGATGACAGAGGATCTGGGCTGATCGGTGGCGTCCACCGAGGAGGGCGCCCGGGCGGCCTGGCTCGGGATCACCTCTGCTCACTGCCCAGCACCTGCGTGTCCCCCGCAGCAGGAGGGCAGGAGGGAAGGAGAGAGGGAGGGACCGCAGGAAGGACATATCTCTGTGCACCGGAAGCGTGTTAAGTACTGACAAAGCATTCTAAAGAACCTGCCCTCAGATCACTGATTACTTATTTTAATTTTTATATAGTTTTTATTGCTGATAGTATTAGAGATATCTCCCCTCCCCCTCCCATCTAGTCCTCTAGGTCTTCACCACTGTCTACTCCATGTCCAGGGGCTGTGCGTGTAGGTATATGTAAGCTCTTTGGTTTATCTAGAATTTTCCGTTTCCATCACTTCCTGAGCAACCCCTGGCAGCTGCCTGCGAGTATTTGAAGGGGTTGCATCTCTTCCTGTGGAATGGCTTATCATGGTGACTCTGCACAGGCCCGCTCCGCGGAGAGAGGGCGAAGTGGTTTGCTTTTCAGTGTGGGTCTAACAGCCAGGCAGCTGGGGATTTCTCATTTTCTGTCACTTCACCTCTCTACTTCGTGGAAGGCCTGAAGAGACACTTACTGGTTATGTGACTTAGTATTTTATACTTTTGGAAGACATTTTATGGGAAGAAATCCACATTTGGGAAAATAATTTTTTTTTGGTCAGATCTAATGTTCTGAGACACAGTGTGTTGTCTGGGGGATTCTCATTGGTGTGTGTGTGTGTGTGTGTGTGTGTGCGCGCATGTGTGGAAGTTACACCATGAAGGTACCTCAGCAGGGATTCCTTGGGAACTTGCAGGATCTGGGCTTCTAAAGCCTCAGGGTCACTATTAGGTCCAGGCCACTTTCCATGTGACCTTTGACCTTCTGGAGGCTCCAGCTCCAGCCACCCCTGGCGTGGTCGCCTTTGTGGTGGTGTCCCTCCCCCAAGCTCTGCGGTTGGGACTCGTTTCTCATTCCCCACAAAGAACACGGCAGGCGTTCCCTCGAGGGCTGGCCTGGAGCAGCAGGAAGAGGCAGGAATCGCCCAAACACGCTTCTTCCTGGTTACAGGTCTCTTTAGGCCCGTGTGAGTGCTTGTTTTCAGAGTTTTCTTCTGGATTTCTCTTACTTTTTTAAGGTTTTCACGACTTCTTCAAAAGTCTCTCATTTCAGAAAAAGGCAAACTTTAATAACCAGGAGATTATGCAGGAAGTTACCTTTCGTGGTCTCTGCTCCCCAGCATTTGTGGGTGTACACATTACGAATTCTCAGTGACGGTGGCTAACTTGCTTCGAGTGCTCATGTGAGTAAAAGGAACCCCCGTGCATTCCTGGCCCTCCTTGGTCTCACCCAGCCCCCGCTCAATAGTTCACTATGGAGTTAGGATACTATGTGCTCCTGGAAACTGAGGCATAGGGAGCTGAAGATGGCACCCCAAGACCCACAGGTCTTTACTGATGTGACCAGGCTTCACTAGAGGCGTGTAGGTGCACTGCTGTTGCCACAACCTTGTGCTACTTCTCTGAGAGAGAAGATGTAGAGATCTTGCCACCCATGGGGACCCTGTCCAGCTGTTGCTGTGCCCCCTGCAGATGGAGACAGAGATGTAGATGGAGACAGAGATGGAGACGGCCTTGTGATGTCTGTGGGGACTTCATTCAGCTCCGTTGCTGCAGGTTCGGGCTGCTTGGGAAATGAACCCACCTGTCTGAGTGCCATGGAAGGTGTGGATAGTGTCCTCCTGCTGGGCTTGGGTGAAGGTCTTGGTACTTCAGGGAACTCAGAGAGCCTGTTATTTCCCAAGCCCTGCTGAGAGACCCAGTGGCCCAGCCTTGCCCTCTCCCCGTGGCAGCCGAGCTGAGAGTGGCTCTGGGCTATGCATTTTATTTTGTTTTGTTTTATTTTATTTTGTTTTGTTTTGTTTTATTTTATTTTATTTTATTTTTTTATTTTATTATAATAGATTTCAGGGAGGAAGGGAGAGGTGGAGAGAGAGAAGCATCAGTGATGAGATAGAATCATTGATTGTCTGCCTCCTGCACACCCACGCTGGGGATCAAGCCTGCAACCCAGGCATGTGCCCTGACTGGGAACTGAACCAATGACCCGGTTCATAGGTCAGTGCTCAACCACCGAGCCATGCCGGCCAGGCATGGTCTGTCTGCTGTAAAGAGGAGCCTAGGCTACTTCAGGGCATGTGCTGTGCGAGACGGGGAGCCGTTCTCTGCCCCCCTTGGCTGTGGGATGCCGCAGGGAAGACTGGGCGCACACAGTGTTTGCTCTGTCGTGGCCATGCTCTTGTCCCTCATGAGGAACCCCCGCCCCGCCCTGAGGTTGGCAGCTGCCTTTAGAAACATGTCTTCATGAGCAGTACCGTGGTCAGGTGTGAGGAACAGCATCACTGCCTGTCACAGAGCTTCGTGACATGGGTGCCCTGGTGTTGGTGACGCAGGTGCCAGGTACCCGGCATGGAGCCGATCTTCTGTAACCTGGCTCCTCTGCGTCTGTGCCCTGTGCTGCCCACACCCCTGAGCCACGCCTGTGCCCTGCCCTCCCGTCCTGACCCTGGCAGCTGCCTTTCCTCGGCTTTGCCCTTCTTCTTGCTCGTGTGGGACGTTATGGTGCATGGACTGGGTGCTTGGTATGCCCTCTGAGCACTCCACATGCATAGTGCCCCAGACAGCCCTCTTGGCAGCCAGAGAGAGACTGTGATGCTTACCCATCTTGGCCACCAATGAGCACACCGTTCAGTCATACGGAGCACATTTCACTGTTGGGGAACAGATCGCCAGGACTTTTTCTTCCTCTACATCTGATTCTATGGCCATTAAACTTCATTTTCCTTAACAGCAAATTGCAAACATATCTCTGTAGCACTGATGTTTGTCTCCATTCCACACACGAGGAGACTGAGGAAGGGGCGTTTGATGACTTGCCCAGACCACCCTGACCCTGACAGGAGGCCGTTGGCAGCCCGGAGCCTCGCTGTCACAGCCTACATCTTGGTCATCTTTGTGTCCTTGTCTTCCTCACTGCCCAGCCCCTGGGATACAATAGGACTTCCTAACATCGTTACTTAAGTGAGGACAATTAGACAATGCTGAAAGCATAAAAACTCTGTCACCCAAAGCTAGCTGTTACTACTAATTTAGTGTCAGCGCTTCCATAACCTTTCAGTAGCTACAAAGTATATATAGTTTTCAAAAATGTGTTTTTAAAAATACACCTAAAAGTGAACATTTTTTCTATGCCTAAAATAAGCTTTTATAATATAATTTAAGTACTTTCATGAGTGTAAAACTAATATAGAGAATGGGCTACTCCATAACATTAGGGCATGCCCACAGCAGATCACAGAAACGAAGTACCGGGGAGAAAGAAACGGAAGGGGCACCACACACAGCAACCCTGATAGTGACCACAGGAAAAGTGATGGTGTCCGAGGCACTGGATACATCTTCACGATGGGGTGGCAGCGTCCTTTCTCGTTAGCATTTTAGAAACGAGCACCGGACTCCACAGGGAGAGACTGACGGGCTGGCACACAGAGCCCAAATGCCTGTGAGGAGAAGTCCCACCGCCTTGGCCTGCTCCGCGCAGAGCGCCGCGGGCTTAACCCCGAGGACCGCATTTCTCACGGTTCTGGCGGCTGGAAGGCCACGTTCAAGGTGCGCCCAGGGTCGGTTTCTCCCTGTGCTGTGGAGGGCCCCTTCTCCTGGTGTCTTCACAAGGCCTCCCTCTGCATGTCTCTGTGCAAATATTCCTGTTCTTCTAAGAACACTAGTCACCATGGACGAAGGCTCCCCTCCGTGACCTCATTGTACCTAAGCTGTCTCCTTAAAGGTGTTGGCTCCAGGTCCGTCATGTTCTGAGGTGCTGAGGGTTAGGGCTTGCACACGTGTTTGGGGGACAGATCTCAGGCTGTGACCTGGAGCAAAGGCCAGAGAGGAGCCTGGAGGCCCCGCTTTCAAAGCAAACTTGGATCTGGGGCCAAGCCGGCCTGTCCCGAGTTTCTGGAGCTCTGGCCACCTGCTGCCTCCTCCTTCCTGAGCGGCTCAGGCTGGGTGACCCCCCACCCCCAGCTCTGCATCTCTTTCTTCTAACGTCCATTAAGAGATACAATTAAAGTTTAATTCTTAGAGGCCAATCTTAAAAACATAACAAAACACCTTTATTGTGAAAGTAACATGAGCTGGTATTAGAAGCAAAAGACACTAACAAATAAGTGAAAGTAAAATGAAAGCCTTTCCCTGTCTGTGGTTTGCATCCTGCCTCCTGCTCTGCTGCTTCATTCCCAGAAGGGGCAGCAGACAGTTTCGTTTACTTTGCTTTGAGCTGGCAGCACAAGGGAGTGAGAGGTGTGGTCACCTACAGGGTGTGGTGACACTGATCAGGTGTTGTCCACACCCCCAGCGCTGTCACTCGCTAACCCCCATGCTGCTTCCCCATCTCTAGGCCGAGTGCTGGGTTTGCTTTTTCCAGGATGCCATGAGGTGGTCCTGCTATTGCCCCGTGTTTCAGCTGAGCAAACTCGAGCTCAGAGATGCCCAGGAACCTGCCCACAGTCACAGGGCTGGGAAGCAGGAGGCGGGGATGCTGATTGCCGAGCCTGCCTTTGCTGTGGTGACCGTTATTAGCTCACAAACACTTCCCAGGACAACGCATGGAGGTCAAGTTCCTTAACTGTAATCTCGACATTCAGCCTTGCGGGCTGTCTCATGATGGAGCGACCGACCTCCTTCCCAGGGACAGCCTTTGCGTTCACAGATGAGGCGCGCAGGGTACCCTGGTGCTCTTGGTGCGTACGTCTGTAGAGAAAATGGACATATGCCCTTTGATATATTTTGATCAGTTGTCAGAAAGCAGTCTTATTTCTAAGTTCTTGGAGAGACCTCCACGTAGCCTCCAAGTAATGCTACAGTTTTAGTACAGCTCAGTCCCTCTTCTGCCCCGGGCACCTGCTGCTCCTAATGAAAGCTTTTCATGCCAAAGATGGACCCCAAGCACAGTAACACGGGATGGCAGGAAGAGGCAGCTGGAGCGCGGTCATCACTCCCGGGTGCTCTTATTTAGAGTTTAGTCTCTATTATCAAAATAATATCCAGCACTCCTTCTCTCGCCCCTCCCTCCTCCCTCCTCTCTTTGAACCACTGCAGACATTTTTCTCAAAGGCTTGAGAATTCAGTGCGGCCAGAGGTTCCTGTTTTAACTTTCCCAAGCGAATTTGGAGGAGTGACAGGGTCACTTCTGCTCTAAAGCCTGATCGGGTGCTCCAGGTGCAGGCTAGTGATGGCGGGCAGCCTCGCGGTGTCAGGTACGGCAGAGCCAGGGTGCTGCCTGGGCCCGCAGTGCCCTGGGGAGTCCAGTGTGGCGCCTGCTGGATTTTGCACACCCAAGGTGGGCGTGCATGAGCGACAGTGGGAAGGACCTCTCAGGCTCCTCTCCCCATGGGACGAGGAAAGAGGTCAGGGAACTGGGCAAGACCAGAGCTGATGCATCTCTCGGGGAACCTGTGAGTCCTAGGCCTGTGGACAGAGAGGGTTGTGTAGGGTGTGGTCCTGAGGTTTTGGGTAACTTGAGAGAGATGCGTCCCTGTGGTCAGCTGAATGCTCTTGGCCAGGCCTCTGCAGCCCCACTTCCCCAGGCCATCTCTGGAGTGGGACACCCTGGGCATAAAGTTCCCTGTCTCCTGTGAGAACCTTCCTCTCGCTCTTGCTGGGAGAGGCTGCTCTTGGTCTCTCAGCTTCCATTGGCCCATGACAACCTGCAGTAGAGATTGGGTTCTGGGCTCCCTTCTGCTTGATGTGGCTAATGAGGCCGAATCCAGGCCAGTGGGATTGAGAGTGGGTGCTGGGTAGAGTGGGTGCTGGGTGCGACTTCTGAGAACGGCCTTCTGAGGACACACTTCCAGCTCGTGATGAGAATGAGGCCTGGTGGGGAAGCTTGCACAGTAATTTGGCACGATGGTGAGAAAGCCACATCTGGAGAACAAGATAGAAGGTGCCCCTGAGAACCCCTGAATGAGACAGAGATTTCTAGGTTGTGTCACCACATTATTTTGGGTTTTCAATTGCTCATGGCTAAACTTGATTCTAATCGATAACGTGCTGTCTGTGTTCCAGGCGTCAGGCATTTTAGGTGGATCATCTCATGGACCCTTCTTGCTATCCCCATTGTACAGATGAGGAAATGGAGACTTAAGAAGGCAAATTGCAAGTGGCTTGTCCCAAGGCGACAACACCTTGTTTTTGGACCAACCTAAGATTCTAGCCTGTTTGAGTCCAGAACCTGTGCTTTTACTTGGTATGCCTTCTAAAAACGATGTCAACATTTATTTCTCAGCTCCTATTGCTTGCCTTCTAGTGTGCCAGGCGCTGTGCTTGGTGCTAGGGACACAGTAAGAGAATGCAGTTGATTTTTACTCTTGTGGCACTTATCCCAGTGGAGAAGCTCTATAACCCATCGGGGCAAGCAAAGCCGTCATTATAAGCCCAAGGAGGCTGAGGGAAGCTGCTACCGCCAAGGGTGGAATTTGAACAGCAAGAGGTTTCACCTTATGGGGGATCAGAGAGACCGGGGAGACTCTCTTCAGAAAGTGGCTTGTGAAGGACAAGCTGGAGGTAAAGATGCATGTGTGTGTGTATGCATGTGCGTATTTGGGGTAGCAGATCAAGCAGAGGAAATGGCACGTCCAATGACCTCATGACAAAGAACATAAGAAATAAAAACCCACCCTGTGCCCAGCTGGTGTGGCTCAGTAATGAAGCATCAACCAATGCACCAGGAGGGGGAGGTTCCATTCCCAGTCGGGGCACTTGCCCTGGTTTCAGGCTTGATTCCCAGTAGGGGGTGTGCAGGAGGCAGCTGATCCATGATTCCCTCCCATCATTGATGTTTGATGTTTCTCTCCCTCCCTCTCCATTCCTCTCGGAAATCAATGATCCTATCTAATAAATGGGTAATATGCAAGTTAATTGTCACTCTTTCACAAAGATGGTGGTGCCCATAGCCACAAGATGGCAATTAGGCGCAAACAGGCTGGCAGGGGGGGGCAGTTAGGCACATATTTAAAAAGCCCACAGAGCTGAAGCTCAGGAGCAGGAGGCATGGTGAAGCTGAAGCTGGAGAGGATTGCTGTGGAGGGGCTGGTGATACATGTAAAGCTTAGGGGCTTTCTCTTCAGAGAGATGGAGAAAGAGGGCTGGTAAACGGTGTTGGCACACAGGTGGCTCGGCCAGCCTTTTACCGAACCATCAGCCTGTTTGCTGTGTATGGAATGGACAGGAGGGATAAGAATGCAGAAAGTACTCACAGTAGTGTAGGAAGGGATCCTGGTGGCTCAAGCAGGAGGGTGACAGGGAAGATGGGAAGAACTGTGGGGTGTCTGTTGCTTAGGTAGGAGGATGTCAAGGAAGATGGGAAAGATTGGGTGCTGTTGAATGATATCTGACAGGCGAGATTGAAAGGCAATGATGTTGGCTTGCCTCTGGGTCATGAGAGAGAGAGAAGTCAGGAGGAACTGGTAGGCATATGCTTCAGTAACCTGATGGGAGAATGATGGTTTTAATCCGTGAGACATAAGCAGGAGAGGAGTGGGCTTGGGGTAGGTAGAGGACATCTGCCCAGTGAACCTTTCCTGTCCATTCCGTGCCCTGGTCCTTTGCAGAGCAGTTCATTTCTCACGTGATTTTAGTTATATTTCCCTGGCCGGAGCACACTGTGCTTCAGAGAGGCAATGTGCTTGTGGTGAGCACTGGCTTAGTGACCAAGGCTGGTATGAAAGATTCCAATTTGTGGGATGTTGAAGATGGAGTGGGGAGAAATGTTGAATTTTGTACGGATTTAGACATTCATATGTAGATACTGAACAGTTGGATATATGTATCTGAGGAAAGGGGAGAGGAAAGACTTTGAGTTTTGCAATGTGGTGCAACGTAAAAGTAATAAAGCCATGGTCAAGGTGATTTTGCACAAGGAGTGAGTGCATGGTGGGAGGGAGGAAGTCTTAGGATTGGGCTTTGAAATTGGGTGGAGAATACATAATGATGGAAGAAATAAAGATGTAGGGGCCAGTGGAAAACAGGATGAATTCTATGGCTAACTCGGGGCTTTGAAAGGGAAGGAGGGAGCAACCGTATTCAGTGCCACTGAAAGCTCCAGACTGGAGTCGGAGGATGTGCACTTGACCTAAAGCTTGAGAAAGAGTGATCTTAAGCCATGCCCTGGCACCCGAGAGGGGGGGGGGGGTTTGAGGGGGAGGGGGATAGCACCACTGATGCCTCCGCCAGCTTTTGGTTTAGTTCTTGGGAACTGGGAGAGCTGGAAGTGGGAGCATGTGCAAGGGATTCCATTCCTTGCCAGGTGCTGCAGAGGCTGGGCAGTGGGAAATAGCAAGGTGTTTTCACCTCGTGGCCCTCAGTCCAGGTAGGAAGACAAACCAGCACATGCCAATCACAACTTAGATGGAAAGTGCAGAATGTTTCATTTGGGTGCTTTTGGCTATAAGCATGCGAAACGTAACAAACAGCGAGTTAAGGAATTTAGGTTTCACTTAGCAAGAAGCGGGGATCGGTGGTCCAGGATCTACCCTGCAAGTAACCCTGTGTGCAGGGCGGGGCTGGCTGCCTCCCCCATGCTGCATGTGAGCCTGTCGGCCGAGAACGTGGCTTGTTGCTCGTGATCTGGAGATTGGCCCGTGGCTCCAGCTGCCTGTGCTCGCTGAAGGAGTGCGAAGGGAGGGAGAAAAGTGACGGCCCATGTTCTTCCAGCAGCACTTGTCTTTTATATGGGAGAAAAGTCCTTCCAGAAGGCCCTAGTGTTTTTCTCTATACCCTACTGGCCACACGTGGGCCACATCATTTATTACATTACCCATTTATTACAATCTATTAGATAGCTGCTTCCTGCTAGGATTGTTGTAGATCTGGGGCATGCACAGTGAACAGAGCAGGGGAGTTCCCGAGGGAAGGGGCACTTAAGCTGAGACGTATGTGACCTATAGGGCTTGTTTTAGGCTCCGAGCCGGTGATGATTGGAGTGTCGGGCAGAAGGGACAGAGGAGGAAGAAGGTGGGGGGGGGTGGGGGGGGAGGGGAGGAGGCGTGGGCACGTAAGCATCCTATGGTGAAGTGACCCTTCTCTTTACACGTGTCATCAGTGTGGGCAGCGATTTCCAACTTTTCATGGACATAAGCTAATGACTAAAATTCTGCAGCACACCAAAAATACATGTATTTTGCCCATCCGACAAAATATCAATATAATTTTAATTCATGCACAGTGGATGGATCTCGTGTTGGCTGTTGTCATTTTTTTATTTGGCAGTCTAGGGAAAGGAGGTCAGTGCCCCTGACTAAAAAGCCAGGTGTTTCGGGTTTTATACACTTCGGTGGCACACGGCTGGAATCGCTGGTGTGTATTGTTGCTAACGGGACCGGGCTGCCTCTGCAGCGTCACCTCAGGGTGGATTCAGGGTTGCGGGTTGCCTTGTGTGCTTCTTTACAAGGGCTAGCTTTCATTCATTCATTCATTCATTCATTTATTTTATTTATTTTGCTACTTTCCCTGATGCCATGTGGTTGCTTAGCCATGAGATATACTCCTTTCATGCAAAGCAGTCTTTCCGGAGCCCACCCAAACACAGGAACATTCCCATTGGCCGGCTCACACAGCAGGGCTGTGTCCTGTGTCCACCGTGGCCAGTCTCCTGCACGCGAAACCCAGCCCGTCCGTGCAGTCCGTGCGGACAGCCTGGAAAGGCGTGGTCTGGCCACAGTTTGCAGGGACACTTGTGGGTGGTGCATAGCATCCTGTGATGGCTGGTCTGCCTGGTGCAGAGTTAGGTGGGTGAGAAGGAGGGAGGGCATTGGGAGGGGTAAGAGGGGCAGAGGTACTGTCTGTTTCTTAGCCAGACGTTTCTCCGGGGACCTCTTATTTCCCCCTGCCTCTGAAGAAGTCCTGGGGGGACTCTATGACTCAAATGCATATTTATATGGAGAGTTTGCCTTTTCTTGACAAGAAGCATTGAGCTGGAGGGAGGACATGGAAGATGGACGCTTTTATATGTCTCCTTGTGTATTTGTGACCAGATTCTTCGATGCACCAGGTGTTCTGTGTTATAAAATAAAAGATTCTGACCCTTGGTTGTCAGTATAATGTGTGGACAGTGTATGGTTAGCTCAGGAAACTCCAGTTTATTAGATAACTGCCTGGGATTTTACTGAGAGTTTGTTTTTTGTTTTGTGTGTGTGTGTGTGTGTGTGTGTTTTAAGAATAAAACTAATCAACTCTCTCTACCCTAAAATTAACCTGCTGCAGATTCTTTTTTATTAGAACCTGCTCTGTCAGATCCCAGGGGATATAAACCCCAGAACATAGGGCCCTCTGTCTGTGGGTGTCTGAGACTCCATGACAAGGGCTATCTGGTCTACCAAAGGAGCCAGAGAGCCGATGTGTGTGCTCACTTCCCCTCCTCATTAAAACCATTTGTTTGCTGAGGCCCAGAACACAGAGAGGCCGGAGAACCGCCCACTCTCCTTGTTTCACTTTGCTTTGCTTTTTCACTAGTAAGAATGAAGGTGGCATTGCAGGAAATTGCCTTGGTCTCTCAGACAGTATCCCACATGGGAATGGATATGGAATGACTTGGGGAAAGCCACTGTATTTTAACAAGCTCTTTCCAGGGCTTTCAGGAGAAAGAATAAGGTGCCATGCACTAGACGTTTAGACTGCCTTGGGCATGGGCATAGGCAGGTAACATGAGCTTCTGGAGTCAGTTGCTTGGCTAAGAGTATTGGCTGTAAGACCTGCTGGCTGTGTTGCCTTGAATGAGTTAATGAACTGATCTGTGACTCAGTTTCCTCATCTGTACAGTGGCGATATTAATAATGTATATTCTGTGGGATAGTTATGAGGAATAAATGAGATACATATGCAAAGCTCTGGAAAAGAAGTGTTAATAAAGCAACATAAATGATATATAAGTTGTTAAAAATGAGAAGTAAGTTATCTATATGTACAGACAAGTGGATCCAAGCCTTTGGGAGTATATTTCTTTCCTGAAATCCTTTTGGGATTCCACTAAAAATTCAAGCAACTATATTCATCTAATATTGGATGGTTATTTTAGCTGTCTGCTGTCTCCAGTATGTTGCAAGATGCTAGGAATACACAAATGAATCCCAAGACTTGAGAAAGGGGTATGAATTTGAACAGTATACTCTCTGACAATTTTATGTGGCCAGTGAAGTCGCCTTAGCTTGGCTCCTAAGTTTCACAGTAACATCCATAAGGATGGATTTGTCCCTCTGTCCAACAGTGATGTTTGAATGCTTTTCTTCTCCAGCCCCGAAGGTTGTCAGTCTCCCTGGGTTAGTGTTCTTCTCGTGTTGATACTCAGGTCTTGTCTGAGTGGCAACAGAGGGTGGTTTTAACCCTCTCTCGGCCCATCAGTAAGCATTCTCCCCATCCCAATGATACTCAGAGTCACCTGCAGAGAAGTCCTGGAGTGTGTGGTCTTGCCCACAGGATGGAAGCATGGTGAGGACAGGCCACACCTGGCCTGTGGAAATTTGGGAAATGGAGGAGTGAATTAGTGATGGAAAGCAGCCCCAGGTCACACTGGGGCGCCACAGAGCAGAGCAGAAGATGAAATAAAGCCACCAGTGGTCCTGTTTTCATACTCCAGCTCCCTCACCCACTTTTCTCAAAAGTCTGTGTTGCTAACAGGAAGCCATTAGGGCCTGAATAGGCCTCGCTCATGAAATTCCTCCTCTGATTGGGAGAGAGATCAGGTCATTGGCCACTTCATTAACTCATTGTGAGTTAAAATAAGTTTATTGAGTTCTTGGGCACTTTAAAGCATAATAAACTCAGAATGACACTTGGTGGCTGAGACCTGTGGCCATAAGAAAGTTTTGTTATGTTTTTTGCTGCTGTATTCTAAAGATGAACTTTTCCTTTTTTTTTTTTTTTTTTAGAATAGATATTTTTTGGTACTTTCTTTTCTTTTCACTCTTTCCCTCCTTTTGCTTCATTTTCTCCCTTCTGTCCTTCCTGTTTTATAGACAACAGTCACCAGTATGTGTTGCCATGCCACGATACGGAATGCTTTTAGCTCTGAATGTCATTGGCTTTATTCTTCACGGCACCTGCTCTGAGGCGCACGCACTTGCCCCGGGTGTGGGCACACACCGTTTTCGAAGGAGCTTTTCGTTTTCCGTGGGCATGCTCCCAGACGGGGCGGTGGCCTGGTCGTCTCATTCCTTACTTCTGTCACTGTCCCCCCCAGAGAGCTGCCTTCAGGTTGTACTGCACTTAACTATACCACACTTGGCAATAGCCTTAGTTTTTTTCCCCTGGAAGAAACAATTACATAATTATTGTTCATTGCAGGAAATTTAGAAAATGCCAGGAAACACGACCTTCTCCCATAACCCTGCTGTCCACAGGGGGCTCCCTGTCTGTGTACACCTGTGCATGTCTATTTGATTACTGGTATTATCTAAAACTTGGGATTACACTATGTGATTTATAACCTACATTTTTTCCCATTACACATAGAATTTTGACATATTACCATGCTACCAAGTAATTATTCACCACAGTGGTTTTATTTATTTATTTATTTATTTATTTATTTATTTATTATATTTTGCAGTAGGAAACACATTTTATTTAATGACCTCATGTAAACACACATACATTTAAAATATTTTTCATGAAGCTCTACTTCCACTCATTATGTGTGGTACACTCACAGTTTCTGTTCTTCTCTGAAAAGCTGGCCACGGCCCACAGAACTGGTTTCATGACTCATTAGAGTCCGTGACCCACAGTTTGAACTCTGCTCTTGTGCTGCATATGTTTTATCGGTGTGTGGTGCTCACTGTGTGGTATTGCTGTGTCAGAATGCACTTAACTGATGCCAGCCAGCCAGACAGTTTCCCCAGTCCCACAAGACTGCAGTGAACAAGTGGGTACAGAAAGTGCACACACACATACTTCCTAGGAATATATGGCTATACAATTACTGGATTAGAAGGTGAGCAGTGAGCCTGATTTTAAAGGACTGGTACACATGGCCTAGTCTGTCTCCAGGAAGCTGGTGCAAATATTTACACTCTAGTCCCCTGTGTCTGAGGATGTCCGGCTCTCCCTGCCCTCACATGTAGAGCCTCAGTCACAGGTGAAATCACAGCATCACTCGGCGGTCAGGGAGAACTGGCCTGTGTTTCCCAGTGGTTGGCCTGGGCACTGAAAATTTGTAGGTTCGATTTCCTGGTCAAGGGCACATGCCTGGGTTGTGGGATCGATCCTGGTTTGGTCAGGGAGTCGAGGGAGGCAACCGATTGATGTGTGTCTCTCTCGTGGATGTTTCTCTCCCTCCTCCCCTGCCTGCCTCTCAAAAAAAAAATCAATGGAAAAACATCCTTGGTTGAGGATTAACCAAAAAAAGAAAGAAAATTGTCCAACAGAAAAACACATCAATGATCTACTATTGATATGGTGATGCTTCTCATTGATAATTTGGGCCAAGTGCTTCTACGATGGAGGAGATCCTTGGGAACCACACAGATGCTTGGAAGGAGTGGATGCCACATCCCAGAATGGCCCATCCTCCTCCACCTGGGTGTACCCAGGAGCCCCCAAATGCTCTGTCCTCCTCCGGCCTTTCCCAGGGGGTCTCTTCCAGCTGGGCTATGCCAGTGGGCAACACCTGTAACTGGAAGCATGGTCAGTGTCCAGGATTGCTGATCAGTGTGTGCTTTATGGAAGGCTGAAACTGGGAGGAGCCGCACTCACGTGCCCACATGCATGCCTTAAAGGGGAAAGTCAGTGTTGAGTTCAGCGTGAGGACTTCGTGGGAACGCTGGGACAAGCTGAAGGAGGAGTTGGCTCAATGTGCACATCCTGGAAATGAGCGAAGCACCCCACACAGCCTGCAAACAGAGCCTTCCTCCTCTTCTCTTCGGTTGGCTGGTCGGTAGGTTTAGATTCAGGTTTTACATTCTGACCTGCGCTTAAAGCTGTTCTGCCACATCCTAGCTCTGACCTCAGACTAAAGGCTTCTCTGAACTTTATATTTGATCTTGCAAAGTGGAAAGTGTGATAGCTTTGGCATCGGCTGTTGGTCGGGTTAAAGGAGAAACATAACACCTGGCCCTGGCAGCCCCTGGGTGGGGTCAGACTCGAGTCCAGTGGGAAGTGGTTGTACCACTAAGAACCTAATGTTGGCATCTTTATCTTCTGTTTCCCAGCAGTGATAATAGTTAAACTCTGGAAGAGTTTTAGTCCTACAGGTTTGTGCAGGGCCCTTGGGGAAGAGTCTGGAGAGAGGGGCCACACAGAGGAGCCACTGGGAGCCCCACATCACGGAATCCATTGGGCGAAGGACTTCCTTCCTGGGACCCCCCCTGAAATAGACACGGGACACGGTGCTTGAAAAATGGCCCCAGATGTCTGATGTGTGACAAGCCTGTGATTTCCTGCATTGGCCACAACTTGTATGTGTGCGTATGGAACGCTCCCGACTCCAGTCTTGCTCACACTCCATAACGCACCTGCACCGGCGCCCTCTGATCCCAGACGCAGCTAGCCTGGCTGGGACTCAGGTTCCACCTGGCGCCTGGCCCCTTCCTCCTCTTTGACAAAGTGTTAGGATTAGCACCTGCCGAAGCCACAGAGCTAGAGGGAGCTGCCGTCTGGGATTTCAGTCCCAAGGACCGACTTCCAGCTGCAGATCTGTGATGCCTCCTATTGTCAGGGCTCAGGTCCCCGACGCTCACTCCCTTCCCTGCCCTCAGGTTGTCGCGGGACTTCTTTCCCCCGAGTTATTACATCTTGCATTTCAGCAAAAATTTTATTGCTTCATCACCACCGAGTCTCATGTGGGACGTTTGCCACTGCATATGGTATAATGCACAGAGGTAATTTCTTTCAAATGATTTTTGCTGGAAGTGGTTTTCAGTGAATGGGAGGGTGTGGGTGTGACTTGGGGCTGAGCTTCCTGTGCGGGTCCAGGTACTCACCCTGCGGAGCTCTCATGATTGTGCCCTGGCCCCCACGGCACAGGACTGGGCAACATTGCGTTCGGTTGTGGAAGTTTTGTTTTATTTCATGTGGTGTTTTCATCAAAAGGGAGCAGTGATCTCCCAGGTTGAGGGCGTACGGCTGTGCTGGGGAAATGGCTGGGGAGCCAGTTCTGGGGCCTGGATGACGCCTGTGTGGGGGTTACGCCCTGGGGTCACCCAGGCAGCCTCTGTTTGTTGTCGGTGTTCAGGGTCTACCAGGTGACTGTGAACACGTTGCACAGTGAGGAGTTTGGCTCTAGAACATTCCTTGGCTCGTGTCTACTGTTCCATTCCTCCCCTTTCCCTCCCTTGCCCCTCTCCTGCCTCCCGGCCTGGGTTGGGGGCCCCTCAAACTGCCTGTAAGGTCTCAGGATTTGCCGGGAAGACTTGCCGCACTCAGAACGGCGGTCAGACACAGCCATGAGACATTGCATCCAAGGGCTGCACATTGAAATCAGCCAAGGAAGGACTCGGAGGGCAGAGTCCAGGAGAGACAGGCCGGCCTCTGCAGGCTCTCCATGGCGCTGTGGTGAGCACGAGCCTCCCAGCAAGGATGTGTGACAGCATGGCTGAGTTAGCCCAGGGAAGCTCTCCGAGCTTGAGGGCCCGGACTTGCCCTGTGGGTCAGTCATGTCAGCACCGAATGCTCACGGGCCTGACCTTAGCCTCCTCTGGAGGTTAAATAGATAGGCTGTGGCCCAGGGTTTCAGCCAATTACCACACATCACAGTGTTAGCCTAGGCCAGTGTTCGGCAAACCGCAGCTCTCGAGCCACATGCAGCTTGGGAGCCTCGGTTTGTCGCTCGGTTGACTGGTGAGTTTGCCGACCCTCCACCAGGCCTCCGGGTTAGTCCACGCCTCTGGGTTGCCATGATTCTGCCCCTATCGAGGGTCTGGAAAGGCCAACAGAAACTCAGCAATGTGGCTTAATGTCCTCTGCAGACATCATGATGAGGCTCCTCCTTCCAAGGTGGAATCTTAACAAACTGGGGGACAGAAGGGGAAAAACTAACCTCCTCAGTCGCAGGCATGTGCCAGCCCTCCAGGCTGTCCTGCCTGAGGGTGACCGTCGTACCTGCTTCGTGCACAGGGATGCTGAGGGGAGGACGGAGGTGGGCCTGGGCCATGCCCAGCACACAGGGAATACCGCCATTCGGCAACGTCCCTGTTGACATCCGTGAGATAATAAAACCATGCCGTGACGGAGCCCAGGACCTCCAGGTGGGAAGTGCCTGCCCAATAAGACAGCCCGGCTCTGAGATCCTGCCCATGTGAGGGATTTCTAGAAGCATCTGCCAGGGCTGCTCTCTCTCCAGGACTGGGGGGATGGGAACAGTGGGAGAGGCATTTTGGATATTACCAAGATATCTATCACATGCATTTTATGATTTACAAGTCCCAATAAATTGGTGCTGTGAGATATACTTTTGTTATCTTTCATTATTACTCACCTGAGTGATCTTGACTCTGCATCGGAGCCTGGGCTGGGATAACTGGCTGCATTAGAAATTCTCTGCCTGCCTCTTGGTGCAGGAGCCCTACTCCCAGAAGACCCTGCACAAGCGTGGACTCTGGACATCCCTTGGCGTCCCCTGAACCTGAGCAGCATGCCTGGCCCTGTGGCATCACAGTTTCCACAGGAGTGCGAGAGAGTCGCTAAGGGACTCAATTCCGGGTTCAGAAAAGCTGTGTGAGGACTCAGTCTAGTCTAGGCTCCAGGATTAGCATCAGGGTGTAGAAGAAGGAAGTGGGCTGGGGGATGGTTGGCTTGGATTCTGGCTACCGTGTAGCTCCTACATGCAGGCTGCGTGGGCTCCTGGCTTAGCATGTAGCACCTTGTATATGCAGGCTGTGTGACCTCACATGAGTTACTTAACCTTTCTGTGCCTTAGTTTTATATTTTTAAAAATATGGATACTCCTAGTACCTACCTCGTAGGGTTGTTCTGAAGGTCGAATGGGGCAAGTTGATGTGTTTAGAATGGCACTGGCACACGTAATAAATGACTGGACGATTTATTGTCTTATTGAGTATTTGGGGTTTAAGTTCACTCCGTTAAGAAGTATGCTGTCTCTCGAAGATGTTAAAACATGACTCTCTTAGGGTCTCCATAGATATTTATTTATTCACAAGAAGAAAAGAAATAGGGTCGCATGCCTCTAAAGGGAGGCCGACCTTGTGCTGGGACTGCAGTGGGACTGTGGAGGGTGGGAGATTCGGTCTCATTCAAAGGGGCAGCCATTACTCTTTCCGGCCCATTGCTGTCCTGTACAAGGTGGGCTCCATAAGGCCAGAGCTCCCATTCTGCAAGAAAAGCCAGAGGTCTGAATTTTTATATGAACTCAGTTTTTTAGGTTGCTGCAAGCATGTAAAATCAAGGTTGGGCCAAACAAACCCAATGGTGCCGGACTCCAGTTCTGATCCCAGGGTTCAGAGGCCATCTCCTCATTGGCTGGAATGAGGCCCCCGGCCTCAGACCCCAGGGCCATGGCATGAATGTGAGGGTGAGACTTGGGGCAGAGCCAAAAGCAGAAACAGGGCTCCTACCTCCCAACCCCAGAGCTGTCACCCACAAACCATTTATTCAATATGTATCTGTTGTGGGTGTGTGTGTGTTCCAGGCACTGCATGGGGTGCTGGGGACAGTGGGCCCAGGAAAGACACTTCCTCCCTCTTAAGGAATTCACAGTGCGGGGGGTTGGGGGGCAGGCAGCCAGGAGCAGGCCCATCTGGTTTCTCTAGGAGGCTAGACCTGGTGGTATGAGCAGACCTGTGTGATCTGGACAGGTGTCTGCTCCTGTTGACACAGATGTATCCCAACAGAAGGCTTTGAGGGGGAGGGAAGGGAGAGAAGAGGAGAGGAGAGGAGAGGAGAGGAGAGGGATGGCCCCCAGGAGTGCTGTCCACAGTGCTGTGTGCTCTGTGGATTCTGACCAGGCATTGACTGGGAAAGCCCTTGGCCAGGGAGCTCTGGGAGTTGCAGGGAGCACACATCTGGCGTCTGGTGCTTGTGCACTGCGGAGCCTGGCCGCCCGCCCTGGCCCTGCTGCAGAAGAAGTCTCGTGTAAAGCTTGGGTAAGAGGCCAGCATGGCCCATCTGCCTGGACGTTTGGACCATGGACATGCAGGAGGCTGCAGTATATAGGTAAGGCGTGATTCTGTCTGCTGGAGGGTGGCATCGCCCTCCCCGAAAAGGAGTTTGTTTGCTCAGCAGACTGAAGCATCTGCCATTGTCCAGAGGCTTCATGCACAGCTGGCCCCTGGACCCAGACCCCCAGGCTGTCTCCAGTCCTTGGCTCTGCTCTGGCTTCGCTCCCCAGGGGTGGCTGCCAGGGTTCCAGCTTCCTCTCCAATGCCCGTCTGTTTCTCAGATAGATTCAGTGGAAGTTCCAGGCTGACTGCGATTGGCCCCGATTGGACTGCATGCCATCCAGAGCCAATCACTGTGCACTAATGGCACAGACCTGGGTCTCCTTTGGTCGGTCTTGGGGCCAGGGTGGAGGCAGCCTGTCTGAAACAACCCAGCCAGAGGAGGAAGGGGTGCCTCCAGAGGGAATTGGGGCTGGTTACCAGAAGATGGAAGGATGAAAGCTAGGAGGAAAGACTCTGATGACCCAGTTCTTTGCCAAAGATCTTACAGCAATGTGATTTCTTTAATCACTCAGTCCTGTTTAAGTTTGCAGCACTTCTCCCCAGTGCGCCTCCATCTGGCCTAGTCCCAGCTTTCATTTCCTTATGTTTCCCATGGTGTCTGAGCAGAGGTCAAAGGGCATGTTCCCAGGCTGTCCAGTTAGGGTTCTCTAGAAAAACAGAACCAACAGAAAGGGGGGTTGAAGAGAGAGAGAGAGAGAGAGAGAGAGGGAGAGAGGGAGAGGGGAGAGGGAGAGAGGGAGAGAGGGAGAGAGGGAGAGGGAGAAGGAGAGAGGAAGAGGAGAGAGAGGAAGAGGAGAGAGAGAGAGAGGGAGAGGGAGAGGAGGAGGAGAAGGGAGAGGGAGGGGGAGAGGGAGAAGGAAAGGGAGAATGAGAGAGCTTGGGATTACAGGAATGGCCTCCTGTGATTAGGAAGACCGAGCAGGCCCACAATCTGCCACATGCATGCTGGAGGCCCCGGAAAGCTGGTGACGTAATTTATTCCGAGTCAGAGGCCCCAGAGGCAGGAGTGGTGGTGTTTGGGCGGGAGAATGTGCATGTGCCAGGTCAGGTGGGGAGGGAATTGCCCTCCCTCCACCTGTTAGTTCTCCTTAGGCACGTGGATTGGATGATGCCCAGCACATTGGTGAGGGATTTTTTCCTTATTTTACCAACTCAAATGCCAATCTGTCCTGGAAACGCCCTCACATACATACCCAGAAATAAGGTTGCACCAGCAATCTAGCATTCCTCAGCTTGGTCAGGCTGGAAAGTAAAAACAAAAACACCCCCCCAAAAAACAAACAAACAAACAAACAACAACTATAAAAAATAACAACACAAAGGAGAGGGGGAAGCGGATAAGAGAAATAAGGTTGGAGAACATGTCCTAGAGGGTGTGACCAAGAGGGAGCATCATGTCCCTTTAAGTATTGGCTTTGCTTTGTGGGAGGTGAGGAAAGAAAGCATGCTGTGGAGTTCCTTCCTAACACCCAGAGGTGGAGCCCTCGGGAAGCGCAGATGATGTGCAGGGCGGTGCGTGGGATCCCTGGCGCTCTGGGTGCTCTGTAGGTGCCAGAAGGTTTTCTCCTGACCACTAGGAAGAAAGCTAGTTAAGTCATATCAGTGCCTTCCCATTGAGAATTTCAACATTTCATATTTATTGACGGAGCATTCTAGACTTCTCTATTTATCCTTTACCACGCCTGTGCGTTCATGCACCAGAAAAAGGAAATGGAATGAGTTGTCCGCGTGTTTCTCGGATTTCCTGCTCAAGGTTTGATCCTTCTGCGTCACCCCCAGTGTGTGAGGACCCGGCACCCTTTCTGTATCTCGTCCGGCGATCCTCTCAGCGTTGCTCACAGCGCTCCCTTCTCTCCCGGACGGACGTCTCTTAGGCTTCTGCTGGCTGTGATGCAGTGACAGTGCGTCATGACCTTTACTAGGCACGTGCTAATTGTGAGCCGTTCTGATTTCAGACAGGTTGAAATGTCAACCAACGTAAACATTTCAGCCTGGCCTGAGAGTTGGCCCGCAAACTAGGAGGTCACAGTTTCATTCCAGGTCGGGGCACATACCTGGGTTGCAGGCTCGATCCCCACCCAGTAGGGGTCATGCAGGAGGCAGCCAATGGATGATTCTCTCTCGTCATTGATGTTTCTCTCTCTCCCTCTTCCTTCCTCTCTCTGAAATCAACAAAAACATATCTTAAAGGCAAACATTTTCAGACTAATGAAATGAGATAGTCGGCTCACATCCCTGTGCTTCTGCCATCTTGGCTAACAGCAGCGCCAGGGCAGCACACTCACTCTGCCCACTGAATCGTATCCCCTTTCCTGATACTGTGCCGACGGGTGGGAACTGACTTCTGTGCTCTGCTCTTTGTCTTATCTCCTACGTGAAACTGTTATCAATGGGAGCTCTCCTTATGCCCACCTGTTGTGGGAGGGAAAACCAGGGGCCTGGAGGTGGAGGATGGGGAGGATGTGGGTTTCTTGCGATGTCATGAGAAAAAGAATTTTCTGAGACTTCCACATAAGGGAGAATGAATGAGACTTGCTCGATTAGATCCCGGAAAGTTCAAGGTCCCGTTTCCCTCTATCCTGGCGAGGAAGAAGTCCAGCTGTGCTATCAGCGGAGCCAGGATTACAGCCTTGGCCTCGACTTTCTGCTCCACGTCTGCCCAGTCCAGCAGCAGGCTGGCTGAGCTCGTGTTTCCAGCTGTAGTCCATCAGTCCATTGTGTGTGGGGTCTATAGGACCACGTGGCTGTGGAGGGAATAGGAGCAGGAGCAAGCAAAGCCAGAGGAATGAGCCACATGAGCCAAGAGCGCCCAGAGCCCTGGGTGTGCCAAGCAAGTGAACTCCTTTGTCTAGGGGATTATGTGTTCCCAAAATTTTGTGGGCTTGCATTGGCTCCACCCCCTCTGGCCAACCCATGGCTCCCAGACTAGGCTGATAGGCACCTTCCTTGTGTCACCCCTACGTCACTGGGCACACATCACTTCCTCTTTGACCAGTCCCTTCCCCTGTGACCTTCAGGGAATGGGTGGGGGGCTCCCTTGGGCTTGTGAAATTGCAGCTCCCTGGTGAAGTGGCCCAGGTGGCCCTGCTTACCTTGTCTGGCCTCCCCTTTGTTCCTTTCCTGTTATTAGCAACTGGCTAATTACAATAGTATTAACACCTTCCCAGCTGACAGCAAGCAGTCTCCCTATACCATAGCCAATCCGGTCCAATGATGAATTCACCCTCAGTCTTTCCTCATCACTCATTCTGAGTCAGACACACCAGCTGTGTGAACAGCCCTTGCTTGTGCCTGACTCAGGCCTTCGTTCGCTCCTTTGTCGGTGGTTATGGAGAGTCATACTCCCCCCACACTCCATGCAAGTGAGTGCAAGCACTTTTCACTACCCTAATGATTGCAGAGGGGACCCTACAGAGAGTAGGTCGGTGGGATCATGGACACCACATGCCCTGTGGTGCTCAGGACAGGCCCACACAAGAGAGACCCACTCAGAGTGCCCATGCACCCCCTATGAAAAAACCAGTGGCACTTGTCTGGAGCTCTCCTGGCTGTCTCCTATCACTCATTCGTAAGACATTCAGAGCACAGCCTGGCTGCACAGGCGGCAGCCTGCTCCCTCCAGCCAGGTCTCTGTCCATCATGCCGCTGAGTGTAGTCCCATCTCAGCACTTGTCACTCCTGGGGGTCTTGTTTACCTTCATTATTTTTTGTTTGTGTCTTCCCACAGGCACACACATTCTGTGAGAGCAAGGATTGCGCCTCGTTTGTTTACTGCTCTATCCTCAGCATCCAGAACAGACCCTCGCACTTAATAAATATTTATTGAATGAATGAATAAATGATTGACTGAATGAATGGAGACCGAGAATGTCTGCTGATGATCTTAGCCTCCCATTCGACAGGCAGCTCTCTGTGCCTGCCCCCTCCCCCGGCTCCGCTTTAGCGAATGACACACTTGACAGAGAGCCACAACTCAAAAGCCTGGCGGGGCCCTTCTCGCTGCTGCTTCCTGAGGAGCCATGCAGCTCATCAGTGTCAGAGTGAATTGGACAGTGATGTCCTAGCTGATTGTTTCCTGAAGAAAGCGTCCATGGCAGGAATCCTGGACGCGGCTGTCTGTTTGGGATAGGAGCGTGTGGGGAGATGATGATGTTGGTTATTGGAAGATGTCCTTTCCACTTAAGCTTTCTTGGAGAGTCCAAGTGCGGCTCACAGACCTTCAGATAGCCAGCGGCAGCGCTCTCCCGGCGTCCGTGTTCCTGGGGCTGATGCAATGAAAGCCTCTGGCCCAGGCTCCCCCTGGGCAGTGGAGGCGAGACCGGGAGAGAGGGTGCAGTCCGCGCAGGGCTTCTACGCCAGGGCGGGTCTCTGCCTGGCCCCTGGACATGAATAGTTGCCAGCCCTGAGTAGGTCTAGGCTTTTAGATGAAGTGAGCCTCCAAAACCTTAGGGGCCCACGGTGACTTCACTTGATCAAGGTGGGCAGGTGGCTGGAAGCAGCGCAAGGCCATAGCCGGTGCTCTGGGGTGGCTGCCTTCATGTGGAGGGCCGCGTTGATTTGTGGTTGCTGCTTTAAACCGGGCACGGTGAAAGAACGAATAAAACGAATGATAGATTCCTGTGGTAAGCACTTTCCGTGTCATTTTATCACTCAATCCCAACAACCTGGAAGGCATCACTTACCCCTTCTATAGATAGGGCAACCGAGGCCAGAGAGGTGGGCTGATTTGCTCCAGGTCACACAGGGGCAGAGTCAAGGACGCACATGTTCCCCTGCCCTCCCAAGCCCATGTTCTAACTGCTCAGTGGATGCGCTTCCCGCCTGCCCCATCATTTCCCATGTACTCTCTCTGTTGGCTGAGAACCAGGGAAAGGCCCGGGTGTGAGTGAGGGTAGTTGGAAGATATGGTGAGAGTTCCTCATCACTTGGCTTATGGCGGATGTTTAGTTCCCATCTGGAATTGGTCACTATTACATCATTTTTGATGATAGATACAGTGTGTGTGTGTGTGTCTGTGTGTGTGTACTTTACTTTTGCAAAATTTATTTGAGTGGAAGAGATTCCCATTTTTGAATCATCTGTCTTTTTTCCTTCTCATGCAGGACTTTAGCAGACGTTGTGAAGTTCATTACACATAGACATTTTTCTGTCCCATTTTGCATTTGAACACCAGAGATGGATCATAAATTGTTTTTTTATTGCTTTAAATGATGTACTCCTCCATCTTTTTTTTGTGTCTTGTTTTTGTATAAAGGAAAGCATTTACCTTGCCAAGATTTGATTTTAAGCACCAGCACTGCATTTCCTTAAAGGATGCGTTTGAGAAAGAAGAGACAAAAAGGCAAAGGGCCAGATTGGTGGGACGCTGTGCCACTGAGCAGAACACGCAGAGGGCACCTCTTTCCGGTGAGCTCCATGCAGTTTCTGATTCAGTACATTTTAAAAATAACGAGAGGCCATTATATCACCTTCGTTTGAAATAATAGTGAAAACACTTTACAGTTTAGAGCACCCTCTCGCCTGAATTATTTCATTTAGTAGACTTAAATGAATTCAGTGACATTTGTTTGTGTTCTGAACACTCCTGCCCCGGGCGGTGCTGCCAATGGGGGGAGCCACACCTTTTTCCCCAGGAACCTGTGAGGCAGAGGAGAGGCGTGGCGCAGAAAGCATGTGTTGGGGGAGCGGTCTCCCCGAAGCATAGCAGGCATACACTGATCATCACTGTCAGTAGCAAGTGACAGAAACCGACAAAAAGGAGAATTTAGGTATTTGTGTACACAACAAAAATCCAGGAAGTGTGTGTGATAATAATATACTGGATCTGGATATGTGAATGCCCCACCCAGCCCCCTGGCTCTCCTTCCTGTCATGTCTGTTCATGTATGGACAACTGTCCCCATAGCGGGGTGGTCCCAGCACCTCCATGCAGTTGTCGTACCCACACAGGTGCCCTGGCTGGTAACGAGGAAGGATCTTTCCTAAAATTCCACCAATGCTCGTTGAACTCATATGGGTTGTATGTCCACCAAAACCAACCATGCTGATCTGGGGAAGAGGGCGTACTATTGGCCAGGTTTAAACATGTGCGATGGTGGATTCAGGGGTCAGGCATACCTGAGAGCCTGGCAGAGAGGGGGTTCCCAGGTAAAATCGGGGTGCTGCTGAAGAACAAAGGGGTGGATTCTGGACAAGCCAAGGCAACAGGCCCTCAGAGTTCTCAGCACTCAGCCTTGGAGCGGCCCACGTCCTTCCCTCTGCAGCATCAGACTGTGCCCAGGGCCCGCCTCTGCCCACACTGTGCAGGGTGTGGTTCAAGGTTTGAGCCTTAGCACCTGCCATCCAGGTCTCTGCTTTGCACCTTCTCAAACCTGAGTGCTCCGTGGCTTCAGTCTTCACAATGCTGAGGGGTGACAGCAGTTTCTCCATCTCTTGCCCTGACTTTTCAGACAAACCTGTATCTCTGCCTTCTGTGCTTCTCTTGAACTGCTGTACAGTGTGTGACCTTCACATCAAACTGCAGGTTACACACCCAGCCTATCGACAGCTCCCCAGACCAGCCTCCCTCTGTGCACCCCGGGCCCCCGCTGTTGATGGATCAGAGAGGCCCGCAGTCCCCACTGCCGTCTCAGCATGGCAGTCCCCCCTCGCCACCTGCCCAATAGCAAGGTGGCAGTGCCCCATAGCAAATGCGAGGGGTCCCAGGCTCAATGCTTGCCTTGGAATCTCGGCTTTGCCTCCATCTTTCTCTCTCTGTGACATTGGGCAAGTTATTGAACCTTTCTTCTCAGTTTGCTCATCCATAAAAATAGGGATAATAATAGTAGCTGCTTAAGAGTGTCATGTGAATAAAATGAATTATACATACAAAGCACTCAGACTAGTGCTATCACATAATCACTTTTGAAATGCTAGCTATTTATTTTGGGCACAAGGTGAGGTGTAAATCAATTAATCAATCAGCGTATGAGAGAAGTCAATATTTTGTGAGGCAGCTCATTTTTGGTCTGGTGCCCATGTCTTTCCTCTCCAGCTGCGCACACGAGACCTGTTGTTTTAGAACACGATGGCTTTGCAAGTGTTTGCAACACCTGTCCCTTCTCCAGGTTAGAGACTAAATTCTTCAGTTGCTATTTTCTGGCCTCTATCTGTAATCTCTTCTCAATTTTGTTCCTCTCAATTTTATCAGCATTCTTCTTCCAATGACATGTCCAGAAATGAATTTAATATGCCATCTGTTTTCTACAAAGTATATTAAAAGGCTCATCTTTATACGCTACTTCCATTTATATAACCTGAAACTGAATTAGCTTTTTGAAATCATCTGTATCACAGAGTTGACTAATATTGAGTCCTGTAGTCAACTAAGACTCTAAGAGATTTTCCTTTGTCCAAGTTTTATTTGATCAGATTTGCCTGACATTTGATTCTTGCCACCCAGCACCCTGGACAATGAAACCAGCATGGTGAGAAAGGCAGTTGTAAGCCAAATGGATGCGGTAGTTGTAAGCCTAATCCATCAACAGCGGGGGCCCGGGGTCCACCATAGATTAGGTTCAGCTACACACACCAGAAACATCCCACATAACAGTGACTTACAATAAGACAGAAGTTTGTATTTCTCTCCAATATGAAAGAAGGCCAGCCATGGCTGGTGTGGCTCAGTTGGTTGGGCATTGACCTGTGCACCAGGAGGTGGCCAGTTCCACTCCCAGTTATGGGCTCATGCCTGGGTTGGGCTGGATCCCTGGTAGGGAGTGTGTAGGAGGCAGTCAATCAGTATGACACATTGATGTTTCTCTCTCTTCTTCTCCCTTTCTCTTTGTCTAAAAAAGTCAACAAACCATTAAAAATAAAGAGTTACATAGTTAGATGTGGTCTAATATAGTCAATAGTATCTCCATGGCCATCAGGGACTCGGGCTCCTTTCAACAGGTGCTTCTCCAGCTTTAACATGGATGCTGGGATTCCAGCCATTGTACTCATATTCTAAGAGGGAGGAATGGAGACAAAAAGGGGCACATTTCTTTTTAAAGGAGTTTTCCTGGAAATCTTGAAATCTACTTCACATTGGCCAGGACTTAATCACATGGCCATGTGTAGTTGCAAGAGATGCTGGGAAATACTGTGTTTCACTGGGGAACTATGTACCCATATAAAATGCATCGGTTACTGGAGATGAATGAGAGAATGAGTGCTAAGTTGGCAGCTGCCGGTCTCGGCCACACACATGTTGATAGCATTTTGCACAATTTCAAGCATGGTGTCATGTGTCAGACAACTAGAGATCTTCCTAAGTATGACTTTGAGTGGACGATCAACCCATCAGCATTTCTAAAATGGTTGTTTTCAGACCGTCCACAACAGATTTGCTGGTGATATTCATCAGAGATGCAGAGTCCTGGGTGAGGTCCTGTATTTTATACGCATTAAGTATTTCATTACTCCCTTTAAAATCAACTTTATTGACATATAATTTACATTCCATAAAATTCACAAAGTTTCAGTATGAAATTAACACATTTTGATGACCATATGCAGTCATGTGTACCATCAAGGTATAAAATATTTCTGTCACCCAAAGGAGTTCCCTTGCAGTCCCCTCCCCACTGTGGCCCAAGTAAATAGGCTTTATGCCAGCTTTTTGCTGTGCATAGAATTTTATTTAAAAAGAATTTTATAGCATGTTGTAGTCTTTTGTACACCATTAAAATCTGATTTTTCCTAATCTACATGTTTTCAAAAAAAAATAAGCTTTGACGTGTCCTAACCATTGTTTCATTTGGCTGATTTCTTCATCTGGTCCCTATAGTGTCATGGGACAGTTTGTCAGGTATTCTGTTTGGCAAATATGGAAACACAAATACCCACTGCAGACGACCTTTCCCCTTCATTGTCACCTGCCTCAGGCATCCTCCAGATCCTGTACAGATTCCATGCTCCTTGGGAAGCCATCTTCATTTCCCTCATCCTTCATTGGCTGCCTGTTCCCCATGGTATATTGCTTCGTGGGCTTACCTACTGATTCTACTCTAAGTTGCTCCATTAGACTGTGAGTATCTGGACCTTAGAGGAATTGGTAGGCATAGAATGGAATTCGAGCATCCTCAGTAAAGCAGGCAGTATGTACAAAAGCATAGAGATATGAGCGGATATGAAGTGTTTAAAGAGGAAGAAGGGATGCCAGTGATCAAAACATGCAGTGTGTAGGGGCTCAAGTCACAAGTAGGTGTTAACACAATCCAAAAGAAGTGGGAGTCTTTTAAAAATATTTTATTTATTTTTTACAGAGAGGAAGGGAGAGAGATAGAGAGTTAGAAACGTCTATGAGAGAGAAACACTGATCATCTGCCTCCTGTATACCTCCTACTGGGGATGTGTTTGCAACCAAGGTACCTGCCCTTGACTGGAATGGAACCTGGGACCTTTTAGTCCACAGGCCGACGCTCTATCCACTGAGCCAAACCAGTTAGGGCTAAGAAGTGGGAGAGTCTTGATGGCTCACATGGGAAAATATCTCTCCATTATTCCTCTATACCAGCGTTATTTACTCCTCTTGCCATAGATGGCTGGCCAATTAGAAGCTGTAGACAGGACAGGCAGGTAGCCCTGAGTGCTGTTTTAGAAGGTGGGGATGGGCTCATTTTCAGCACCACAGTTGTGGACAGCACCCATCACACCTCTGAGCTTTTGCTGCCTCCTATAGGCCAAGATACTTGGTTGTGTCCATTCAGGACTTGGGGCAAGACTGGAATTCCAACCCAGGAGCATCAGTACTTAGGAACTGAAAGGCACAGCGCCCTCCCTGGCACAAGGTATGGTTAACCCTTGAATATCTTCACCTAGCCTCTCCCCAATACTCCCCTCAGACCTACTCAGGCAGGTGCCGTTTTTGCTTCTCTTTTATGGAAGGAAGGACTTGAGGCACAGATAGACCAGAAGAGGGGCAGGTCCAGGATTCGTGTTTTCCTGACACCAATGTCTGTGCTCTTAGCCATTGGACTTACCTTCAGTGGGCACCAGCAGACTCTGTGGAAGTCTTCAGCTTTCGTCAGAGGCCCAAGCGTGGATGTCTTCTCAGTAGAGAAGCAGTGCTGTAGGTCATTCACAGGGGGAACTCCGCCGGAGTCAGTTCATTCATCCCGGGAGTGGTGGGAGGAGAGCAGGTCTTTTTCAGCTGGCTTCCTCCTGAGTTTGAAAGGGCACACTCTCAACTAAACATATCAGCTGGCATGCAGGTGTATGCATCTGAAATGTTCTAACAGTTGCACCTGTGAGAGGGGAAGTTAGTGGAATTCAGAAATTAAGTCTCTCTCACACCAACAGGAGTCTTTGATGCCCCTGTGGAAAACCCTTGCCTGCTTCCCCACTAATTTCATTTACAATTATGCTTCCTAATGCTTGCCCGGGACCCGGCCAGTGGGAGGTCCGTCTCCTCGTCTGTGGGAGAGATGCGCTGAGCTGTGCTTGGATGGGCATGCTCACAGATGGCATATGCATTGCTTCCTTAATGGTTGCATGCCACTCCTCCTCACTCTGAAATGAGCCCATACTGTGCCCCATTAGCTGAAATTGACATGGCGGTTATTTTCAATGCCATTTCTTTCAAGAACTCCTTCTCACTGTGCCTCAGCAACTCTCCCTCCCCCCCCCCCCACACACACACACACTCAGGGGAAGGAAGAACCCATGGGAAAGTGTGGTGGCAGCTTTTCTGAACTGCAGAGCCCACTCCTGCCTTTCCACCCTTACACCTACAGCTCAGAGAACATCATGCATTATACAGACATTAAGGATTCCTCCCTCAACGTGGATCCTCTGAAAATCTCAGCATCAAATGGCTCCATGATAAAAATGCATGAAGCACTTTTCTTATTGGTAAACTTATGTATCCAGCTGAGATGCACACATGATAATGCAATTTTCTATGCAAAAAGGCAAATCTCCATCCAAACACTATTCCACATTATTATTTATTCTGGAGATGTGATTGCTGTCCTAGGTTAACTGATTGAACTTTTGGAATGAAAGTTTCAAGCTTATCTTACCGGCTATTGCCTTACTTTTCATAAATTGCCATTAGATTGGTAGGAATGCATAAATGAACACTCCATTAGGAAATATAAAAGTTTTCACAATGGTTTAGGATAAAAACATGGTGAAAGGGAGGCATTTCTAAGGTTCAGTACAGCATGAAATTGAAATCTTCGGGGCATAGAGAGTACACACTGCGGATGTTCTCCCCGTTGTTTTCTGATGGCTGGGAGGGGTTACGAGGTGTGGACAGAGCACCCAAAATTTACTTGTAGGTGCCAAACCATAGAGGGAGGAAAGACCCACTTGGGTACTTCCTAAGTCTGTCTGTTGATTATCAGATTCTTAACAACACCACTCGTCATAACAGTAACGTTCCTATGCTTAAATATGTGTCAGACACTGTTCTAAATGCTTGTCTACGTGTAAGCAGGTTTTTTGTTGGTTAAGGAGATAGAGAAGGCTGCTTTGGTTTCAAATTCACCTTCTGCCTCTCATGATGTGTTTCAGCCAGCTACTGCTCTCCCTGGGCCTGGAGTTCTTATTTTAAAGGAGGTAATAACAGCTTTCCACCTCCTGGGTGGTTAAGAGCATTGATTTATATAAACTAGAGTCCGTTGCACAACGATTCATGCAATAGGCCCTCCTTCCCCTGGCTGCTGACACCAGTTTTCCCCTGGCACCCAGGACCCAGGCCTTCGCTCCAGCCGCAACAGAGAAGCTAAGCCTCAAGGCTAGGCTTCTTCGATCTGGCCAAAGCGAGGCTTGGCTTCTCTGCTCCGGCTGCAGGGGAGAAGCCAACCCTCTTCAGTCTTCAGTCTTCCGTTTTCAGTCGTCTTCAGTGTTCAGTCTTTACTCTGTGCCTCCGTATGCAAATTAACCCATCATCTTTGTTGGGTTAATTTGCATACTCCTGATTGGCTGGTGGGCAGCCCAGAGGTATGGTTCCTTTGTATCTTCCTCTTTTATTAGTGTAGTTATGCAAGATGGACTCTGAGACATAGCAACTCTAAGTAAATGTCAGTGATGGTTATTCTTGTCATAATTGATATTGGTGGCTCTTTTAAAAACTCTGAGCTAGATAGCATCCTTCTTAGTCCCATTGTCCAGACGCTGAGACTAAGATTAGTCATGTGGAAATGGGTGCTTTCCTGAGAAGCAGAGAAAAGAAAGACCTGTTCTGGTTTGCTTCCATGGTGTGACACACTGACAGACCTTTGTGCCGTGAGAAGACCATTGTATGAGGCTCTGGTTCAGTGGGGAGGAGCAGAACGGCACTCCCCGCTGGGAGAGCCCACCTGGCCTGGTGTTGGGATGGTCCCATCTCAGCGTGTGTCCTGGGCCCTGCTGGACGCCCAGAACCTGGTCCTTGGGGATGGTCGGGGTGGTTTTGGAAAGTGTCTCTGGGGCCTCCCCAGGCATGATGGCCTCAGGGCAACAGACGTCACACTTGCAGTCAGGGCTCCTGAGCCAGTGCTGCAGGGACAAGGCAGGCTGTGTGGCCTTCAGCCAGCTGGCCTTGGAAGGCACATGGCATCGCTTCATCCTCTGGGGTCAATGGTGATAAGCCCCTCTGGACTCCTGGCCTTCATGGAGATGAGTCATAAGTGTAGCAACTGTGGCCTGTGGTCACCACATTGCTGTTGAGACTTGAGATCACTGTTGTGTCTGGAAAAGACCACATGCATGCTCCATCTAAGCCTGGGAGCTCTGGAGGAGGGTAGACTGTGCGAGGGCCTTTCTCAGGTTTTGTGGGCCCCACCTTGGCCGGTGTTGCCATCTCAGAAGCTGTGCATTCACACCTATGCAGATTCTCTCCTATGACTTCCCAGTGCTTGCCTTGACTGTGTGTGTGCGTGCGTGGGCGCGTGCACACACACACGTGTCAGCTTCTCCCGCCTCCGTCATTCCATCAGGTTACCTCACGCTTCTTTCTCTTTCTCCCTTCTGCTTCCTTCTCTCCAGTGCATTTAATTAGTTCTCTTTGCTGCCTTAGCAATAAACCAGTTTCCTCCACAGCATCAGAATGAGTCTCTGTCATTATTTCATTTAGATTGTTGTTATGTTTGAAAACTGGAGGGCAGGGCAGGCAGGAGGGAGGAATGCTAATTTACAAGGAGTTCCTGTTGTGTGGAGGGAGTGCTGCTGACTGAGCCAGGGAGCTCCTGAGACAGAAGGGAGGGCCAGGGAGCTGCCTCCTGACTCCTGGGACAGGAGGCACTGATGCGGGAGGCTTCGCACTGCGGACATCAGCTCATGCTGTGACGGAGCTTCACAGGAGCTGGTGCATGCGGTCCTGGCCGAAGGCCAACTTGAAGTGACTCATTGTCTCAACCCTGTTGACCTCCTCAGAGAAGATATTTCCCATGGCAGTGTGGAGATGTGGATGATGCCTGTGCCTGTGTGTGCACGTATGTGTGCATGTACCCATGTGTGTGCATGTGTGTGTGCATGTGTGTGTGCAGCCTCATTCAGCTCTCCGTCTTCTCCAGTTAGGGAAAAGCTCTTTCACTGTCGCCATACCCTAGGAGAATGAAGTAAGTGGCAGAGACAGAGCTGGGGATCCTTATAATTTGACTCACAGGAGGTCACAGAGCGTCACACAAACCCAGGAGTTAAGCTGTGTGTGCACGGAATGATGTTGATGATGTATGTAGGCAGGACACATACATGATACAGGGCACTCTGGCCTCCTCTGCTGGGAACCTGGAAGTCCCCTCAGGAGTGTGAAGTGCTGTCAGGCACGAGTTGTGCTGACAGAGCGGTGTCCTGTTTCTGCTCCACACTGTGCCCCAGCACTCACGTTTGTTATGGGACTGAAGAAAGGCCTGTTCTGGTTTGAAGAGCTTCAGTGGGAAAGAGGTGGTGGGGTGTGAGCAGGTCTGGACAGAAACCTGGAAACCTAATTGCCTTCCGGGGTCCCTGCAGTTTGGCTCTTGCACAGGACAGTGTGTGGGAGGCATGAGGAGTTAGAATAGCCTGGCTCCACTGCTGTCGGAGTCAGGTGACAGCTCCATGGGGGGTGAAAGGAAGCCCCGTGTCCTTATGTGTAGATTGTTTTAAAACGCCTTTCCCGCTGAATTCCTGTGACTGGTAAGTTTCACATCTGCTCTAGTGCATCCATTTTCCTTTCCTTTCGATTTTCATTCCAAGATCCAGTCTGGGACGGGCTGGGAGCTGCCACACAGGGACAGGTTCGGAGCAGCTTTGGGCGTGGGAGGTAGGCAAGGAGGGTCCTCCAGTTCCATTTACTCCATGAATCCGTTTGTCCCAGAAAGAGGAGTTTCCTGAAAGTCTCTGAGGGTCACGGTCACTGCTTATGCCGACTCCTAACCCAGGAGCAGGCTAGGCGCTCCTCCACGCAGCCCCGCTGGTGCTGGGGGCACTCCGATCTGCAGATGGCCAGCTTTCCAAATGGCCAGTTGGAACCATTAATAACCTGGAGATGTGAAATGGAGATGTTTGAGCAGCGCAGACACGTGCACTTGGACAAGAAAGGCCACTCTACACATGAAAAATGAGCTGCGGAGTTGTGCAAGAATGAGAGAGAAATTTAGTAATTAATCACCTGGGTCATAATGAGGAGAGGAAACCAGTGTGATAAAAGGATTTGTCTGAATGGATTACAGGCAACTTGAAAGGCAGGAGAAAAACGCAGCGGAGGGCATTGCTGGCGTGGGAATTGGGTGCTTAAGAGACCTTCCATCATTCTCACAGTCGGCCCTGCGCTTGCTCTGCAGCCACGTGAGACACGACTCCCTCTTCCTGGGGTCAGATTAGCCACCGATGGCAAACCACACGCTTGATGAAGAATCAAGTATTTGTTGTCCCAAAACACACCGAGCGCATGTTTCCCCAGTAGGTGATGCATCAAGGCCTCGCACTAGCTCCACGCTGTACTTCAGTGTCTGCCCGCTGCTCTCCAGCCGCCTGCCTTGGATGCAGCTGTGCAGGTTCCACCATTACAGATCGAGTTTTTCTTATACTCTGTTTGCTTCTGGAAACAATTAGGCTGATGGTATTGTAGAGTGTCATATTGCAGCTGGCAATCCTCTTTATGAGTTTTCTGAACAAAATACCATGTTGACAAATGTGGGGCCCACAGAAAAGATTCACATACCGTGGCCTGACCCCCAAGGAAACTGCTCAGAAGTTTCCCCAGAGAACGGCATTGCCAAGAGGAGGCAGGTCTGTGCCCTATGCTGTTTGCATCTTGCTGGCCTGGTGTGGACACCCTTTCCCCCTGCAGGGGCCCAAAGCAGCCTCTTGGTTCAAAGCCCAGGGAAGGGCCCCACAGCGTCTGTCCAGCACAGGAAGCTTTCTCAGGTTGGTGGCTTGCAGAGCCGCTCGGCGGAAATGCCCGGGAGGAGTCAGGTGTGCAGATGTCTCTTAGCATAGACCAGGTCTCAGAACATTGGAGGTCAGAGGGCAGAGAGGCCTCAAAGCTTTCCTGAGATGGCGATCACTTGGGTGTAGTGTGTGAAGAACTTTGTTCGGGTGATTTTCATGCAGGATGATCTTAATCCTCGCAAGCGCCTTAGGGGTTTTTGTTGTTACTATTTCTGTTGGACAGATGGGGAAACCAAAGCTTAGAAAGTTCAATAGTTGTCTGAGGTCACTTGGCGATGACAGGTGACAAATCTTAGCCTCAAGTCCAGGTCTACAGGATGTAAGGCCAGGCTCTTCAGAGCTGCAGCACACAGCTGCTTAGAGGGACTCTCAGTAAGGACAAGAGATTACTTATTCCCAGTGGGCTTTTTTTATGCCACAGAGGCCAATAAGAACTGGACTTCACTCACTTATTTCGTTGATTATTTTCTCCTTTAGTAATCTGTTTATCCAACCTTTTCATATTTATTCAGCACTTGCAGTGGACACAGTGTATTCTCATGAAGCTTTCTTGCTGGGTGGATAGGAGACACCATGTGGACAGGTGAGCAGAAATGGACACACACCAATTTCAGATGGTGAGAAAGAATTACTGACTAGCACAACAATGTAACAATTACTGATTTGGTTGTGGGTCTTCTGATTGGGGTGGCTGAAAAGGGCTTTTTAAGGAGGATTTGTCTAAATTATGAGAAGGAACTAGTTTTGGGAAGAGCTGGTGAAAGAATAAGTTCAGAATCCCTGGTAAAGGAATAAACTTGGTGTATTTTAGGAGCTTAAATAAAGCAATAGTGTTGGGACTAACCTTTGGCAGTTGTACTGCAGACCCTGGTGAGGCGCCTTCAGTCACACAGTTTATCCATCCATCCATCCATCCACCCATCCATCCACCCATCCATCCAACCTTCCATCCCTCCATTAACTCTTCTATCCCTCCATTAACCCTTCCATCCTTTCATTTATTCCTTCCTTCCTTCCTTCCTTCCTTCCTTCCTTCCTTCCTTCCATTCTTTCACCCATCCATCCATCCCCCATCCATTCACCCTTCCATCCCTCCATCAAGTCTTCCATTCCTCCATTAACCCTTCCATCCTTCCATTAACCCACCCTTCCTTCTCTCCATCCACCCTTCCATCATTCATCCTTTTATCCTTTAACTAGAGGCCCAATGCACGAAATTTATGCAAGAGTAAGCCTTCCTTCACCCATCTGCCAGCACCAGCTTCCCTCTGGCACCCAGGACCCAGGCTTCCCTCCAGCCACTGGCAAACAGCCGGGACCTGGGCTTTCCTTATGGCCCTGGATTTGTCTGGAAGGACGTTTGGCCTAATTAGCATATTATGCTTTTATTATTATGGATCCATCCATCCACCCACCTTCTCCATAACAATCCCATTGTTGGCATTGGAGCCACAGAGATGAAAAAGGAATAACGGTTGCCTTTAAGAAATTCACATACGATTCATAGAGACAGAAATTAATGCAAGTAATGAAAAGTGGGTTCACACTGTGAAGTTCAAAGTACTGCGGTAGCCCTCTAGAGGCAGGGAGGAACTCCACCTCTCTGCTGGGCTCGAGGCAAAGGCCTCCCTGAGCAGGTGCCGCTGGAGGCGTGCTTCAGAAGAGGAGTTTTCCAGGTGGAAAAGGAGAAAGAGGAAGCAGCATGCCCAGAGGCCCAGGTATAGGTAAACAGTGGCATGTGGGAGGGGTCTGGGAGAAGGGAGTGACAGCAGTGCTGGAAGGTAAGGATGACCTTTGTGCCTTAGGTCACAGGTCATAGAATGGAAGCCACAGGTTACATATGACCCTGTGGGAAAGCCTAGGGAACATCTTACCTCATTGAAAGAACTGCAGCAAATGTGGCGTGGTAGCTCCGTGCTGGAGGTAGGTCCTGTCTGTGTAATGAGATGAAGAACTATCTGTGGGCAGGCTCCTGGCCCCACCTTTTCCGTGCAGTTGATTCTTGAACAACATGGGTCTGAACTGTGTGCTCCACTTATACGTGGAGTTTTTTCAATAAATGTGTGGTCAGCTTTCTGCATCCGCTGGTGTTGCATCTGTGGATTGAAGCAACTGTGGACCACAGATAGTATTTCCCATCACGGGTGGGAGTCCGCAGCTGGACGGCTAATGTATGCGGAGTTGTATGCATTTTATATGAGGGACTTGAGCATCAGCAGATTTGGGTATCTTTGGGGGTCCTGGAAACTATCCCGGTGTATACTGAAGGATGACTAAGTTTGGGGAGTCAAAGTTGTATGTGGATTTTTAACTGCCTGTAACCCTTGCTTCATTCATTGGTCAGCTGTATTGTTTTCACACCCCTCATCTGGGTGTGTAATCTCGCACGTGTTCTGGGTGCTGTGTGGGGTTGAGCAGGTGGGCGTTGCATCTCGAGGAAAGTGCTGCTCACTTAGATCCTGCGTGATGGTGCTCTCAGACCGTAGCCCTGGGCTTAGCGGCCCTTTCAGACTAACCTGACTCCAGTGCCACATTATTTTGGTGACTGGAATTTTGTAGTGTGTTTGAAATAAGGGTGTGTGAGTTGTCCAACTTTATTCTGGTATAACTTTTAAAAAATATGTAGTTAACAGTATTGTTATGAGTTTGTATGGTGACAGATGATTACTAGTATAAATTTTTAAACCTGGGTTCAAATCTCAGGTCTCACACAATAGGCCATGTGGCCTTGGGCAAGTTCTTTAACTGTCATGAGCCTCGTGTTCTTTACCTTTAGACCAGGTACAGTTATGCTACCTGCCTTCATCCCGGGCTCTGGAGCCAGACTGCTTGGCTTTGAACCTTTCCTCTGCCACCTCATGGCTGAATAACTTTGAGAAAATTCACTTCAACTCCCTGTGGCTTCACTTTATCATCCATAAAACGGGATAATAGAAGTGTGCACCTCAAGCATGGCTCCGGGACTAGATGAGTTAACACATGTGAAGTGTTTGGAACAGAGCACGGTATTCCCTTCATTCCAGCTCCTACTATGGTCTGCACTGATGCCCACTGATGGACAGCAATAGCTCCATAAAGATTATTGTTTTCACTTGGAGAGCAAAATCTTGCTTGTTTTGTGGGTGCAAGATCCAGGGCCTGAGACATAGTATGTGTTCAGTTAGCTGAGTGACTGCTGTGTGCTACGTACGCCTCGCCAATGGTTCTAGGCTAGAATAAGGGAATGGCTGTTGAAGCAGTCGAAGGAGATTGTAAGGTTTTTTGTTGTTACAAGAGGACTACTGGGGTCCTATCTGGTAAAAAAAAAGTATTATTAAATTAATTAATTAAAAATAAAATTTTAAACTTTTTATACTTTATCATTTGTTTATTGCCATTTCATGTGACTTCAAAAACTAGACAATTTTTAGGACAATTTTAGATTCACAGTAAAATTGAGAAGGTACAGAAATTTCCAATGTGCCACCTCCCTGAAATATACACAGCCTCCCCAGTGTCAGCCTCTCCAGTGTCAGCCTCCCCCCGCCCCCGTGCCAGCCTCCTCTGCTCTCAGCCTCCCCCAGTGTCAGCCTCCCTGTTCTCAGCCTCCCCCAGTGTCAGCCTCCCTGCTGTCAGCCTCCCCCAGTGTCAGCCTCCCCTGTTCTCAGCCTCCCCCAGTGTCAGCCTCCCCAGTGTCAGCCTCCCCCTCCAGATGGTCCCACCAGATGGTACATTTGTTGGCACGGATGAACCCACGCTGAGCCATCACCACCACCCAGAGTCCACCGTGTACATTAGGGCTCACACTAGATGGTACATTCTGTGGGATTGGACTAATTTACGGTGTCATGCTTCGAACATTGTGGATCAGACAGTGTTTTCACAGCCCTAACACCCTCTGGGCATGGCAGAGTCATCCCTCCTTCCACCCAACCCCCGGCACCACTGGTCCTTTGCTGTCCCCACGTCTTTGCCTTCTCCAAATGTCAGATGGTTGGAATCACACAGTGCAGGCTTTTCAGACTGGCTTCTCTCACTGAGCTGCATTTAAAGCTCCCTCGAGTCTTTTTATGGCTCGATAGCTGATTTCCTTTTATGACCGAATAATATCCCATTGTCTGGATGGGCCACAGGTCGTCTCTCCCTCACCTGCAGAAAGGCCTCTCGGTTGCCTTCCAGGTTTGGCAGTTGTGAGGAAAGATGCTGCAGTGTCCACGAGCAGGTTCCCGTGGGCGTACGCTTTCAGCTTCTTTGGGTCAACACCCAAAATATAGCGGGGTCCAGTGTTAGGAGGACAAGCAGTCCTCAGGCGGCTGCACCTGTTTGCATCCCCACTACCGATGAGTGCCAGATTTCCCGCTCCATGTCCTCCAGCATTTGGTGGGTCAGTGTTCCGGATTTTAGGTGTTCTAGCTGGTGTGGTGGTACCTCATTGTTGTTTTAATTTGCATTTGCCTGATGACATAGGATATGGAGCACTCTTTATGTTTTAATTTTGTGTTCATTACATTCTGGTCACACGGTATGGAATTTCCATCTTCATTCCTTTTCCTCTCATTCAGGCAAGATCTCAGACCCTCACCCTTTCTACTTACACACTGAGCTGGTTAGAATGCCTGGCACAGGTGCCTGTCGGGAGGGGCTGCCGGAGACAGACTGGGTGCAGGTGCCTGTCGGGAGGGGCTGCTGGAGGCTGTGGTGCAGGTGCCTGTCGGGAGGGGCTGCTGGAGACTGTGGTGCAGGTGCCTGTCGGGAGGGGCTGCCGGAGACAGACTGGGTGCATGTGCCTGTCGGGAGGGGCTGCTGGAGACAGACTGGGTGCATGTGCCTGTCGGGAGGGGCTGCCGGAGACAGACTGGGTGCAGGTGCCTGTCGGGAGGGGCTGCCGGAGACAGACTGGGTGCAGGTGCCTGTCGGGAGGGGCTGCTGGAGACAGACTGGGTGCAGGTGCCTGTTGGGAGGGGCTGCTGGAGGCTGTGGTGCAGGTGCCTGTCGGGAGGGGCTGCCGGAGACAGACTGGGTGCAGGTGCTTGTTGGGAGGGGCTGCTGGAGACAGACTGGGTGCAGGTGCCTGTCGGGAGGGGCTGCTGGAGGCTGTGGTGCAGGTGCCTGTCAGGAGGGGCTGCTGGAGACAGACTGGGTGCAGGTGCCTGTCGGGAGGGGCTGCTGGAGGCTGTGGTGCAGGTGCCTGTCAGGAGGGGCTGCCGGAGACAGACTGGGTGCAGGTGCCTGTCGGGAGGGGCTGCTGGAGACAGACTGGGTGCAGGTGCCTGTCGGGAGGGGCTGCTGGAGGCTGTGGTGCAGGTGCCTGTCAGGAGGGGCTACTGGAGACAGACTGGGTGCAGGTGCCTGTCGGGAGGGGCTGCTGGGGACAGACTGGGTGCAGGTGCCTGTCAGAGGGGCTGCTGGAGACAGACTGGGTGCAGGTGCCTGTCGGGAGGGGCTGCTGGAGGCTGTGGTGCAGGTGCCTGTCAGGAGGGGCTGCTGGAGACAGACTGAGTGCATGTGCCTGTCAGGAGGGGCTGCCGGAGACAGACTGGGTGCAGGTGCCTGTCGGGAGGGGCTGCCGGAGACAGACTGGGTGCAGGTGCTTGTTGGGAGGGGCTGCTGGAGACAGACTGGGTGCATGTGCCTGTCGGGTGGGGCTGCTGGAGACTGTGGTGCAGGTGCCTGTCGGGAGGGGCTTTTGGAGAAGCCTGTCTTGCTCACTGTTGATGTCCAGTCCCTAGCATCATCTGAACACCGAAGAATGACTGTTTAATATACACGCTCCCGAGTGGGTGCTTGAGTGGAAGGTAGTGTTTTAGAGGAGAGACTCTCTTTTAGGGTTCCAGAGATCCTCAATCTCTTCCAGTGTGTCCCCCAAGCCCACAGAATGACTTGCAGTCACTCAGTGTGTCCCAGAAATGCTCTTGCGCACCCAGGATGGGACAGGAGACGTGTGTCCCTCTGTGGGACCACCTTTCACCCATTTCCTCCCTTTCCATCCACTCCTAAGCTGAGACGGTTAGGGAGCTCTGAGGACAGCAGGGACTACCTGCCTCTCTTTCCTGTTTAAGCATTGTCCTTACTCTGATCATTGTATCAGGCCCGTGGGTACCAGTGTTGATCATGTCATTGGTCCTCTTCCCAACTGTCTCTAGGTGGTTGGGGAAACTGATCATGGTCTCTGCCTGACTGGCTGTATCTCCTGTGATACCTGCATTCATGCTGCCATTGCCTTGTGGATGTCATCCAGTGTCTGCACTTCCTGAGTCACTCTTGAGTCCTCGTCTGGAGTTGTCACTAGCTCAGCCTGCTTCTCTTAGAGTCCTTCCTCCCAGGTGGCCCAACTGCCATGGTCTTCAGGATGGCTGAGCCATCGTAGGCTATACCTGAATCACCCATGGGCTGTACCTGGACTGTCCCTGGGCCATGCCTGAACCATCTGTGCCTAAACCTGAGCGTGGAGCCCTGTTGGCTGGTCCTCTGTTCCCTTTGGGGGTAGAGCAGCCAACTGTGTAGCTGATTGGTGCCACAGGAGGCAGGTGGAAAGGTGACTGGGATGCTAACCATGGCCTGCCAGGCTCCAGATAGCTATTGTCAGGGAGGGAGAGGGGAGCTTGTTCTCAACGAAGGTGCTGAGCATCAGCTTGGCTCAGAGATGGCCTCTGAGAAATGGGAAACAAGAGGCAAGTAGAAGTTATCCAAGACTTGAATCCATTTGGTGCATCTGTGTTGGTCTGCTCAGCTGACACGGCAAAGTACCACACAATGGGCGGCTTCAGCAATGGAAACATATTTCTTTATGGTTTTGGGGGCTGGAAGCCCAAGGTCAGGGTGCCAGCAGGGCAGGTTTTTCTGAGGCCTCTCTTAGCTTGCAGACGGCCGTCTTCTCTGTGTGTCCTCCCGGGGTCGTCCCTCAGTCTGTGTGTCTTTCTGTGACCTAGTCTCTTCCTCTTATAGGTACATCACTCATACTGGATTAGGACCCAGCCTATGGCCCATTTCAACTTAATGACCTCATATCCACAGAGAGCCATGTTCTAATTACTGGAGGCCAGGGCTTCCACATAGGAGTTTTGGGGAGACACAATTCAGCCCACAGAAGTGAGCTTTTTTATAAAAAGGCTGAGGATCGTATAAAGGAGCAGTGGGGCACTGGTGCTGGTGCAGAGTCAGGGATGAGGTGGAAAAACTTAAAAGGCTCCTGAGGCAGAGCCCCCATGCAGGTGTGTGTGCAAATGGCAAAGCCAGGTGGGAGGGGTTGCGGCTTGCCAAGGAGACTGCTCTGCAGGTCAGACCTGGAGTCAGAGAGCTGGCTCAGAGCTCTGGCAGGGCCCGGGAAGCCTGGGCTTGGTCTGGACCCACTGGTGGATTTCCTGCGGCCACACTGTGCTAGCAAATACAAGCAGGTGATCTCTATGCATCTTCCCACTCAGATGTTAGCTCCGGGAACTCAGGTGGCCGTGCCCGCCCCGCTCAGCAGAGCTGTCTGTGGCGACGGAGAGGCCCTCTGTTGTCTGTGCGGTCCAGACTCCTGGTCTCCCGTCACCGCTGAGATTTACAGCCCCGCGCGTGGCCCGTGGCCACCCTGTTGGCAGCATGGTCCTGGCAGTGCAGCCTCCATCTAAACCGCCTGGAAGGTCAGCAGGAAGGGTTGGGACCTCCGTGAGCCAGGGCACGTGAGCCCTTCTGGGCTGCAGGTGTTGGATGGAGCAGCCTGTGCACACTTGCCTGACAGGAGATTGAGCCGAGGGAACCAGCTCCGTGAGCTGCTCTCTAGCATCCCAGAGCACACAGCCATTCAGTAGGTTTTCACTAAGTGCTGGCAGAGTCAGCCCCCCCCCTCATCTGCTGTTTGCTTTCCAAGCTTTCCATTGTCTGCGGTCAACCACAGCCCAAAATAAAGTGGAAAACTACAGAGATAAACAGTTACACGTTGTAAATTGCACGTCATTCTGAGATGAAATCTCACCTTGTCCTGTTCCATTGCCTGGGAGGGAACCATCTCTTTGTCCAGTGTCTCTGCTGTGTGCCCGCCCCCACCCGCTGTCACTCTGTAGCCATCTGGTTATCAGAGCCGCTGCCCTGCTGCCGCGGTGCTTGGGTTCCTGTTGTCTTCATTTTACTCAGTGATGGTCTGAAGTGCAGGAGTGGGGGTGCTGGCCATCAGGGTATCCAGAGAGAAGCCTGCAGGGCTCCCTTCAGTGGAAAGGTCGAAGTTCTCCACTTACTAAGGAAAGAAATACTGTATGTGACAGTTGCTAGGCTTTACTCAGAAGAAATCTTCTACCTGTGAAATTGCATAATCTAATATAATAAAAGAGTAACATGCAAATGTGACCTAACCTTGGCTCCTGATTAGCTATGCTACCAGCCAATCAGGAGCGGGGGGCGTGGCTAGGGGGCGTGGCCATGGCTTGCCTAGACACCTGTGAACACACTTCCCTTCATGACACAAATGCTTCACTTCATGCCAGTGCCTCAAGTGCTTCATGCCTGTGGGGAACACTTTGCTTCACACCTGCGCAGGTGGGGAAGGAAGAGCTTCACGCCCCACCAGCTGGGAACGCTTCGCCTCACGCTGGCGGGGGCGGGGAACGAAGCAGAGACCACGCAGCTGCTGCACAGGGTGTTTTCCAAGGCCTGTTGAGCCAGCGGGAGAGGCTCGGTCCTTGAGGTGTCGGTGGTGCGGGGAGGGCTGGGCCAGGACACCACCATACTTTCAAAGAAAGTTGTTTCCCACTTAAATATCCTCTGCTGAGTATCTTTAAAAAAGAAGTAAATATTCAGCCATTGTCACACCTTGAAAAGTTAAGGTAATTCCTTAATATCACCTAGTATCCACTGTACGTTCAAATGTCTTTGTTTCAAAGATGCCTTTACTGTTGGTTTGCCCCCTCCGGAGGCTGCCCAAGGTCTTATTTCAGCCCTGATGTTGGGCTGCTTCCCTCGACCATAAGTTCCCAACACACTTCCAGCCGGATTTAAAGGGGGCTTCTTCTGTTTTTAAGGCATTGCCATATCCAGTGCCTGCCAGGCCCCTGTGAAAGCACTACTCCTTAGGTCCGGGGTGCTGGGAGCTGAAGCAGAGAGGCTGTGAGGCCCAGCTCACCCAGGATGCTGGCCCCCATTACCCCCTCCCAATTATCCTGGCCCAGCCTTCCCTATGCATACCTGCTCACAGAGAGCGTGAGGTGGTCCTGGCAGCTGGATGGGAGGCCGGCGGGGAGGGGGGGGCGTGGCCACAGCATGAGGGAAGGGAGGCCTACACCCTCCCCCAATCCAGAGGGGCTTGACAGGGGACCTCAGGCTGTGCCCCCACCTGGCAGGGCTTAACAGGGGACCTCAAGCCGCACCCCCACTCCAGCACCAGGCTGGGGGACCTCAGACCATACCCTCTGCCCCAGTACCAAGCCAGGGGTCCTGAGGCTGTGCCCCTCCTGCCTGGCTGGGCTTGACAGGGGACCTCAGGCTGTGCCCCCCACCCAGTGGGGCTTCACAGGGGACCTGAGCCTGTGCCCCTGTGCCAGTGAGGATTGACGGGGGACCTGAGGCTGCACCTCTCTCCTGGTGCTGGGCCAGGGGGACCTGAGGCTGTGCTCCTCTGCCTGGTGGGGCTTGATGGGGGACCTCAGGCCATGCCCCCTACCCAGCGGGGCTTGACAGGGGATCTCAGGTCATGTCTCCCACCTGGTGGGACTTGATGGGGGACCTCAGGCCACACCCCCCATCCTGGTGCTGGGCCAGAGAACCTGAGGACACACCCTGCCCTGGGTGGCTTGACAAGAGTGGGACTGGCGGGGTCTGGATCTACCCCAATGTGGGGAAGGGGGGGTGGCTGGGTCTGGGTCTCATGTGATTTTGACGCACATGTGAGTGAGTGGGGACTTGACTCTGAGCCCCGTGGTGTGCCCCAGACTCTGACAGGAGGAAGGTTTTCATATATATTTTACTAATTTTCTTTAGTCTCTGATACTTCTATTATAGAGAAAGAGCAAATAGCAATATTAAATTATTTCCTCTAATTAATACCCTTTTAATGTGCACGAATTTCGGGCCACTAGTTTATAAATAAAACTTTATTGGAGGTTTGTAGGGAAAGCCCAGTACATACAGGGTTGGGTGCTCTCCCTGGTTTCAGACATTTGTGGGGTTTTGGAAAATGCCCCCACAGATAAGGAGGGGCTCAGGGCTCAATCCTGTTCTGGCACCACCTGTGCTCCACTGGCCAGCAGTTACCTGAGTGCACTGTGGGGGGATGGTGGCCTGTGCCAGCTACGAGCCTGAGGAGCATTGGTTTAATCCTCATCATGAGTTTCACCGTACATCATCCCACTAGATGTTAGCTCCGAAAAGCATGTTCTTTTTTTCCTTTTACAGCAAAGGCAAGCGGGCAGGCTGCCGGACTCGGGACCCACACTCATGATCATGGAGGTCTCAGGAAGATCCCAGTGGAAAGGGTCCTCCTGAGGGAGTAGCAGGAGTAGCGGGGGTCCCAGGAAGCACAGGGAGAGTGAGCACCTCTTGGTGACTTTAGCGATGCTGTCACTATGCAACCAGCTTCGGGGGTGGGGGTGGGGGAATGCCAAGGGCGAGGCATCGAGAGGCATCTGTGAGGGATTTACCTCGAGCAAAAACCAGAGAAAGGACTGAGACACCAGCAGAGGGCCAGACACCAGGCAGAGGAGCCTGCAGTCTGTGGGGTCCTCAAGTGCACGAAGGGCGGGCTGCCCAGGGGGAGGGTAGGCCTGTGGGAGTTGAGGAACTGGGCGCATCTCTGGGCTTTTGCTCGCTTCTGCACCCTGGCCCTGCGCATGCCACACCAGGTCAATCAGAGCAGCTGCTGGGTCAAGAAGGCTGCTCCGACCTCGACCTCAGGAAGGTCATCCGAGGCTCAGGAGTCATGGAGGAAGCTTCCGGTTCACAGGAGACATTTGCCTTTGGGAAAGTTGCAACAATGGCTGCTTTCCAGGCTGCTCAGTGGTGTCTCGGGATGGAAGGCAGCCCAAGCTGTGGGAAGCCTCCTCTGATGGCCATCCCCCAAGTCCCTGCTCAGTGGGCTGCAGCCAGTTTGAGAGTGGCCTGGGCAGAGGAACCCCACCAAGGTCCCAGGGCATCTGCAGTGGACAGTTTCCTGCCATCTCTGGACAATACTTTGAAGGTCAAATTATTTACGCATTTGCCAGATATTGACCGAGCACCAGGCACTGAGCAAGGACAGGACATACACTAGTCAGATATCAGGAGGGCAAGCCTTTGACCAGTGAGGGAGGCAGCGTAGGGGGTGGGGGTGAGAGGGGTGGAGTGTTGTGCAGCTGGAAGGAGCACGGGCAGATCTCTGAGGGTGCTGGCAGGAGATAGGATTCATGGTGCCTGGCCTGAAAGTGGGGGGGGGGAGGGAGGGCAGGAGTGCCTGCAGAAGGGCTAGGAGCAGGGCAGTGCAGGCTTCCTGAGCAGGCTAAGCAGGTTGTCTTTTGTGTTGAAGGCAGCGGTGAGCCACTGAAGGCTCCTGAGCAAGGGAGTGACCTGCTCAGATTTGAATGTTTAGGAAGATTGCTTTGGCCTGTGATTGCCGAACAGAGCAGATGTGGGCAAGAAGGGAAGCGCAGTTGGAAACCAGCGCAGGGAGCAGCCTGGACGGAGTTGGCTGCAGCAGCAGCGGTGGGAAGAGGCAGGGGAATCCAGGCAAGCAGAACCTGAGGACTTGGCGAGGGAGCGCAGCATCCTGCCAACTCCTGGCTCTGGTGGCCGTGGAGGAGGGCCCAGCCAGGGGTGCTGGAGCACAGAGGGATGAGCAGGTGTGTGCAGGATGGTGATGGATTCTGTTGGGGACACGTTGGGGCACTGAAGGGAGGTGCCCACAAGCAGTGAGACTCGGGTCCTGAGCCCAGCGGACTGATGTGCGGAGGGAGCTGCAGAAGTCCTATCTGCTCAGATAGGGACTTTCCTCTGGGCTGTTTCTTTAATGCTCAGTACAGCCATTGCACAGACGAGGCACACAAGGCCAATGGCCATCCACTGCTTCGCATGCGGCCTGGGGTTTGGATTGAAGTCTTTGTGAGCACGCATGTGTATGCATGCATGTTTCCCCAGTAGGCATCCTGTCATCACTCTTCCCTGTGCCAGCCAGTGTTTGAAAATACCACCGTTGCCTTTTCCAACTTGGCACATGTCGTTGGCTTAATGCTATAGGACATCGAGTGTTGGCTGCCCCAGAATAGGGTTGGCACAGTGACACGAGCTGGGGTGGGCACACGGAGGAGGCAGTGCCCTGGGAGCTGGCACCCGGTGAGGAGGTTCTCTTTGCTCCCCGCCATGTGTGACCGTGGATGTGGACCTCCGTGAGGTCACTCTTCTACAGAAGAACGAGAGGCCAGGACACACTTCTGCTCGGTGCTTTGTGTGCCTGGACTGCGGAGCCTTTTGAGGTGAGAGTAGCCTGTGGAAGGCTGCCTTCTGGTCATGTCAGCTGGCGCCTTCCCCCAGAGAAAAGCTCAGCCACAAACCAAGAGAAACGTCTCCAGGGGAAGGGAGGGAAGATGTAAGTGGCCTGGATGGTAGCAATCCCGATTAGAGTGCTGGTGCTGGGCTGTTGGAGCATGGCGGAGCTGCGGCCATTGGCTTCCTGAGGCCACAAGCTTATTAACAGTCATATTTCGATCCTTGGAGCACACCTTAGTTTTGTGAAAAGGAAACAAATCCTGGCATGAAATGCCGTTCCACAGCTTTTATTCTTTTTATAAAAAATATTTTAATCTTTATTGTTCAGTTTATTGATTACATTGTTCCCCGATTTCCCCGCTATAGGTCCCCACCAACTGGTACCCATCCTACCCTCCGCCCTCACCTCCCCCACCTCCCATAGGTGCATGATTTTTGTCCAGTCTCTTGCTGCACCTCCCACACCCCTTTTCTCCCCAAGAATTGTCAGTCCATTCCCTCTCTATGCCCATGATTCTCTTATATTCACCAGTTTATCCTGTTCATCAGATTAATTCACTTGATTTTAATATTCATTTGTTGATAGATATGTATTTGTTGTTCATAGTTTTTATTTTTACCTCTTTCTTCTTCCTCTTCTTAAAGAGTATCTTTCAGGCCAAGACCAGTTTGGCTCAGTGGATAGGGCGTCGGACTGTGGACTGAAGGGTCCCGGGTTCGATTCCGGCAAGGGCATGTACCTTGGCTGCGGGCACATACCCAGTAGGGGGAGTGCAAGAGGCAGCTGATCGATGTCTCTCTCTCATCGATGTTTCTGACTTTCTATCCCTCTCCCTTCCGCTCTGTAAAAAATCAATAAACATATATATTTTTTAAAAAAGTGTATCTTTCAGCATTTCATATAATATTGGTTTGGTCGTGATGAACTCCTTTAGCTTTTTCTTAGCTGCAAAGCGCTTTATCTGACTTTCAATTCTGAATGATAGCTTTGCTGGATAGAGTAATCTTGGTTGTAGATTCTTGCTATTCATAACTTTGAATATTTCTTGCCATTCCCGTCTGGGCTGCATAAATCTGCTGACAATCCTATTGGTGCTCCCTAAAAACTAACTATTTTTCTCTTGCTGCTTTTAATATTCTCTCTTTGTCTTTTGCTCTTGGCATTTTAATTATGATGTGTCTTGGTGTGGTCCTCTTTAGATTCCTATATTTTGGGGTTTGGTGCGATTCTTGGACTCCCAAGTCAATTTCTTTCACCAGGTGTGGGAAGTTTTCGGTCATTATTTCTTCAAATAGATTTTCATTGTCTTGCTCTCTCTCTTTTTCTGGCATCCCTATAATTTGGATGTTGGTATGCTTGAGGTTGTCCCAGAGGTCCCTTCCACTATCTTCAATTTTTTGGATACTTTTGGCTTCTTGCTTTTCCAGCTGAGTGGATTTTGCCTCTTTGTATTCCAAAGCTTTGACTTGGTTCTTACGGTCCTCTAGACTACTTTTAGGTCTTTGTATAATATATTTTATTTCAGTTATTGTATGCTTAATTTCTAGTTGGTCCTTTTTCACATCTTCGTAGGTCTTGTTCATTTCCTGGTAGGTCTCGGCCTTTTCTAGGAGCCTCTTGAAAAACCTTATAACTGTGGTTTTGAACTCTATGTCCAGTCGTTTTTTTTCCCCTCTATTTCTTTCACATCTGATTTCTTTTCATGTCTCTACATGGTGGCTGTTTCCTGAGTTGGTCGATTATCTTTGTGTGGTAGATGTCCTCTAAGGGACAGTGGCTCAGCCTCCCCAGTTACCTGAGGTGGATATGGGTTGCACAATCTTATTGAAGTTAAGCCTAGCTTATTGTTACCAGCACTAGGAGGGTTTGACCTCCAGGCCAATTGGTTGTGAGGTTCAGCCATCCTCAGGTTGGATGGGCGGAGTCTCTGGGCTGAGCAGGCAGTGTCAGCTTCACCCTATGTGGCACCTGGGTCTCTGTGCTTGGTGGTAATGGCTGCAAGCACCTATGAGGGAGAGCTGCTGCCGAGCTCCACCCGCTGCCAGACAATTCAGCCTCTCCCCAAGTGAATCTGCACACCCAATGTCTCACTCAGGGTCGTAAAACAATGCAGTCTGGTGGTTTCCCGAACGAGAGAGTAAGTCACGAGTCCTCTCTGCACGGTCACGCAGCTCTGCTGTTCCCAAGTTCACGGGCACTCCGCACAAGCTCGCCCTCTCCACAAGCTCGCAGACCCTTGCAGCGCGCGAGTTTCAGCGTGCCTCCCCACTGTCCAGTTTTATCCATATGATTATGGGTTCCCCGGACTTCACCCGGAGCTGGGGAATCAGTGCAGTGGGATGCCTTTGTCTCCCTCATTTGAGAAAATGGGCCAGGTTTGTAGCAGCCTGCCCTATCCTCTCACTCGTGCACGGCTCCAAACCTCCACCTCCGTACATATCTTCAACACTGTCCTCTGCCATTCCTCTGAGTCTCAGTGTCCTATCTCCACTTTTATTTGTGGAATTTTCACTCAGCCAGCTTTCCGGTGATTCTGGATGATGTTTGTTCTTTCCTTAAGTTGTAGTTTTGAAATTGCGCCATCTTGGTTCCTCCAGGACTTTCTCTCCACTGCTTTTATTTTGAGAGATGCTCCTGCTCATTGGGCCAAGGTGTTATGAAGATCCTGAGATGCCACCGAGAAGCCGGGTCTATAGGAATCCATGGTCAAGACCAGGATGAGAAGCTGGTTACCATGGGAGCTGAGCTGGGCTGAGAATGCTGGCTCCCAACCCTAACTGGTTTGGCTCAATTGATAGAGCGTCAGCCTGTGGCCTGAGGGGTCCCAGATTCGATTTCAGCCAAGGGCATATGCCTGGATGTGGGCTCGATCCCCAGTGGGGGTCATGCAGGAGGCAGCTGATCGATGCTTTTTCTCTCATAAATATTTCTGACTCTCTATCCTTCTCCCTTCCTCTTTGTAAAAATCAATAAAAATATATTTTTAAAAAATGCTGGCTCTCAGTCCCCCTGAGTCACAGCCGACTTAGATGGAAGGTCTGTCGTTGCTTTTGACTAGAGCCATTCCATGGAGGACCCCAGGCTCCTGTGAGTGGGACTGTGGTGGGACACACCTCCTTTTAGGCCCAGCATGGGATCCTTACTGGTATGCATCTAGGTGAATTTTCGGAGATGGTCCAGAGGGAGTACCAATCTACAGATGATCTTCTTTGCGTCAGGTGCCCCATTCTCATCCAATCAATGGTCAGCTCAGAGAAAACAAGGTTCTTTGCTGCACCTGGTGTGCCAGGAGTGGGAGTTGGAAGGGGTGGGCCCTGCTGACTTGCCCAGTCATCATTTCCAGAGTCTCTTGTGTGGGAGAAGTCTTGGCTCAAAGCCAAGTTACTGGACTGTTAACCACTGGTGTGTTCGTTCACCCCTGTGGTTAGAATGTGGGACCAGGAAGAGCACTCACGTTGAGTATCAAATCAAGAATCCCAGAATGATGCCAAAGACCCTCCCCAACCTCATGCCCATTTAGTCTGTTTGGGCAGAGATGTAGGATGGGGTCTCTGGACTTGGGCCAATGGGCATCCATGAAAATAGGCACCCTGGCTAGGATGCTAAGTGGTTAGAGAGTCGGCCCACATACCAAAGGGTCTCGGGGTTTGATTCTTGGTTAAGGACCTGTATCTGGTTTGAGGTTCAATCCCTGGCCCCCTTCTGACCACATTCAAGAGGCAACCAATCCATGTGTCTTTCTCACACTGATGTTTATCTCTCCCTCCCTCCTCTTCTTCCACTTTCTCTAAAAAGCAATGGAAAAAATCCTCCAGTGAGGATTAAAAAAAATGGCACCACCACTTGATAGCAGTGTGGTCTTGGGGAGCAGTCAGCCAGTCAGAGCCTCAGTCTCCTGAACTGTGAGCTGAGCTCACCTCCCGGGCTGTCAGGATGAGGTGAGAAGAGGTGACTGCCCCAGCTCCTGAGACCCTGATGCATATGATGTGAGACTCTTTCAGTGAAAGACAGGCCGCCCTTCAGCATAGAAGGAATTGCAGAAGGAATGTGACCTCCAGGGGCCATTGGGTGGGATACAACCTGTGAATGAATTTTATGTATTGACAGTCAAAAAACCTCGGCAGACTGTGGCCAAACTTTGTCAGTTAGTGTCCAGAGAGAGGAGATAGTAGATAGCCTTAGCTGGTGATTGTCCCACTCACTCTCTACCACCTTATTTTAGTTATCTGTCTATATATCATCTATTGTTTTACCTATCAATCATCAATGTACACGCATCATTTAAAAACATATATTTTTAATATATTTCATTGATATTTTATAGAGAGGAAGGGAGAGGGATAGAGAGTTAGAAACACTGATGAGAGAGAAACATTGATCAGCTGCCTCCTGCACAATTTCCACTGGAGATGTGCCCGCAACCAAGGTACATGCCCTTGACTGAAATCGAACCTGAGACCCTTCAATCTATAGGCCAACACTCTATCCACTGAGCCAAACTTGTTAGGGATTAAATATATATTTTTATTGATTTCGTAGAGGAATGGGGGGAGAGAGAGAAACATCAGTGATGAGAGAGAATCATTGATCGGCTGATTCCTGCACGCCCCCTACTGTGGATCAAACCCACAACCCTTACGCTTCAGTCCACAACCAGTGCTCTATCCACTAATCCAAACCAGCCAGGGCTGTATATGCATCATTTTAAAATCAAGAACTTGACTGAATGCTTGTCAGGTGCAGGCACCGGGAGCACCGCGATGCACAGAGCGCACACCCTGCCTTCGCAGAGCTATACTCGGGTGGTGGGTACGGCATCGAAAAGCAAACTTGTTGCAGGTAGTGACAACGCATGAGCTTCATCTGCTTCCCTATTCTGTCTGCTCAGCATCTCTGGAAGGAAGAAGCTTGGGAGGTGCCCGTACCACCCGGTGGGCACACCAGTCTGGAGAGCCTGGCTCTGAATCCTGCGTGCTTGTGAGGTCCCTGTTATGTGACTTCCTGGGGGAGGAAGAAACAGGAACTGATGGTTAAAATGGAAGGTTTTCAAAATAAGAGGCTGCAAGTCGATCGTAAGACACCCATGAATTGCAAGATGGGAAATAGCTCACTCAGTTACATTTCTTTTCGTTTGGTCTTAAAGTCCCACAGCACGCTTCCTGAGTGGTGCAGGTACTGCAGCATCTTGTATTGCCGGGCAGATGTGTATCCTTATGGTAAGTGATGCCATAGTTACCTTCCTCTGCTGCTTCCTCGCCCGCACTCTCCTTCCTTCTGGGATTGGTCCACGGGCTGCAAGGCTGGCTTGGGAGGCCAGGCCGGTGTCAGAATGAGCGCAGGGCCTAGGCGGGTCATGGGGAGCCTGAGGGTGGATGTGCCACTTTCAGGGGCAGCCTGACCCGTCACCAGCCAAGTTCCATGGTGACTCCAGGGTGCTTCATATTGTCAGTACTCCCCATCTTTAAATAGAAACGCAAATCGAATATTTACACGTGACGTGTTGAGTTTAAATTTGGGTTCAGCTTTGACCAAGAGAAACAAGCCCACCATGTGGGCCACCCTACACACCTGCAGGCCACGTCATTGGCTAAGCGTTCTGTCTCTGGATTAACTGTCCGGGTCTAGGCAGTGGGGCTGCCAGGCTCTGCGCACCTGCTGTGTGCCTGGGCCCTGGGCAATCCATGGCACATCTCAGGGACGCAGGAGCTGGGAGAGTTGAGTCACACCGGGTTACATAGCCAGTCGGTGACGAAGCTGCCTCTCAGACGCCCGCTGGCTGAGCTTGGAGCTTCCCAGTTTCTTACAGGGCCCAGAGACTGGCCCCTTCGCAGGGCTGTGTCCTGGTACCCGAGTACCAGGCAGTGAGTGCGCGGAGAAGGAGTCAGATCTGTGTGGTTGTGGGGTTCACAGTGGAGATGAGGAGCTGAAAGCATGAGGCCCAGCCTTCCCACTTTACAGGGAGGAAGCGAGGCAGGGCGGCACAGGGAGCAGCGTGCAGAGCTGAGCCTGGAGGCCTGCTTCTTCTCGTCCCCATGCTGGGCCTTCCCATCTTCTTTTGCCCACGCGTGTCTCAGCACGGATGGCATCATACAATAGATGCGCTTTCATGGGTCATACCCTTGCAGTCAGTTATTTTCTTTTTAAATTGTCACAGGCCTGCTGTTTGCTTGCCAGGGGAGACCAGGAAGCTCTGGAGGTCCTGGGCTAGGAGCAGCTGTTACCTCTTTCCCTTTCTCGTTTCTGGAGCAAACACACTGACCAGAAGCTCAGATGCTGGGTGGTAGGATCGCAGAGTGGGGTCCTGCCATGGGGAGCTGGCTGGGCGCTGAGGAGCCCCGATCTTGCTTGGGGTGCAGTTTGGGCGCTGGGCACTCTGCAGTGGCTCCCCGTGGCCTGTGTCGTGAACGCTGGCTTCAGAGAGCCGCCAGGTCTTGCTGTTCTCAGTGGAGCGCAGGACCATCCGCACCAGAGAGCAGGTTTGATCTCCTTGGTGCAGTGGGATCACGACAATTTCAGATCAGTGGCTGATATTTTTAAGTTTGGAGATTTCATATACACAACTGGACTTCTGTAGTCTTTAAAAAAAATCAAAATATGGAACAACATCGGGTCCACATTTTTACCCCGTCACAGCCCCTGGCGCTGAGTGGGGGAGACAGCGAGGGGCCCTCCAGTTTGCCGCAGTCCCCACCACTCCTTGTTGTTGAGCTCCAGCCACTTCCCGGCTCCTGTGACATTTGGGGTTGTGACCCCAGGTTCTGATGTTGTTGGGTCAGAACATGACAATCTGACACTTGGACAGCAGGAATCAGAGTGCCAGCTCTCCCAGGCAGGGACAGCTCCCATGTGCAAAGCCAGCCCTGGCATCTTGGCCACCAACCTCATTTTCTTGTGTGCCTGTGTGGGTGTGAGTGTGTCTGTGTACACGCCTGCACAGTCCGATGCGCATGCAGCTACATGCATGCCATGGAGTTGTGGGGTCTCACGTCTCCTTCAGGCCCACTCATCAGCCATCTCTGCCGGCTCCATCCGGCACCCAGGCTTGGGAAGGAGTCCTGGCTCCTGGAGCAGAGAAAACAGGCACCTTCTCAGGGGCCCTTGTGGGGCTGGCAGCCTTGGCATTTTGCCCTGGATTGCCTCTCACAGCTCCCATTTGTCACGCACTGAACTCGGAAAAGCCTCCTTTAGATACCGCCTTCATTGTGGGAACCACTCAAGGCTCATCCCTCTGTTCTGCCACCGAGGCCCTCCCAGCGAAAGGACTTCAGAAGGAAACATTGACTTTAGATTGATTTTTAAATAAGCACCTATTTAAGTGCAGGGTGGATTATACTCTTCAAGGAGCAAGCAGTTCTACTGTCTTCTACTCCTGGAGAGCCAGTGCCCTGCCGTGCCAGCCTGGGGGTTGGGGTGGAGAAGACAGCAAGGCAGACACAGGTGGTGCCTCCTCCTGTCCCAGCCCTCCCCCAGGCGTGTGCCCCCCACCTCCCCTTCTGAGTGCATGTGTAGACGAGGAAGTGTCGCTGGCTCCTGGCCGGGTGGAGTGTCCAGGAAAAGTGATGGGCTGTATTTGCACTTGGAAAGGAACTTGGAAGTTTCAGGATTTGCACTTGTCTTCCACTCGGTGAACATTTTTCTCCACTTTTACTAGAAATGTCTAGAATCTGAAGTGCGTTTGCCAAGAGAATACAAGCCCTTGCTCCTCTATCAGGGCTTCCTAGAGCACGAGGAGAAAATACACATCCTCCTCTTGCTCATGTCAGGTGGTCTTGAGGATGACAAGTTGATGGCCACCATTTACTGATTACCTTCTCTGTGCCAAGTATCGTGCTGGGCGCTTTATGTAATCATCTCATCTAGTTCTCACAGCCACTTTAGAGGGTGTCTGGTTCTGTGATCATCCCCAGTTTACAGATCAGAGACTAAGGCAGAGAGGTCAGGTAACCTCTCTCAGGTCACACAGCAAGGAGGGGGCGGCGCCTGCATTTGCGCTGTCCTCTAAAGCGGAACATGTTGTAACTACAGCCTATAGTGATAATTTCACTTGCTTCTTTTTCCCCGATACTTATCTCTCCAGGTTCAAGCATGGATGGAGGTGGAACGTTGCAGTAGATGAAGAGCAGTTAGCGTGCAGGGCCTGTGGATCAGCCAGAGAAGATAGTCTTAGCGATAAGTGACTGCTCAGTGCTCAGATGCATGCGGGTGGGTGCTAAGTGCTATACATGCATTTTCTGGGCCCTTGTCTACATATACTGTGCAAAGCATATAAATCCACGTGGGCCTCACGGTCACTGAGAGTCGGGTACGGAAGTCAGGACATGACCCCACAGGCAGGATTTGAGCCAGGACTGTGGGGTCAGGATCAAACCTGCGGAGTCTGTCTGCAGAACCAATCTCTCGCCGTCGGTACTGGGTACTGGAGCATCTTCTCTTCTGCCCCACCTCAGGCCCTCTGCTCTGCCACAGCCGGCTCTGGGCTGGCCCTTGAATGTGCCAAGTGCTATCCTACCACAGGACCCTTGCACAGCTTCTTCTCTCTCGTGGGACACCTTTTCTCCTCTTCTCCATTTGGCCGACCACAGTTTATCCTGTTTCAGCGTCACCCCAGGGGGCTCCCCTCATCTTACGTGGGAAGAACTGGTTGCTCCTTCCTTCCTCCTGGGGAAGCTGGTGTCCACAGACCCTCACTGCCCTCCTCACACCTGCTGTCCTAGTCTCTGACCCCTAGGGAGTCTCCTCACACCTGCTGTCCTAGTCTCTGACCCCTAGGGAGTCATCAGTTCTTTGTGGCAGAGAGATGTAGGGATGTATCTCATGCAAGGGTGAGGACCATCCGGCCGGAGGGCCTTATATGGCCTGAGAAATCATTTGGTGTGTCCCTGCCAAAGCATTGGAGTGAGTTAATGAAATGTTTGACCAAATAGGGCAGGCTCATTTTTAAGTTGTTAATTTTGTATGGTGTGCGAATGATGTTAACACACCTCCAAATGGTCCCCTTGGCAGAAAAATGTGTCCATTCATTTGATGTTGATCACCACCTCCCCACTCCACTCCACTCCACTGCCTGGCACCTTGGGGCTCTCGGGCACTTGGCACCTACTTGTTGAGCGAGTCTCTCACTGGTGCCCAGCAGTCAACACGGAGCACATTCAGGAGGTACTTGTGTTAATCACTGCTCTGCAGAGAAGCAGAGCCAGGTAAAATGGTATAGACACACGTTACATGTGTTGACTCACGTGGGGTCACGAAGATCACTAAGTCTCATGATCTGCCATCTACAAGCGGAAGGACCAAGAGAGCAGCTGGTATAGTTGGATCTGAGGTGGAGACCCACACACCAGGAACTCTACTGCCTGAGGCCGGAGGAGGTGGGCCGACCTGGCTTAAGCAGAGAGGGGATTGCCCTTCCTCCGCCTTTCAGTCCTGCTTGGGCCTCAGCTGATGGGTGGTGCCTGTCCACTGAGGTGAAATGGTCCTGACACAGTTTACCGTACAGTCTCCTCCAGACACGCCCTCACAGACACTCCCAGCACAGTGTCACCACCTCTCCGGGCTTCCCGTGGGCCAGTCAGGTTGACTCACGGCATTAACCATCGCAGAGCCCAATGCATTTTCATTGGTGGTTCTCGTCCTCTGTCCCTTTCACCTCTGTCACCCTGGGCTTCACACCTCACTCACTCATGGAGACTGCCAGTCGGGGCTGGTGGGCGTTTCCTGTCAAGGGACGGGTGGGGGTGTTCCAGTTTTGCAAGCCACTGTCGCCGCTGCTCACCGGTGCCGTTGAAGCGTGAGTAAAGCTTGGTTGCAGGTGTGGCCGCTGGCTGGGTATGGCGGGCCGGCTGCAGCTTCCTGGCCGCTGTCTGAATGGAGTATTCTTGTTGTGATGGGCACTGGGATGGTCACCAGCTTCTCTTATCACAGTCAGGATTGGCTCCGTCTTCACCTGGCCTAGAGGAAGCGTTATCTGTCTGCGTCACGCCTGGATCACTGTGAATGCGCCGCCCGCCAGGGGCTGTCCTGGAGGCCCTGTGCTTGGAGCCAGCCCTTGCAGCCTGACTTCTGCCGTGGAGCTGTGTGGTCCCGCGTGGGCCTGCGCCCCTCTGCTCCTCACTTACCTCGTCATATGTGCCCTGCCCGGATTTAACAGCGGAAAGACTTAGTGCGTGTCAGGCACAGGACAGGGATTGAGCAACTATTCGTTCCTTTGTCTTCTTGCAGACACTTACCCCCAATCTCCACCTTTCAGCTAAAATGCGGAAGTGGGAGGGGAGCAGCAGAGGAGGCCAGGGCAGCGATGTTTTCAGAGTTCGGAGAGCCTTTCAAACCGAGAGACGATTGAGTCTGAGGAACACATCCTGTGGTCTCGGCAATCTCTTCGAAAGGGAGTGAGAAAACCGTGACATTTTGTTTTCACACCTGTAATGTCACGGTCTACCGCAAGCCTAAGATGCAAGGGGACTGTGACGGAAGGCCCGGGCCTGGGGGACGAGGGTAAGCGCGCGGCATACCTCGGCAGAGGCGCCGTGTCCAGCTCTGCGAGGCAGGCGGTGCCTGCGGGTATTGCAGGGCCCTCGGGAAGTTCTGGGGCTGGAAGGAGTGCACGGAAGGCTCTCCATCAGGGAAGAGAGGCAGTTGGACCGGACGCCATACGTGTCTACGTGCCGCATGCCCTGAGTATATCCATCTCATGCATGCCGTGCTGTGCAGCTGAGTGTCAGCAGGACTGCCTGGCCTGTCCGCCCACCCGTCCCCAGCTCTGTGCCTGGACAGGACTGCACAGCCTTCACTGACGCCGTGGTCCAGGTGGACCCGGCTCCTCCACTCGGTCCTCAGGCACCCCCTCCCCCTCCCCCATAGAACTAGGCTGTTCTATGAGTGTCCCCTGGATGGGGTCTGCCCAGCCCCTGCCAGGCGTGCAGTGCCCCTCCCGCCGCCTGCACGCTGCTGGGAATCGCACCGAGCATGTACATGGACTCACCCAGCTGTGAGTTTATCTCCCTAATCGATTCAAGTCTGGGCCATGTCTTCATCCTCCCAGCTCTCATACCTGACGTGCTGGTAATAAGAGTTGCTACATATCACTAAACGTGAAAATAGGATTGTTTACTTCTAAGTCTGGGCATGGCCCGAGTTGACCTACTGAAGTGCCTTGAGTTCTGGCCGTCGAGAGAGAAAGGCTGTGTGCTGCCTTGAAAGCACTGTGGCCATCCTTTTAGAGGACCCCCCGGCGCCCCGGAGTCCAGAGCATCTGGTGACCAGACGAGGTATCGCAGAGGCTGCGGCAGGCTTAGTCATGGGCGCTCTGTCCTGTGGTCCGTCCGTCTCTACCGGGCCTCCCTCAGCAGCACCGGCGGCGGCGGTCGACAGCAGGAGGCGGGTCCAGTGTGGAGGAGGCCAGGGCAGTGGTCACACGAGCACTTGGGGAGTGACTGGAGTGCAGACCCTGTGAGTCTGCAGCAAGAGGAGCCGCCGCGGCCGGGGCCTCTGACGACTTCTCTGTTGGGGGGTTTGGTAAGCCCTGCACCAGTTCGGGCTCCAGACCTCCGACGGGCACTGCCGGCATCTGCCTGTCACTGTGGGAAAACCTGGTTCACAGCGTTGAGCGACGGCCCGAGGACTGGGAGCAGGGAGTGGCAGAACTACACGGCACACGCATGTCTCCTGCTTTCCAGAAAGCATCCCCCCTCCGTGGCCGTGGGCGCTCAGACCGTGACCTCCGAAGGCGGCCTGCCAGGTGGGGATCCTTCCGGGCTCTATGTGACCTTGGGCAAGAAGCTTGGTCGCTCTGTGCCGTGGCAGCCTCACGTGGGGAGCGGGATAATGAGGTGTGCATGTGTGTTTGGACAGGCACCGAGTGCCACGATGTGTGAGGGCAGCCAGCCCGCAGGTGGTTACGTCGGAGCCTGTCCCGCGCGTGGGGTCTCCTCCACGTGCTTGCTGAGAGCTTCCCACGCTGCAGGCGGCGTCTGTGTGCATATCCTGATGTACACGTCAGCCACTGTCCCTTTCCTCAGCTGCACGGACTTTCCAGGGCATGGAGACTTTTGCTGCGTAAAGTCCCAGCTCAAACCCATGACTACTACTTTCCCTGTGCGGGACTGCGTTCCGGGACGCCTCCTTCAGTGCCGACTGAGCAGGATGCTGTCATGCGGGCCTCCGCGATGCCCTTGCACCATCTGGGTGTGTGGTTTGTGAGCTGGCACATTGACCCATTGCGGTTCCAGAGCAGAAGTGGGTTTCATTCTGGGGCTGGTGAGGACCAGGCCACTGCTGCTGGGTCGATGTGCCAGAGGATGGTTTTGCCAGGGGTCCCAGCTCAAGGGGTGTCTGCAAGGAGCTCTAGAGAATGGAGCTGGACGATGAGATGCTGGCATATGTCTGTGGGGTGAGCGCTGCTCCTGCCATTAGCATCCGCAGGGGAAGGCAGCACGTGACTATACAGGTTCTGTGTCTGGAGCACGTGACTATACAGGTTCTGTGTCTGGAGCATGTGATTGCCTGGGTTCTATGTCTGGAGCATGTGACTGCGTGGGTGCGGTGTCTGGAGCATGTGACTGCGTGGGTGCGGTGTCTGGAGCATGTGACTGCGTGGGTGCGGTGTCTGGAGCATGTGACTGCGTGGGTGCTGTGTCTGGAGCATGTGACTGCGTGGGTGCCCTGTCTGGAGCATGTGACTGCGTGGGTGCTGTGTCTGGAGCATGTGACTGTGTGGGTGCTGTGTCTGAAACATATGACTGCATGGGTTCTTGGCTGGAGCATGTGACTGCATGGGTTCTGTGTCTGGAGCACATAACTGTGTGGGTTCTGTGTCTGGAGCATCTGATTGTATGGGTGTCATGGCTGGAGCATGTGACTGTGGGTTCTGTGGCTGGAGCATGTGACTGTGTGGGTTCTGTGACTGGAGCATGTGACTGCATGGGTTCTTGGCTGGAGCATGTGACTGTGTGGGTTCTGTGTCTGGAGCACATAACTGTGTGGGTTCTGTGGCTGGAGCATCTGATTGTATGGGTGTCATGGCTGGAGCATGTGACTGTGGGTTCTGTGGCTGGAGCATGTGACTGTGTGGGTTCTGTGACTGGAGCATGTGACTGTGTGGGTTCTGTGGCTGGAGCATGTGACTGCGTGGGTTCTGTGTCTGGAGCATGTGACTGTGTGGGTTCTGTGGCTGGAGCATGTGACTGTGTGGGTTCTGTGGCTGGAGCATGTGACTGTGTGGGTCCTGTGGCTGGAGCATGTGACTGTATGGGTTCTGTGTCTGGAGCATCTGATTGTATGGGTGTCATGGCTGGAGCATGTGACTGTGGGTTCTGTGGCTGGAGCATGTGATTGTTCAGGTCCTGTGGCTGAAACATGTGACTGTATGGGTTCTGTGTCTGGAGCATGTGACTGTGTGGGTTCTGTGGCTGGAGTAGTCCCTCTGCCCAGGCCACAGGTCCAGCCTTGGCAGTGATGGCCTGTCCCTCGTAGACTCCTGCCCTGGGGCTCTTGCTTGGACACCATGACACAGGGACATGGGCAAGAGGTATGACCTTAGTCTTCAGATGCTGGGCGCTGTCACCCAGGCCCTGACCAAGAGCCACAGAAGAAAATAGTCCACACTCTGCTCAGTATATTCTCAGCTGCACACATTCAGTAGAGTCCCTTTTATGTGGAACTCAAACCCGGGACCATGCATCTTCAGCTCTTTCCTAGTGCCACCTTGCTCATGGTCACAGGAATGTCTGAGCTCTAAAATCCCATCTTCTGTGTCATTCCAAAGTCTCTCCACATCCTGGTGTCTGAGCCCACAGGACTCATTAATGTTAAGTTGTGTTTGTCTGGTTTTACAGAGTCAATGGTTCCACTATTAGCAGCAAAACATAATGAAGAATTCCCAAAGATGTACGTCCTCCTTATAAGGTGCATTTCTCCAAGTGTATTGCGTAGCCAGTTCTTCCTCCTTCGTGTCCTTGGGTCCTCCGGACCGGTGTCTCCCTGCCCCTGCAGGGCATCCCCTCTCAGAGCGGGGGAGTCCTGTAAAGCGGGGAGGGGGTTGCTGTTGACCCAAGCATGTTAGTCACTGCACATTGGTGAGCGAACCATGGTACTACCCACACGGCCTTAGAATTACCATGTTCTATCTCCACTTTATCTGTTTTGTTTGTTTCTGTAATCTTCTGTTTTACTCAAAACCTGCCAATGTCCTTCACATCTCCCCATATTTGCCAGGATTCAGTAATTATTATCCCCCCTCCCAACCATCCCCCCAAATACCTATTTGCTTCCTATATGCTAAGCACAGCTCTGAACTTTGGGATTCAGCAGAAAGCACAATAACTTATACATTGACTGTGCAACTGAAATAAATCTTGTGGTAGGAGCTGGAGCACTGTGGAGAGAAATGGAGGTGAAGGAAGAAGCCTTGTAGGTATTTGAGGGCAGAGCCTTCCAGGGAGAGGAGACAGTAGGTGCAAAGACCCTGACATGGATGAATGCCTGTGACTGTGGGGGACAGCGAGGGGAAGATTGTGTGGTACATGGAGATCATTGTAAGGGCTCTGGCATTTGTTCCGAGTGAGGTGGGAAGATGTTGGAGAGCCAGGTGTGGGCAGACATGACTGGCTTCATGTCTTAGCAGCATTACTCCAGCTCTAGTGTTAGAATAGACTATGTGAACAGAATGTGGAAACTGAGGGAAAAAATGTGTCCTGTGCTGCAGACCACTTTACAGATCTTCTGAATACAATTCACTTTTCCTGAGCTTCTCAGAGCAAACACCAGTCTAGATGTTGCTGTGAAGGTGCTTTAAAGATGTGATTCCCTTTCAGATCTCCAGACTGTGAGTAAAGCAGATTACCCTTCATGATGTGAGTGGGTCTCGCCCAGTCAGGCGAATCTCAGAGTCCACACCTTTATCTATACCCAAGTCTCTATATCAACTGCATTTAACAGATATTGCATTTGCTTGGACATTGAGGCAAAACCCTCCACCAGCAAAAAGATTATGAACTGCTGAAGGCTCAAATGATTAACATTTTTTAGCAATAAAGTATTTTTAATCAAGGAATGTACTTTATATATATATATATATATATATATATATATATATATATATATATGTATTGATTTATTGATTGATTTCAGAGAGGAAGGGAAAGGGAGAGATAGAAACATCAGTGATGAGAGAGAATCATTGATCGGCTGCCTTCTGCATGGCCCACACTGGGGATCGACACTGCAGCCCAGGCATGTGTCTGACCGGGAATCGAACTGTGACCTCCTGGTTCACAGGTCCATATTCAAACTCTGAGCCATGCCAGCTGGGCAGAATGTACTTTTTTAAAGGTACAATGCTATTGCATATGTAATAGACTACACTATCGTATAAATATAACTTTTATATGCAGTGGGAAATCAAGAATTGTGTGACTCATTTTATTGTGATATTTGCTTTATTGTGTTCTTTGGGAACGGAGCATGCAATGTCTGACGTATGTTCGTATTTGTGTTATCTACATCTGTATCTAGCTACATCATCTGTCTTCATCTATATATCTCTGTACATCTCTATTGTCTATGTCTATGTCTGTCTTTGTATGTATATCTGTTTCTATGTTTTTATCTGCCGTCTGTGTCTGTTTTTATCTTTATCTCTGTATTTATTTTCAACATTTGCATCTATATCTACATTTGCATCTGTGTCTACAGTCATATGGCCCATGGCTTCTGTCTCTCTGGAGAACCCCACCTGACAGGTTGTGACAGGCTGGCCTGACCATGGTCCTGCCCTGATGCCGTCACCTTCTCCACAGCAATGCCACACCCTGGCATCAAATTGCATGTGCTCACTCCTGGGGCTGGGGGTGGGGGAGCTGGACCCACCCAGATGACCCAGGTTTTGAGGATGCCAGAGGGGTGGGTCACCAACACAGAATCGGCGTTACAGGAAGTAAGATAAAATAGAGACTAGAGGGCAACAAAAGGAAACCACAGAAGCCCATCACAGTAGTTGTTGTTGTCACCTTTTCTAGATGTGTTAACAGATTTAGAAGTTAAGTGGCCTGGGCAGAGTCCCATAGGGTTGGTGATTGAGCAGGTTCCAGCCCACTAGGCCTTGTCTTGAAGTCTGTATTCTTCCCACAGTACCAGCCATTTCATTCATTCATTCACTTACTCATTTTATCAACCAACCAACCAACCAACCAACCAACCCTAAACAGAGAGACTTGGGCACATGAACTGTGCCCAACCCTGCAGAATCAAAACCATCTGACCTTAAAAGTGTCCCTCTCCCTCTCAGGGGACATGCTTCAGGTATCAGGAGCCAAACCCACTCCCCTGCTGTTCCGAGCACACTGGTCTCCGGAGCCGGGTTTGAATCCTTCCCCACCATTTTCAGTTCACTCCATGAAGCCAACAGAGAAACAGTGGGAAGGGCAATGCCAATGACAGCACCCACTCCCATGCGCAAGAGGAAAGCGTTCCTAGTGGGCGAGAAGAAGAGGCCCTCTCCCAGTACCAGAGCAGCTCAGCATCTTGGCCACCAGTGGCTTTGTGGTCGGGCATTGTTGGAGGAGGAGCCGTTCTCCCTGGTTTCATTCTGAGATCACGGGTTGCTCATCGCTCTGTCTCCTCTTAGCAGAGCGATGAAGGTGCCCAGGAAGGCAGTGGGCGCATTGGCGCCAACAGTTTCTCTGGATTTGTGTGTGTTCTCTGCGATCTGCCTCCTGCCGCCCGAGATGAGCAACTCTGTGAGAGCGGTCCTGGCCCACTGCTCCATGACGGGCCCTCACCTCTGCCTCTGGGCCCTCGCTCCTCCCTGGGCTGGCAAGCGCTGTCTGTGATGGTAGTTCAGCCCGAGCCCTTCCCTGCCCTGTGGCCAAGCTGTCACGACAATAAACGTAGTCTCTGACATCTACCCAACGCTTTGCTGTCTAGAACGTGTTTTCAGAGAGGCCGTGGATTCTCTGGCCAGGAGCGTGCCCCCTGGAGCCCTGCTGCCTGCTTCTGATCCCCGATCAGCCTTTCGGGCTGCGTGGTCTCGGCCCCCTGCTCCCTCTCCCTTGGTTTCTGCACCAGTGAAGGTTGAGCGACCTCAGGGGCTCTGTGGAGAGTAATTGAAGCTAATGCATGTGACTCCAGGGATAAGCCCTAAATAAGTGATGATGATTATTTTTATTTTGTCGTTTAAACCATCCCCAAAGAAGGAGGCGAAGCAGAGAATTGACAGAGTGGCTAGAAATTGGGGTGATCTGGGGCTCGTTAGCAGTCTCCTGTGTCTGTAAAATGCAGATGGGGGCGATTACAGGCCCACCTCCTAGGGTGGTTGTGGGGTTACGGGTAAATGCCCAGTGGGGGTTGTTAGTGATCACTGTGCACATAAAATGTTCAGCACTGGGTAAGTGAGCGTGATTTGTGTGGGGTGACCTTAAGGCAACTTTGTTTTCACCTTCCTTGGCCTCTTTGGAGTCACTCGGGCTGGTTCTGGTGCTGCCTCTGCATGAAAGTTCTGGAAGGCCCCCTGGACTTTCAGGTACCCATTCAGCAATAGAAAGTCCTACAACCTCTGTCAATGGCAAAACTCAGTTACACAGCAAATACTTAGTCCTGGGCAATGGCCAGAACGTTGAACTTGGCTTCTGGGGCCACCCCTGGGGCAGCTTGTGTCAGGAGGGGAGCTGAGCAGCTGCACCCTGCCTCCCCTATCCTGGACCATAACTTCCCCAGTGTTTGTGGGCTGCAGAAGGGCCAGGGGAGGAAGGAGTGTGAAAGGGTGGGTGTGGCCTGGCTGGACCTGCAGATGTGTGAAGCCCACTCTTCTGCTCCAGCTGCTGTTGGGTTTCTGTGGAGATTCCCACACACACGCATTGCAAAGCGCTCTGGCCCCATGGGCACTTCTCCTGGAGGCAGTACTGCACCTGCACGCATGCCTGCCTGTCACCACAGCCTCCCCTCGGCTCTCAGGAGCAGGACGCCACTCTGTCTTCCTCCTGTTGAGGTCCCTGTTCTTCTTGGACGGAGCCTTTTCTCCCACACCTGGCGTGTGTCTGCTCCATGGAAATACATGCTTCTCACAAAAACTCATTTACTCTCCACCTGCCCCGGGTGGTGAGCACCGCCATCCCCGGCACGGCAGGCAGCACCGAGGCACTGAGGGCGCCCAGAATTTACCCAGGCTCATGCCGGTGGCCAGTGAGGACGCCAAGATCTTAGTCCAGCCCTGTCTGGTTTGGCTCGGTGGATAGAGTGTCGGCCTGTGGACCTGTGGACCAAAGGGTCCTGGTTTGCTTCCCTTTAAGGGCACGTTACCTCAGCTGCAGGCTCGATCCCCTGCCCTGGTTGGAGCGAGTGAGGGAGGCAATAAATCAATGTGTCTCTCATCAGTTGTCCTCTTTCTCTTTCCCCTTCCCTTCCACTGTCTCTAAAAAGCAATGGAAAAATATCCTTGGGTGAGGATGAATAACAAAAGGAAGATCTTACCCAGGTCATGTGACCCCAGGACCCTAGCCTTTGACCACCCACATTATACTCTCATTTAAAAAATTAGCATTATTATCCTTTCCTGTCTGAGAAAAGCTATTTAAAGACTATTCTTTCTTCCCTATGGGGGTTTTAGTGTTTTTTTTTTGGGGGGGGGGCGTGTGTAGACATTAATGGGGTTGCAAATGTCCAAGTCACCTTTATCTATGTCTTTCCCTTCCTACTTCTCCCTCCCAAATAGCTAGCCATTCAGAAAAATCAAAAACAAACTCGGCCAGCAAACACAATCACCCTGTCCTGCTGGCACACATTGCTCAGTGTCACGGCGCCTGGCCCTGGGGCTCAGTGGCTCATGGTGTGCCTCCCACAAACTGTCTCTGCCTCCTGTCCTTCCGCGGCTCACAGGATTCTCCCAGCTCCTGCAGAGAGTTCCCACTGCAGGGTCTGACCAGGGCAGTTGGGATGCAGTTCACGAGAGAAGGACGGCACACTGATGGGGTCCTTCGCACCCCCCCCGGGGACCGGCACCTCCCGTGTTAGAGCAGACGCCATGAGGAGCCCACACAGAGAACTGACACGCGCTCAGCAGCTGCTTGGCAGGCCGTTACCCTTTAATAAAAACAAAGAAAAATCTGATGCAAGCAAATCAAATATCAGCTTGTTTTGGTGAAAGTTCTGACTTCATTTAAAATTAATGAGATTTTATTAAATTAGAAGATTCAAATAGTTTGCAATAAAATCAGTTCACATGGTGTTGCAAGCATGGGCATATGGAATCAGACTACCGGTCTTATTGGCTTAATGGTTTACAAATCCTTCTCCTGTAGCTTAGTCCTCCGTGGTAAGAGGCTGGCTGTCCCTGGCTGTGGGGCTCGCCTCACACGCGTTCCCTGTGAGCAGCTTCTTCTTTCCCTGCTGAACACAAAGAAAACAGAACCCAGCCCTCATTTTGCTGCTTTCTTTGAAAAACAAAATGAAGTGGATTGAGAGTTATTTAGCCAGTCTGCCTTGTTCCAATTTCTCATATCAGAGGAACACCGTGAGCCTTTTTTTCTTTGTATTTCGTAGATTGCAGATATGTTTGAAGATGTCATTGTCAGTGAACGGATTCTTTCCAATTTTCCACTGTGTTTCTTTTCACCAATCCAATTATCTCTTTAACTCAATGCTGCTTTTATTTATAGCTTGTGACACCTCTTCCAAACCTCCTATCACTTTCCAGAATGGTTTGGTTTTTAAAGCTGCTGCCGACTGCCCTTTTCCCAGCTTTTGTAGTTGAACCGGGGGTTGGCTTCCCTGCCCTCTGTTTCAGCTTTGGCACCGTGGATGGGCACTGTCACTGGAAGTCACAGTTTGCTCCCACCAGCACTGATCCCACCAGGGCCGCTCCCATCAGCACTGCTCTCACTAGCACCTCTCCTACCAGCGCTCTGCCAATCCATGCTTCCACCTGTGGTGATTGGCAGGTGTTGTGGAGCGAACACGAGTGAACGGCCACTGAAGCCCAGACCAAATTAAAATTTAGGGAGCCTTTAATAGCCGGCCCGGCGACTGCTCTACCTTTCTCCACACAGGGAGTCCCGACCCTTTGTGCAAGACCACTTTTAAGCACATTAACCACATCCTGTTTTTGCAGAACAAGCAACCCAAGATAAAACAGTTTTTCCCAAGCTACGTGAGGGTCATGCCACTGACAACCATTTTTACAGGGTTATCCTGGTCCTCAGAAAGCTGGCAGTGTTCTATGAAAGAAGGCCTACGTGCCGGGAAGGGGCCATGAGACCATATCGCAAGGCCTGGCCTGGTGTCAGCACTGACAACTCTATCTGGGGCACAGTCCACGGCCGCTTTGGAATGGGAGTCTCAAAAATTCTCACCCTCTAACAGCAGGCCCCTGCCTCCCAGACATTCGAGCCCTCTGAACGCTGAGCCCATCTTGGGGGTAATGCGTTATGTCGGAAGGTAGGGCACATGAAGGGGAATTTGACTGAGGAAGAATTTCTGATAATCAGACAGCAAGCTGCCTTCTTTTTCTTGGAAGGAGGATGTGCGTGAACCTGGTTTTTTTGTGTGTGGCAAAATATAAGTAACATAAAGTTACCATTTTAACCATTTTTAGGGTCCACTTCAAAGGCATAGGTACACTCACAACATTGAGCTTTTATCACCATCATTCATCTATCAAACTACACCCATTTCAGAGATTTTGAACTACTTGGGGTGACAAAATGTGTTAAATGCTTTTATGGCGTTTTTGTATCATTATGTCCAATTTGTTCTTTAAGAAGCATCTTTTCATTGATTTTCAGCATGTCTGTTGCTTCTGCTGCTTCGGGCGTGGTTTCTGCCCAGAGGGCTGTAGTGAAGACTAGGAGGACACAGTCAGAGGGATTGGCGGGAGTGAGGCGCAGGTCTTCTGCAGCTGTTTAGCAACACTAGTAATACACACGTATGGATATGTTTTTTTCTGTAAAATGAGGCCGAAGTCCCCTGGCGTCAGCTCTACTAGTGTCTCAGACCCACCCAGTGTGCCTGTGTTACATGGTTCCCGCCCTCATTCTTTGCAGAGATCTACTGCAGCGCTGGCTCAGGGTGCTCAGCACAAGTAGTGCCATATTATGTGTATTGCTGAGCAATTTGCTTGACTTTCTTCAGTTTTATTCATGCACTAGAGGCCTGGTGCATGAAATTTGTGCACCGGGGGAGGGAGGAGTCCCTCAGCCCAGCCTGCACCCTCTCCAATCTGGGACCCTCAAAGGATGTCCAACCATCCATTTTGGACCAATCCCTGGGATCAGGCCTAAATGGGCAGTTGGACATCCCTCTCACAATCCAGGACTGCTGGCTCCCAACTGCTCATCTGCCTGCCTGCCTGATTGCCCCTGCCTGCCAGCCTTATCACCCCCTAACCATACCCCTGCCAGTCTGATTGATGCCTAACTGCTCCCCTGCCAGCCTGTTTGCCTCTAAAGGCCCTCCCCTGGAGGCCTGGTCACCCCTAACTGCCCTCCCCTGTAAGCCTGGCCACCCCTAACTGCCCTCCCCTGCAGGCCTTGTACCCTCCAAATCCTCTCCCCTGCAGGCCTGGATCCCCCCAACTGCCCTTTCCTGCAGGCCTGGTCACCCCTAACTGCCCTCCCCTGCAGGCTTGATCACCTTCAATTGCCCTCCCTTGCAGGCCTGGTCTCTTCCAACTGCCCTCCCCTGCTGACCATCTTGTGGTGGCCATCTTGTGTTCACATGGGGGCAGGGTCTTTGACTACCTGGGGGTTGGAATGATGATCAATCTGCATATTACTCTTTTATTAGATAGGATAGAGGCCAGCTGGTTTGCCCTGAAGGGTGTCCAGATCAGAATGGGGGTTCCTTCTGATCCGGGATGACCTGGGCGAGAGGCCTGTGGTGGTTTGCAGGCCAGTCACACCCCTGGCAACCCAAGTCAAGGCCCTGGTATCTGAGATTTATTTACGTTCTACAATTGAAACTTTGTAGCCTGGAGCAGAGCCAAGCCTTCTGCTTGCTCAGTGGCTCCTGCCATTTCTCTTGGGATTCTATAATTGAAACTTTGTAGCCTTAAGTGGAGGCCTGAGCTAGCAAGGGCAGGCAGAAAGCTTGGCTTCCTCCATTGCCTGGGAAACCCAAACCTCCCTCATACTCTCTGTCGCCTCAGCCATCTTGGTTGGGTTTATTTGCATATTCACTCCTGATTGGCTGGTGTGTGTGGTTGGTTGGTATAGCAGATTTCCGGTCAATTTGCATGCTACTTTTTTATTAGATAGGATTATTCACATAGAGCATTGTGTACCTTTGAGGAGTGCAGCATCTTGACTGGACTTACATATATTGTGAAATGATGACTGCAATATGTTTAATTAATTCTATTGTATCATTTGATACAAAAAAAGAAAAAGAAACTTGTTTTCCCTGTGATGGAACTCCCTTAGCAACTTTCAAAGGTATCACCCAGTCATCATGTTGATCCCTGAGCCCAGCAGGCGATCTGCCATCTCATTCCCCATCCCGATGCGCCTCCAACTGGCTGTGTGTATTATAGCCCCATCCTTATTTATCTCATAGCTGGAAGTTTACACCTTTTGAACACCTGCAATTTGCTTTTTTACTCTACAGTATTTTTTGGAGGTCAATGCTCATTGTGATACCTAAGTGTCCAAAAGCACTGGTTGAATCCTTACCCTGTGGCATGTGCTAGAAGTTAGGCATCATCACCTTTCTATCTCAGTTAATCTTGACAGCAACCCTGGGAGGGAGGGATGGGTGTGGGCACTATTCTCATTTTATTTATGTAAAAAAGGAGAGTCAGGGAATTCAAGGTCACACAGGGAGCTCAAGGTCACAGAGCTGGTGAGCAGAGTTAGAATTTGAACTGGAAATATATGGCTACCATTTCACCGAATTGCCTCTAACTATTTATTCAGAAATTTCAGTCATTAAGAAGGATTTGTTTCTAATTAGTCCAAATAAATGGGCCATTAATCATGTGGTCACCCACATAGATGTAACACTTCGGGCATGGTGAGCGAAGTCTGACCTGCCTACCCTTTCCTGTCTCAGCTTCCCTGGGGAATGATGGGAGCTGAACCAGTGAGGAGGAAGGCAGCGACTTTTAGGCAGAGGGAAGAGCCTTCCAAACCGAACAGCCCAGTGTGGCTTCTGTAGCAGTCAGGAAGGGGATGCTGGAGGCACAGTGGGGAGGGGTGGGGTACTGGGCTGGTGGGGAGTGGGGCTCAGTCTGTATTTTGAAGGTCTCAGAAACCATCAAATGGTCTTGAGCAGAAAGGGTGGCGTGGTATTTCTAAAAGACCATTCAGCCACACTGGACTCAGATGCCATAGACCTGAGTGGAAGGTGGAGGAATGGAGGCCTGGGCACGACTGCTGGGGAAGGAGATGCAGAGGCCTGAACTGATGGGATTGCAGTTGAAGAGGTAGAGCCAGCAGGTCTTGGAGTCGCCCTTAATTTGAGGAGAGAGGGGAGAACAGAAGAGGGAGGTGGGGAGGAAGGGAGAATGTGAGCTTGTAATGGCTCCTGGATTTCTGACTTGAGCAGCTCAGTGGAAGGGAGTGGTATTCACGGAGCTGGGAGGGCAGGAGAGCGGCCTGCTGGGAAAGGTCAGAAGCTGGCATCCCTGTGTGGAGCAGACGGTTGGGTAGCTGGTTTCCTGAAGGACCTCCAACTTAATCGGAGGAAACTGTGGGTTGAGGCAGCCCCTGGGGTGGGGCAGCCTGTGGAACCTGGCAGCTGGCAGTTGCTCCTCTGAGCTCTGGCTCCTCTCGGGTCAGAGCGAGGTCAGAGCACCTGCCCTGTGGGTTGGAGGATTAGGGAAGCAGCAGGCAGAAAGCTCCCCGCCCAGTGCTCTCTGGCTCCAAGTACTCAGTGTGGGTACTCTGATCCTTGTCTTTATCGCCAAGGTTGTTATTCCGGAGTGATTTGTAAGTAAAATGCCGGAGGCACCCAGGACGCCAGGCCGATGGCTGCTTTTTGTTGTGTATCAATTAGACCTCATTCTTGCCTTGACATGGACTCCCTGGATCGGTGGGTGGGGACGGGGGGGGGGGTGTCTGGTTCCCAAAAGGACATTCTATTGCACGTGCATCAGGCAGGCAGCTGCCTTTGAATGGATGTTGCATAAACACCACAATACATAATTGTAAAGGTCACTGTGTCCGTTTGTAAATTAATTTTCCCTTTCTTTAATGGTTCAGATCAAATTCTCCATTATATTAAGTTATTAAAATCACCCAGCTGCCCTGTGATTTCAGAGGCCAGGTCTGCCAGTAGTGAAGCTGTGAGGGGTGGGCACTCAGCAGCAGGGATGGGCGATCCCCCTGCAAACACCCAGCTCCCGGGAGAACCTGTCTCTGAGACACGTGCAGAGGGAGCTGCCAGTTACTCCCGTCTGGAGACTTGCTAAATTAAAAGCAATTCAAACATTGCCGATTGGGGCTGATACTCCGAGGGTGTTAAAAATGTCACATAAAATGTGAGCGTACCTATTGGAAAAGGGTACTTTTCCTTCTAGAAATCGCTTAGGCAAAGCCATCTGATTTTCAGAAAGTGCAATATCGTTTCTCTAAGTAAATATATGCCAGGGTTTGAATGCCTCATCTCTATTTGAAAGAAATATCTCTCAGAAGAAGAAAAATACTGGGTATTTGGAGAACAGATGTTAACAACAGTGCAAGCATTGCCCAAGTCTTATACGGAAGGGAGAAGAATGTGTGTTTGAAACCAGAGTTGATCCACCTTGCAGATGGGTTTGGCCTGCATGGAGATTAAAAGGACATTCCTAGGTGCCACCTTGCTGGAGCTGAATTGCAGCTGGCCACAGTAGGGCATCCTTTGTGGACCCTTTCATCTCCCGGGCCTCACCCCGTGTAGGAATCTGAGGCAGAAACCACTTCCCTAAGCAAGCCTGTCCTCATCCTCTATATGTGGCCCCAAGAGGCCACAGTGCTGGGCAGGGCATGATTTTCTTGCACCTGGCCACTAGTATGTAAATACAGATATATGTCCACCTATCTAGTAAAGAGGGAATATTCAAATTGACCATCATACCATCACAAAGATGGCGGTGCCCATAGCCATAGATGGTGGCACCCAGTCCCCTCAGCCCTACCAGAGTCTCACAGTTCTTTCAGCCCAGCCCAGGGGGTGGCAGGTGCACAGTGCAGATGGACCAGCCCTCAGCCCCCCAGCCTGCCCAGGGCTGGCCCGAGGTATAGCCAAGCTTGGGATGTCAGCTGCCCAGCCACCCAGGGCAAGCCCGAGGCTCAGGTAACCGGGGCTGGTCGAGGCTTGTGTTTTTGGCAGTGGCAGCAGCAGAGGTGTGATGGGGGTGTTGCCTTCCTCTAATCTCCTGGTCGCCTCCCACCCCTGAGGGCTCCCAGACTGTGAGAGGGGACAGGTCAGGCTAAGGGACCCTCTCCCTGCAGTGCATGAATTTCATGCACCAGGCCTCTAGTATATAGATAATCTCTAGTCTGTGACATGCCTTTTTAGTCTCTTCAAGTTACTTTTGTGAACAGTTCTTGTTTTTAGATAGCCTAGTTTATCAATATCTTCTTTTTTACAGAGAGTGCTTTTTTCTTCTGCTTAAAAATTAAGACTTTATCTCAAATTTGTGAAGACATTCTCTTTCTTTTTCCTAAAGGTTTATGGCTATATTTTTAAACGTAAGTCCAAAATCCATATGTGATTGATTTTTGGAGTAAGATGTGAAGTAGAAGCAAAAATCTGTTCTTTCTTTTCTTTTTTCCTGATGGTAGATCCAAATGACACATAACCATTTGTTGAAAAGTCCACTTTCCCTCCTCTGCAACATAATGTCACTTTTGCTACAACGGAAGTGCTTGTGTATTTGCGGGTCTCTTCCTTTACTCTGCATTTGGACTTGCTGGACTATTTGTCTACCCTTAAGCCAATTTCACACCATTTCAGTTCTTGTAGCTTTATAATAATTCTTGATATCTGGAAGTCCAAGCCCTTAGAGCACAATCTTCATGATTGTCTTGTCTACTCTCAGCCCTCTGAGATTCCATGTATATTTTAGAATCATCCTGTCAATTTCCATAAAAGTAACTTACTGTATTTTAATTGGAATTACATCGTATCTGTAGCTTGATTTGTGGGACAATTGGCATATTTAATTGATCTTTTAACCTATGAATGTAGTATATCCTTACATTTATCAATGTGACTTTTAATTTATCCTAATACTTTCTAGTTTCCTGTGTAGAGATCTTGCCAGATTTAGTCCTAAGTAGCTGGTGATATTGAAAATGATATATTTAAAAATTTCTCATTACCTAATTATTTCTTGCTAGCATATAGAAACACAGATTTTTTTTTTTGGAAAAAATTCCAAATTCACTTTTATTTCTAATAATATGACTGTCTATTCTTTTAGGTTATCTGTATGCTAGTATATAATCCAGTGGACTGTGAATGATGACAGTGTTATTTCTTTCTTACTAATCCTCTTTATTTTCTTCTCTGGCACTTTATTTCTGATGTATTGTTGGATAACGGTGAGGAAAGCAAGCATTCTTGTTTTGTTTCTTCAGAGGGGAAATTTTCAATATTTCAAATTTAGTTATGATAATTGCTTTAATGTTTTAAAGTTGCTCTTTAGCAGATCAGGAACATTTTATTTTACCAATAATTTGCTTATTATTACCATGAATGGGTATTTTATGTTATTAAGTGATTTTTATACAACTAAGGGTATGAATTTTTTCTTGTTTATTCTGTTATGGTGAGTTACATTGAGTTTCAAAAATTATTGAGATGTATTATTACATTATTTAAGTGGATGTGTTTCATATTTTTTATTTAGAATTTTTACATCTATGTATATTAGAGAGAGAGCTGTGTAATTTTCTTTTCTTGTACCAATGTCAGGTTTTGTTTGATATTTTTTCCTGTTTTTTTTTGTTTGTTTGTTTTTTGTTTTTTTGTTTTTTGAGAAGTTTGGGAAAGACTGGAGTTCATTTTAACATAAGTGTTTAGAAAAATTCACTGATGAAGCTCTTGGGACCTGCCGATTTCTATGTTTGAAAGCTTTAATTTATATTTAATTCCCTCGTTGATGTAGGACTCTTCAAGCTTACCATGTCTCCTGTACTGGTTTTCTAAGTTGTATTATTCTAGGAATTTTCCTAGCAATTTGAATTTCCTAATGTGTTGCATAAAGTTGTTTTTGTTGTCGTACAACTGTTTTTTAAACAAGATTTGTAATGCTGTTTTTTTCACTCTTGATTGTAATTTATGCAGTTTCTCCTATTTTTTGACCATCATGCTACGTGTTTATCAATTTTGCATGTTTTTTTCAAAGAACCAACTTGTACTTCTTTGATTTTTTTGTTTTCATATTAAATTTGTCCTTGTATTTGTTGTTTCTTTTCCTCTCATTTTTAAAGTTTACTTGGCTCCTTTATTAATTTTTTTAGGTATATTGGTAGAAATTGTTTTCAGCTTTCCTTATTTTCTATTAGGTGCATTTAAGGCTATAAATTTACCACTATTTATGACTTTAGCTCCTTCCTACCAGTTGCACTTTCATTAATATTTGGATGAAAATCCTGTCTAATTTCTGTGTTAATATGTCCTTTCACCATGGTTATTAACACTTGTATTGCTTGGTTTCCAAATATTTTGGGTTTTCTAGTTTTTCTTTTATTATTGATTTTTTGCTGAATTCTAATATAGTCAAATAATAAAGTAAGCCCAATTAAATATCATTTGCTTGGGCTTACTTTATGATCCAGGATATGGTAAATTTTAATAAACATCTAGAAAAAACTTCAAAATTGGTGTGTTTTTGTGTGTTTTGCCAAGTGCAGTGCTATACACACACACACACACACACACACACACACACACACACATATATATATATAGTTCAATTAGGTACATACAGTTAATCATGTTGAAATTTTTTTAAAATTCTGGATTTTGCTCTGCTTATTCAACCAGTTACAGTGAGTTACTGAAAGTGTGTTAACATTATTATGCTTGTGCATTTGCTTATTTTTCTTTAGGTATATCAGCTCTGCTTGATACAATTACTGTTGGGCTGTTAGTTGCAGACACATTTAGAATGCTTAGGTCCTCCATGCAGTGTGTCCATTCTATTAGAATGAAATATTCTTTATCTTCAGTTACCTGACTTGTCTTAAAAGTCTCCCTGTCTTATACTATTACAGCTCTAACAACTTTCTTTTGTTTAGTTTTTGCAAGGTAAAACTTTTCCAGCCCCTACTGTCAACTTTTATCTGTTCTTATATTTAAGGTGTGTCTCTTATAAGATCAGCATATAGTTTTTAATGTTAATTCATCTGGACTATATTTAGTTTGGTACATTTAGACTATATTTTAATACTGACATGTTGAAATTTTTATATAAAAATTTAAACAGTTTTTTATTTTCCCACTGTTTTATATGCCTTTTCTCCCTTACCTCTGTGTTTGCTTTCTTTTCGATTAGTTCAATATTGTAAAATTATTGCATTTACCCTGCTCTATTAGTATGTAGATATTTTTAAGGATATTTTTATTCTCTAGGGAATAAAATGTTAATCTTTGAATTGTTATTACCGAATACCTAATATTAATAAATTTACAGATAATGCTAGGAATGTGGGACATTTTGAATTTTACCCTCCATAGCCTTTTATATTGTTATTGCTATACATTATAAATCTACAAATGGTTCATAAGTGTATTCTTTGGTACAGTCAGAGTTTCACTAAACTCATTCTCATACTTAGACTTTCTTTAATATTTTCTGCATTTTTTCTTTCTGCCTGGGATCATATATCCTTCATACCAAATAACTCCTTAGATTATTCCCCTAGCCCAGGTCTGCTCCCAACAAATTCTCTTAGTTTTTTTTTTTCCAGATGTTTTTGCTTCACCTTCATTAGTGAAGAATGCTTTCTCTGAGGATAGAATTGTAAGTTGGTGGTTATTTCTCTGCTCCAAAGATGCAATTGCTTTTTTTTCTGGCCCCACTTATGTTATTGAAAAATTACCTTCTCGTCTAATTTTGTGCCTTTGAGGATGTGTCTTTTCTCCCCTCAATGCTTTGAAGATGTTTGTTTCCTCAGTATAGGGTTTATGTATGCGGTGCTTTGCATGAATCCTTCTTGGGTGTGGTGTCACTTCTTGAGTCCACACGTTGCTGTCATTCTCAGTTTTGGAAAATTCGGAGCTTTTATCTGTTTATAGATTGGTATAGTCCTGTTCTCCCGGTTTCCTTTCGTGGAACTCAAATTCTGTAAATGATAACCTTTCCCCGGGGTTTCATAGAGCTCTTTCCCATTCTTTTCTGTATTTCAGCTTTTTAAAAATGACATCTTGTGCATCCTATTGATATTTCTAGCCATGAACCTACAAGCTCTCTTTACCTCTGTCCGATCTGCTGCTTTACCTACTTACCAAGTTCTTAATTTGAGTTTATTATAATTTCCGTTTCTAGAATTTCAGCTCAGTTCTTTTTTATATAGTTCAGCTGTTTGCTCAGATTCTGTAACTTCTCATCGTTTTCTAGGGAGCATTTTAATCAATGTTCACAGTCGGAGTCTGACATCTCCAGTGACCGGGTCCCTGGTGGTTTGACCTTTCCCCCTCAATGCTACTCTTTGCTCTGCCTGGTGGCTGCAGCTGGCTGTGGGGCATGGTGGATGTCAGTGTTGACGTTCTGGGGGTGCTGCTCTCTCGGTGAGGATGCCCTCTGCCTGGGCAGGCGGTGGACAGACGGCTCCGACCACCGTGGGAAGAGCTGACTCGAGGCTGCCTCGCATTGTCTGTGTGCTCCTCAAGTTCTGGCTCACTTGGCAGTGCTGAACCCCAATTTATTTACTTCTATGCTCCTGTCTAATCCCTGCTGGCTGCCAGGAAGCTCCCAGATGCTTTCACACAGATGGACTTTGACATGTTATTGGCTGTTGTCATTGCTCTTGCTGAGAATGTGGGTCTACTGCAAGCTACTCCATGTTAGAAGAAACTGGATGCTGAGAATTTGATATTATACTTAAGTTTCCTGTCTGGGGTCTAACTAGGCTTGTCAGTATCAGTTCATTGTTGTCATTGAGCAGCCAAGGATGACATCACAAAAATGAATAACTGTCAATGCCACTTACCTAGCATTTTGGGGTTAAAAGTTGTCAATCCATTTATTCTCACCTTCTGTCTTCACTGCAGCCATATAAAGTGAGGATCATGGTCCTCATTCTATAAATGCAGTAGCATCTTCCCACAGCTCTTGGGTAGGTTAACATCACATAGCCACAAAGTGCCCTGATGTGGACTCAAACAAAACTGTCTAGACAGTGAGTTTTATTTTCTTCTTCCATGTTAGTCTTATTGAAAGAGGATTATAGATATGTGAAGATTCCCAAATGTAATTATTTATCTGTATCATTAATTTCAAGCCATATAATATACTAGAGGCCTGGTACACAAATTCATGCGCAGGTGGAGTCCAGCTGACTTGCCCTGATTGGGGCTGATTGGGGGCAAGGCTGGCTCAGGGGGAGGGGCTGAGGGAGGTTGCAGGGGGCAATTGGACCCTGATCAGGCCAGTTGGCTGATGCAGTGTATGTCATAGCTACTGGTCCTTCTGGTTGTTCCGTGCTATATATATATATATATATATATATATATATATATATATATATATAGCTATATATATATATGTATATGTACACACACACACACACACACACACACACACACACACACATATATATATACATATACCTCAGTCTGTGATGCTGAGAGACCTACATTCAAATTCAGAACCGCCCGTTGATTGTGGTATGATCCTTTGCAAGTCACCTTTATAATCGCCTATCTTCTCATCTTTAAAGTGTGATAATAGGTTGTACTCCTGTCAGGTAAGTTGGGAATGGCAAAGCAAGTTCTCGTGAGGGTTTAGCCACCTCGCTGCCATCCAGCAAAGGCTCCTGTTAGCCGTCATATTAATAAAGATGACAATGTTGATTTTATTACGGACGCCTCTTGCCCATTCCCAGCATTCCCTGCATTTTTATGTCCTTCAAGGCTTCCTTGTAACATTCACGTCACAGGTTCACAGTGGTCTGCGCTGCTGCACATGGCCTTCAGAAAGCAGGTGCCCGCGTTGCATCGCCAGGGACAACTGTGCTCTGTCGTAGTGCACAGAGCTCTGAATAACAGCCAGGATCCTGGATTCTTGGAAAACAGTTTTATTCAGGCAGCCTTGAGACACCACAGGCCCTCAAGGATGCTGACTAAAATGAGGGATTTCCTGTTTTGCCATTTTTCGGCACTCCTCTGAAGGCCACGTCATTCTTGCTGGAGCAGCATCCATGGCTCCTCATATCCTGTTAATGTCCCAGGAGTGTGGAGGCTGTGCCCATGCTGGATGGAAGGCCAGGTTTTGTGTGTGTGTGTGTTTAAGTATATTTTTATTAATTTCAGAGAGGAAGGGAGAGAGAGAGAGAGAGAGAGATTGAAACATCAGTGATGAGAGAGAATCATTGATTGCCTCCTGCATGCCACCTACTGGTGCTCAAGCGTGCAACCTGGGCATGTGCCCTGACCGGGAATGTAACCATGACCTCCTGGTTCATAGGTTGACAACTCAAACACTGAGGCACGCTGGCTGGGCAAGGCCAGGTTTTTGCTGTAAGTACGCAATGAACTTGGAGTGGAGGGATGGGGCGCACAGATCAGCCTGCTCTCCACTCCACAGAGGAACCAGTGATTCCATCATCAGGACCAAAGGAGAGAGAAAAGCCCTTGTTCCAGGAAGGAAGACACACCCAGCCATGTCTGAGAATGAGGAGAGTCACGGAGCTTCGAGGATGAAGTGGCTGTGGCGTTGAGTGGGTCTTCACATGTGAAAGCAGACATGCAATGGTGTGTCGGTCAGTTTATACTAAGTTATGCCTCAGTGACGGGTTGCCCCAAAGGGTCTGACAGAAGTTTATTGTCCACGTTTCATATCCACTTTGGGTCAGCTGTAATTATGCTACATAACGGGGGTTCTGGAGGGAGCAGGCCATGGAGCTGCACCTTCTGGCGTATTAGTAGTTTTAAGGCAGAGAGGAGAGGGAGATAGCCCAGCAACTCCAATGAAGTCACAAGTAAACTGTGTTTACATGATGCTTTCATTTTTATTTCATTGGCCAAAAACAGTCACATGGACACCTCAATGTCAGTGGGGGGAGAAAATAATTCTGCCAAGGGGGTGGCAGGGAACATTTTGAACAATAATATAATCTACCCCAAGGCCAAGTTCATCCACAGAGGGATTGAAAGCCCTAGGACAGTGCAGTTGGAGAAATCTGCATATTGAGTGCCGGCCGATGGGGCGTACTAAGCCGGTTAAGTCTGCACAGCACCGGATCCTTCAGGGAGGGTCTCCAGCCCTCAGTGGGAGCCTGCAGTCCTGTCCTCAACTGAGGTGCCTACCTGCTTGCCTACATTGCTGCCCTCCTGGTACCCTGAGATGAGACTGTTGACAGCGTTTCACAGAGTGACACGTGATCCCTCCAATGAGCAGACGGGCTTTCTTGAAGCCCCCACTGCACACGTGGAGGTAGTGTGTGTGAAGCAGGGGCACAGGCAGCTTGAAGACCCCAGGTGGGGTCTCTCCATGAGGAAAGAAAGCCCTTACTCCCTATTCATGGGGTGGACTGGAGGGAATGTCCCAGACTTTGCTGTGTTTCTGTATCTGCGTCTCGAAGTGTAATGCTGGGCATTAGAAATGGTCTCCATGCCACTCATGCTGACCAAGGTCATGTTCTCATTGTGGCTGGGAAGTACTGTTTCTTTCTGGGCACCTGCCTCTTGGCTCACTCTCTGTGGGTGGATTTGGGAGAGCTGTCTCTCATGGGCTCTTTTCCATTAATAGACAAAATGTGTCCCCAATGAAGTATTTATCACTTACGTAGCTCAGGTCCTCTATTTAGGACCAGAAGATGAATCAATACAAAACAAAATTTAAATTAATTTGTGTTTATTTTTTTCTATTTATTTTTTTATTTCTTTATTGATTTTATTATGTATATGTCCTCATCTGTCCATTACCTCCCAAACCCTACCCCTCCACTCATGCACCCACCTTCCTGTTGTCAGTGTCCATTGGTTAGGCTTATATGCATGCATACAGGTCCTTTGGTTGATCTCTTCCCCTTACCCGCACCCTTCCCTACCTTCCCTCTGCAGTTTGACAGTCTGATCAGTGCTTCCGTGTCTCTGGATCTGTTTTTGTTAACCAGTTTATGGTGGTCATTATAGTCCATAAATGGGTGAGATCATGTGATATTTATCTTTCTCTGACTGGCTTATTTCACTTAGCATAATGCTCTCCAGTTCCATCCATGCTGTTGCAAATGGTAAGAATTCCTTCTTTTTTTTACCGTAGTCTAGTATTCCATTGTGTAGATGTGCCAAAATTTTTTAATCCACTCATCTGCTGATAAGCATTTAGGCTGTGAATTTCATGGCCCAGCAATAGCTAGCTGTTGTTTATGTGTTAGTATCTGGTCTTTCAGTGTTTGTTCTGTGAGCCGCCACCACCAGCTGAAATGCTACCACATGAACAGCATTCACTGGGTGGTCATGGGAGATGACTGTCAGACCCACCACAGCCTGCATCCCTGCTTAGAGCTTGGGCTCAGGATCCTGGGCTAGGTACTTACCCTCCAAAAGTGTTTCTTTGTATGTAGAATGATGGTTTTACTTTTCCATATGGTTGTTAGGAATAACATTCTTAGCATACTGCCTAATGCATAGTAAGTGCTTAATATTCACAGCTACATTTTTTAAAATATATTTTTATTGATTTTTTACAGAGCGGAAGGGAGAGGGATAGAAAATCAGAAACATCGATGAGAGAGAAACATCGATCAGCTGCCTCTTGCACACCCCATACTGGGGATGTGCCCGCAGCCAAGGTACATGCCCTTGACCGGAATCGAAACTGGGACCCTTCAGTCTGCAGTCCGACGCTCTATCTACTGAGCCAAACCAGTCTTGGCCACAGCTACATTTTTATAGTATCTATCCTATCTAATAAAAGAGTAATATGCAAATTGACCATCACTCCAACACACAAGATTGCTGCCCCCATGTGGTCAAAGATTCTGCCCCCATGTGGACATAAGATGGCCACTACAAGATGGCCAGCAGGGGAGGACAGTGGGAGATTCTAGGCCTGCAAGGAAGGGCAGTTGTGGGAGATCAGGGCTGCAGGGGAGGGCAGTTGGGAGAGACTAGGCCTGTAAGGGAGGGCAAGTGGGGACGATCAAGCCTGCAGGGGAGGGCAGTTAGGGGTGACCAGGCCAGCAGAGGAAGGAAGTTGGGGGCAACCTGGCCTGCAGGGAAGGGAAGTTGAGGGGGGGTACCCAGGCCTGCAGGGGAGAGCAATCGAAGGGGACTAAGCCTGCAGGGGAGGGCAGTTGTGGGGACCAGGCCTGCAGGGGTGGGCAGTTAAAGGTGACCAGGCCTGCAGGGGAAGGCAGTTACGGGCAATCAGGCTGGCAAGGGAGTAGATAGGCATCCATAAGCTGTCAAGGGAGTGGTTAGGGGGTGATCAGTCTGGCAGGCAGAAGTGGTTAGGGGCAATCAGGAAGACAGGTGGGTGAGCAGTTGGGAGCCAGCAGTCCTGGATGTCTGACTGCCTGTTTAGGCCAGATCCCAGCAGGGCAGTCAGACATCCTTCAAGGGGTGCCATATTGGAGAGGGTGCAGGCTGGGCTGAGGGACACATCCCCCTCCCCGTGCACAAATTTCGTGCACTGGGCCTCTAATATATATATATGACTAAGTGACCATTAGGACTGAATGACTGGAACAACCTGTTGCTATGACACACACTGACCACCAGAGGGCAGATGCCCAATGCAGGAGCTGCCCCTGGAGGTCAATGGGCTCCCACAGCACTTTTCCCAGCTGGCCAACCTCCTGTGGTCCCTCCCCCTGGTCAGCAGGCCCTGATTGACCAATCAGGGCTAGGTCCAGGGCTGGGATGGGGAACCAAGAATGGGCGGCAGATCAGGGGGACCAAGGGTCAGCTCCCTCCTTGGAGCTGGCAGCCAACCTCTCTCAGTCCCTCCTCATGGCCACTAGACCCTGATTGTCCTAGCCCTAGTTTACCTGGCCCTGATTAGCCCTGATCACTGGCCAGGCCTAAGGACCCCATCTGTGCGTGAATTTCATGTACTGATCCTCTAGTATTAATGTATTACTCTATTGATATATCTACATTCATGCCTTCCTTTTAAATGAAATGATTATATCACAATAGCAGTATATAACATAATTATTTTAATCCATCTTATATTATAGAATATTTAGAATGCTTTTAATTTTTATTATTGACTAAAACATTCCCTCAAATATTTATCTAGGAGAAATCTGTAGAATTTGAGTTGCTGGGTCAAATATGTGCCAGGGTTTACAGCCTTAGCTATGACTTCCCAGTCTCTCTCTGTAATATCTGTCAGATGTCTCTCGTCTCTGAGACCCCACTGTCCCCTTTACTCTGCTTTCTTAATTCTGTTTGAGAACTAGAAAACGTCAAATTTTAAGATAAATGTCTCTGAATTCTCATCAAAATGAATGTTTATTAGGAATTTATTTGGCCCTCTCTCCCCCTACCTGCTTCTTTCTCTGATGGACAGACCTTCCCTTTCCAGGTGTCAAATGCAACTCAGGGGGCGTGTAGTCGAGGCATCAGAGGAGAAAAGGACATTCCCATGAAACTGTCCCCAAGACTTTTATTGACAGCGTGGGGTCTGTCTTTCAGGGTTTGCCAGTGGTTCTTGAACTTTTGTGACATTGAAACATGGTGGAAGGCTTGTGGAAACGTGGGTTCTGAGTGCTGTGCCTCATGTTTATGACTCAGTAGGTTGGAGGTGAGTTTGCCCTTTGGATGAGTTCCCAGGTGGTACTGACTCTGCTGGCCTGGGACTGCAGGGTAGAACTGCTCTTGCGAATGCACACAGAGGCAAGACATCCACACTGCTTATTACTGTCTGTTATGCCCACTCTGTTGCAGACACTGCTCCTGGGCCTGACCCACAGTGGTGTGCCTCGAGGTGCATCTTACTCCATTGTGTTGGTGCACCCTGATTTATCTGATATCAGAGGCACTTAAGTAGTGACATCTTTTCATTATTATGATAGTGATGCATTGGGAATCCTTGTTTCTCTTTGAGTACTATTTTGTATAGAACTTTCTGTAAGACAGTTGCTGGAAGCAGATTGTTGGTAAGTGGGCACATCTTTCTGCTCTCCAGAAAGATGGTATAGAGTTTCCTCTGCTTAGGGGGGGAAATCTGTTCCTTACACTCTGGCCACAGACAGCATGTGATCCCCTTTGCTGATCAGTGTGTTTCTCACACACTGTATTTCACTCTCATCTTATCTAATAAAAGAGCAGTATGCAAATTGACTGTACCTCTGATAAAGCCACTCTCACAAGCCACGTCCACCAGCCAATCAGGAGCTGGGGCGGAGCCAGCCAGTGAGCACGCAGCCCTGGGCAGCCAGCAAGCTTGTGGCCACCTGGTGGCTGGGGAGAAGGCCGGGGCTGTGGGGGGCGGGGGGGGCAGAACCAAGGCAGCCAGCGAGCACATGGCTCCTGATCACTGGCTAGGGCTAAGGCCAAGGCCGGGGTGGAGCTAGCCATCAGCCCCACTGCAGGGCCATGGCTGGGTGCCCAAGGCCTAAAGCCTCAGCCAGAGGCTTTAGGCCTTGGGCAGGCCAGGGGTGAGCAATCAGTAGAACATCCTCTGAGGGCTCCCAGTATGTGTGAGGGGGCAGGTTGGGCTAGGGATCACCCACCCCCAGTGCATGAATTTCATGCACCAAGCCCCTAGTTTTAATATAATTTTTTATTTGTGATATTACATACTTTATTATTTTTTTAATATATTTTATTGATTTTTTTGCAGTATAACTTATATTTAATAGTAGTACTTATGTTTTCCTTCTTCCCTCCCATTATCATCCCCCCACCCTCTCTTACCCCCCAGCACAAGTCCCCACCTGCCCCCTCCCTGCCCCAGTGTCTTTCATTCATTGGTTATGCTCATATGCATGCATACAAGTCCTTCAGTTGATCTCCCCCAGCATCCGCCTCCCATCCACCCCAGCCTCCCCCCTGTAGCTTGACAGCCTGTTCAATGCTTCCCTGTCTCTATATCAATCACTGTCCTCTGTTTCTTTTCTTCAAAAATATCTTGCCTCTGCATACTAGAAATAAATGTATAAGAACAAAAAATGTTTGAGTCTCAGTTTCAATGTCCAACTGTTCTGAGTCCCAGTTTCAATGTCAAATAGTTCTTTCTGTGTACATGTCAGCAATGGTATCCAGATGGTGGACACATCGTGGCAATGCAAGATCCATCCTCTCTGGTTTGGTCCTGGGTCGCCTGCAGCCATGCACAGCTGCCGACTACTAGCATGGCAAGGTGTCGTCAGTGTCCCCCATCTCTGGACCATCCTTGTGACTGGAACAGACCCGTCAGTTCCTCACTGTCGCTGGAACCCACATGGTCTTGGAGTTGTTCTCTGAAAACACACAAACACATTCTCGACCAAAAGTTAACAAAGGGATCCTCTCTGCAAAATAGACTTGGGATTCTTTTTATTTTTGCCTAAATGATTTTCCTTTGCCTTATTTTGACACCATGTGTGTTTTTTCATGGGTGTCCTGCTGTTGGCTTTACAAATGGAAGTTAATTTTCTGGAGTAAGAATTTTCTAGATGTATTTTACTTACAGGATATTTTTCCTTACATGATATTACCCCACTATCCCCCACTTTTTGGATTAATGGGGGCTTTTGGAAATTTTATATTGCAGTCTTGGTAATTTTAAATTTTAATTTTTGCACACAAATATGACTGCTTTAGGTTCTTTGGATGTTATGCAATTTTACAGTGAGATGAACTACTAATAGATATTTTAGTTAATGTTTTAGGAAAAGCTTTTTGTGCAGTACACTTAAATTTTCTTGAGTATTTACTTATTTCACTTGGCCAATTTAAATTAATCTGAAAACTTGATTACTATTTTATTGTCAATTTTAATACTCAAGCAGAAATCTTAGTTTACCCTGTAAATATTAGTGGAAAGGAATATTTGCATTTTTGAGTGGGTCCTGAGCATTCCTGGTAATAGACTGAATTTAGATATAGAGCAGCTATTGCTGGCCGAGTCTCTGTCTGCCCACTGGGTTACACACTTTACATGTTTATTGACCATTAATATGTTTTTCTTTTGGACATTATCTTTCTTCACTTTTCATTCTCATTGTTTTTAAAAGCTAATTATTTAATCATAGTCCTTATAATACAAGTTGCAAATATTTTTCCGATCTATATTTTTATTTGCCCTTTTTGATACAGAGAAAAATCAATTCACTTTGTAATTTATATAAGACATATTTTACAACTTTTCTTTCATATTACTTTCCTCTTTATATGTTTAGGCAGACTTTTTCCAATTTGATATCATTTGTTTATTCATTCATTTGACACATGCTTTTGCTTAGCTCCTACCAGGAGCCTCCCAGGGCAGTGGGATAAACAGTTTAACATCCTGTCCTCATGGAGCTTGCATTTCAGTGTGAAGAGACAGACAGTAAGCAAAACAATACAGAACTGATATCATATCTGAGAAGCTGACCAGTGCAATGGGGATAAATGAAGGGGAAAAGAATGTTATGAATATTTACTGAGTTTTTCTTCCATTTATTTTTATAATTTCATTTTTTAATTTTTATTTTTTATTCACTTACAAATTATCCTGTTGTAAGACTTGAAGTGTTTTAAACCTTTATATTATCTATTTATTGGATATGTGGTTCCTCTCCTACCTATCTGAAATAGCAACTTTCGGGGCCATTAAATACTTATAGGTTTGTGTCTGTTTCTTTTCTTTTTATTCTGGCCCATTGATATACCTCAGTTATGGAACATTTTTTATTGTTCTTTTATGTTGTATTTTATTGTCCAATACTATACCTTCCTCCTCCTCTTCCTCTGCCTCTTCCTCCTCTTTCTTCAATATTTTGGAGGTTTTTCTGACCTACTTTACTGGCTGATAAGGTTTAGAATCATGGTGTTGGATTTCAAATATAATCACGTTGTAATTGTAGTTGCATTTAGTAAGTGATGTTAAGCTTGTGGATCAGTGTTGTCCCATCTAAGAACGTGCTCTGTGCTGTGTGCTCTATCAGAGAACTGGGATGTGTGCACCAACCTGTGAAGTTGGTCTAGGTTGAGGTTATTGTGAACGTTATGATCACATGTTAGGCGTTTACACTGGGTATTACTGCCACCTGGGGAGGCTGGTTGTTTGAATTGTGTGTATGAGGACTGAATTACACAGTCTGGCCTGGCCACTGGCTGAATCATAGTAGTCAGTTTGTGGGGAACCTCTTGGTTTCCTGGGAGTGGAGAGGGACCCACAATAGTGATCCAGTGGCCTCTTTCTGTCTGGTGTGTATATAATACTAGAGGCCTGGTGTACAATATTCATGCACAGGTGGGTATGTCCCTTAGCCCAGGCTGTACCCTCCAATCTGGAACTGCTCAAGGGATGTCTGATTGCATGTTTAGGCCCGATTCTAGGCCCGATCCTAGTAGGATTGGGCCTAAACGGGCAGTTGAACATCCCTCTCACAATCCAGGACTGCTGGTTCCCAACCACTTGTCTGTCTGCCTTCCTGATTGCCCCTAACCACTTCTGCCTGCCAGCCTGGTTACCCCCTAACCACTCCCCTGCCAATCTGATTGATTCCTAACTGCTCCCCTGCCAGCCTGTTTGCCCCCAACTTCCCTCCCCTGTAGGCCTGATCACCCCTAACTGCCCTCCCCTGCAGGCCTAGTTCCCCCCAACTGCCTTTCCCTGCAGGCCCTGTCGCCCCCAACTTTTCTCCTCTGCCAGCCTAGTCACCCCTAACTGCCCACCCCTTCAGGCTTGATCACCCCCAACTGTCCTCCCTTGCAGGCCTGGTCCCTCCCAACTGCTATCCCCTGCTGGCCATCTTGTGTCCACATGGGAGCAGCCATCTTTGACTACATGGGGTAGCCATCTTGTGTGTTGAAGTGATGGTCAATTTGCATATTACTCTTTTATTAGATAGGATTGCTCCACTTACATTTCACATCGCCCACACTGTCCAGATGAGTTGAGCCAAAAAGCGAGATGACTTCCTTGTCTGATTTTAACTTTCAGGAGGGTCCCTGTGTCCATCCTGCATTGCTGGGCTGTCAGGGAGCACAGCTGTCCCAGGCTACGCCGTGTGGGCGCTGAGCCCAGAGAGGCTGGCATGGATGTTCTTGGCATCTGACTCCTGTCCTTTGCTGCCTTTATGACAGGCCTTCTTTACAAATGAGATTTTAATTTTAATTTATTTAAAAAATAATTTTTTTTTTTCAGTGAAGAAGGGAGAGAGAGAGAGAATCATCACATTGATTGGCCACCTCCTGCATGCCCCCCACTGGGGATTGGGCCCACAACCTGGGCATGTGCCCTGACCAGGAATCGAACTGTGACTTCCTGGTTCATAGGTCGATGCTCAGCCCCTGTGCCACACCAGCCGGGTGAGGATTCTGTTTTAACATTCATTTTGTATTTTCTGGGTGCCCTCACTGATGTTTCTGCATGAAAGGTAATGAGGACTTGGGCTCCTCGGCCGACTTCTGGGAGGGGATCCGTGTGTGTCCACAAAGAGGCATCCTTGGTGATAGCTGCTTTACATGGATGGAACAGCCCTCTTTTTCAGGGCTTTGGCTTCTCTGCTGTGGCGGAGGCGGGCACCACTTCAGTTCCTGTTTCTCTGCATTTGACGGGGATCCCTGCCCTCAGTGGAACTGGAGAACCAGGAAGGCTCAGTGTTGTATTTCCTATTTTCCTCTGGTGAGCAGTGAGCCCTTTCATTCTGTACTTAGCTTCATTCTGCCAGTCCCGCCCAGCTCTGCCTCACTGGCTCCTTCTGCAGATGACGAACTCCTGCAGGCCTCAGTTTCCCCACCGGGGGACGCATGTGGAGTCTGCCTGCTCCGCGTGGCCCAAAGACTCCCGGTGGAACTCTGTCATGGTGTATTCCATTGTCTTCCTTAGGACCCAGGCTTTTCATTCAGCTCAACAATAGGCCTTGCACACTGCCGTGACGTCATCGCTACGTGCTTTGTTCCTTTCTTTTCATTCAGAAAGAGCTCCTTCAGTTCCTTTTTGTTTAACAAAATGTTGAAATGTCTTGTCTCATCAATGCTTTAATTCTGTGCGTTACTATTTCTTTCATTGAATTAATTCCTTCCCTCTCTCAGCTTCCTTCTTATTTTCCCTCAGCAAGTTGCCTTATGGTTTCCTCTTATTTTACAGGATCTGTTTTCTATGATTTCCTTGAGAGTGAAAAGCAGATGGTCTCTAAAATTTCCCAAGCAATTTTTGTGTGTGTGGGAAATCTGATCCTTCTCTCTGGTTGTATGTTCTGTGTCAATCCTGTACCAACCTTACACATTCTATTCAAAGCCTGCTGTGGAGGTGGAGGTGGCACTTGTGTTTCCAGTTAAGTTCTTCCTCGAACGTGGACAGCCATGCTCTGGCTGGTTATCTGCCTCAGAGCTTCCTGGCTTTTTCCTAGGGTTCTGTTCTGGGCACCCTATGCCCTGGGCTGGCAGGGGTGTGTGGTGGGGGGAGGCGGTACTTGTCTCCAGTCTTGTAAGGTTGTTGCTTGATGAAGTGAGATATTGCACTTAGTGTCACTCATTGGCAAACACTTGACATTAGCACATCATAGTTGACTAGCGGCCCGGTGCACAAAATTTGTGTGTGTGTGTGTGTGTGTGTGTGTGTGAGAGATTGTCTCTCAGCCTGGCCTGCATCCTCTCCAATCTGAGATCCCTGTGGGATCGGATACCCCCCTCTCAATCCGGGACTGCTGGCTCCTCATCGCTCACCTGCCTGACTGCTTGATCACCCTAACCACTCTGCCTGTTGGCCTGATTGCCCCAGCTGGTCCCCCTCTGCCAGCAGCCTGAGCACCCTCAACTGCCCTCTCCTCCTGTCCTGATCACGCCCACCTGCCTTCCCCTCCTGCCTTGATCAACCCTAACCACCTCTGTCTCGGACCCACCACCCTGGCTTTGTCCAGAAAGACTACTGGAAGGTCTCATGGTCTAATTAGCATATTACCCTTTTATTAATATAGATAGGATATGATATACTGCCATAACTATAACATATGTACCACTATTACTCTATGAAAATACATATTTCATGAGGTAGGAAGGCATCTAATCCATTACGTTGTATATGTTGTAAGTAGTAAGGAATACTGTATTCATAGCAATAATATACACCCTGTGACTTCCCTTCCTGATCTGGGAATGGTTCCCCAGATCTTTGAATGTTTCCTGGCCCCTAATATATTTTTTGTCATTCAGTGTAACTTTATTTACTGTTTATTGCACATGATTTGACCACCAAGGATTCAAAGGACTATTTTTTCCATGAAGTTTACCATTAACATCAGTGAATTCATGTATTCATGTGTTTTTATTGTAAACATCTGAATTATTCTCATTGTCATAGATCCTGAACTCATAAGCATGGACCATGCACAGGCTGGCAGCAAGCCAGGAAGCCACTCTGAAAGCAAACAGATACTCTGCATAAGGAGAAAAGTCATTGCACAACATTTAATGTCCAATCTCAGTCACCTCAGAATGTTATATATATTGACTTCTTAATTCATATAGTATCGGGAACTCAACTGCTTGGTTGGTGATGGGGTTGACCTGGTTTCAGGAGGATTACTCCTGAAATTATTAAGGAAATGGGGGTTCAGGCTTTTCTTGGTTGCTTGCTCCTCCCCAGCACCTTCATCTTTCTTCTCATCCTCAGCTTCTTGGGCATCTTCTCCTTCACCTCCTTCTTCTTCCTCCTTTGCATCCTCAAATTCTTCCTTGCCACTTTCTTCCTCTTCCTCTCCTTCCTCTTTGTCAGCCACTTCCTCTCCTTCTCCTCCTCTTCAGCTTCTCCTTCAGAGGGGGGTTCATCCTTAGCTTCCTCAGCTTTTGCAGCCTCCATGGTCTCCCTCACCTCGATCTGCTCCTTCTGGACATGGCTGGTGTATTAAGAAGGGAAGGAGCAGTGGACATCAAACAGAAGCTGGTCTGTAAACCACTGTAGGCAGATCGACCAAAGACCTGGGAACTGTGGGAATAGCTGCTGGCTATGTTTCCCACGCTGGTGAAACTGAGCCGGATCTCCTCACCTTCCAAGAGTTTCCTGTAGGGCCATGCCAATGTCCAAAGCCACAATGAGTAGGTCCTGGTATTCTTTTAAATATCATGCCATTTCACTCTTTGGAGTTCTCAACTATTTTTCTAATTTGTTGATTGTATCCTGCATAGCATTAATACCTGAGTTCTGCTTATCCTCCACTCTCCCAGCTGCTTTCCCAGAGCTTAGTTCATGCCCTGGCATGCTTCCATCTCCAGGGTCTTGGCCTTGAGCAGGCAGCGGCTTTCAGACACCTCCTCCTTGACTGCATGCACCCCACAGATGTTCTTGACAGTGCTATCAGTCAGCATGGTGAAGCGGCTCTTGTACCATTCTTTGGCAGTCTGCATGTTCTTGGCAGCCAGCTTCTACTACTGGATACAGACGTCCTTGAGCCAGCAGAGAGGTCAGACTTGGAGAACACGTCCATCTCCAGGGATATCTGAGCGTACTGGATTTGCACCTGCAGCTCAGCAATCTCCTCTACATGCACCTTATTCAGAAAGGCCATTTAATTCATCAGGCTGTTGATGCACTTTTCAAGCTTAGCGCCAGTGAGAGCTTCCTCCATCAGCCAGCCTCATCATGGTTCAGCAGCTCTTCCTGGTAACATGCCTGCAGGTTGCTCCCAGTCCCTTCCAAGCCCTGGTACCTGCTAGCTGCCCACTTCCCTCTCCTCCCCAGGGACTGGGCTCGGTGGGCAGGGGCACAGGCATCCAATTTTCATTAAAATGTTCAATCCTGCCCTGCTCTACCAGTGTGCACAGGCAGCACGGCAGCATACAGTGATCCCAGAGACCCTGGCCACCCCTGCCTACCCACGTCCGATGGTGGCCTGTCCCCACGGGCCAACTCAGGCATAGCCACCCCGCCCTCTTCTGACTGCCCTGTTACTGATGTCAGTCTTGACCTAATGGGCAGCATTAGGTGCAGCCAGTCTGCCCTGCCCGTCCCCAGTGGTGGCCTGGACCCAGTGGTAGGCATCAAATGCCACCACCCACTCCCCTGCCTGCCTGGTTACTGATCGTGGCCTCGGCACTGCCCACTGCAGGGCAGCTGGGGGCAGCACTTTGGTTTTGCTTCGGGCAGCGGTAGGGGGGTGGTAAAGGGGGCTGGGTCGGAGCCCCTGCTGGGGCTGAGTCTGTGATCAGGACCCAGCCGCCCGCCATGCCGCTATGTCCAGCTCTGGGCGGAGGGGGCCCACCCTCCATCTTGCCTGGGGGTTAATTTGCATATTGCTCCTATTGGCTGGTAGTGTAGCGAAAGTATGGTCAATTTGCATGTTTCTCTTTTATTAGATAGGATGGTTATTACAGTATCTTCTCAAGCTGGAAAGGAGGGTGCCTGAGGTTGGCATCAAAAGATGAAGGCAACCACAGCCTGGGGAGGGGTGTGAACTTGGCTTTTGGGGCCTGAGCAGTCCTGTCAGCTCTGGGATCATGCCTACCTTGGTGGATGTTCTGTGTGCTCTGGGCAGGGTATTTTGATCACTTGGGGCCTGTCGGCGATTGTGTTCAGGTCTTCGGTGTCTTGGTGGATCTTCTGACAAGGGGTTCCGTCATTTGCTGAGACTGGGTGTTAATAATGTTCCAGGGCTGACTGTGGCGTTGTCTGTCTCTTTCCTTCGCACTTTCAGTGTTTGCTTCAGTTTTCAGGCTCTGTTGTCTGGCGAGGGCGTGTTTAGGATCTCTCACCCACTCATTCTCATATTTCCAACGAGGTACCGGCATATAATGCAGGCACTCAGTAAATATCCCTAAATGACTCAGCAAGTTAAAATGAAGTAGAAAAGTAAGCAACAGGAAATATTTCACTTTTTCAGGATGTGATTTCCCCCTGGTTGTAGAAGTTATGCATCCTATAGTTTTCAATTAAATCTTACTAGTTCCTCATTGATGTTTTTAGTATTGATTCAAAATTGTTAAATTTGAGAAGGAGCAAAACTTTGCAGGACAAGCATGGACCTTCGAGTTAGATGGTCTGATTTTAAATACCTTCTGCGTGACGAACTTATAACTTCTCCTCGATAACTTTCAGTTTCTCAGCTGGAAAATGAACTGATGGCAGTCTGTTAGCTAGGCAACTTGGTGACCAGGGAAAGAACCGCTGGCTTAAACCACAACGAAACTGCTTTCTTTAACACAAAATTTCATAAGCAGCTCATGGCAAGTGTGGCCTGGAACCCAATGCAGAGCTTTTTGGCCTCCTCGGAACGGGACTGTCTGTTAGCTAAGCTCGAGCTCCCGCAGTGCCAGCTCTCTCCTCAGGGTGACCTCCCTCGCAGAGGCCACGTGGCAGCCATTGTTCTGGACATCACGGTGCTCATCCCTCTGCATAGTTTTCGTAGAAAGAACGGGCACCTCTCTAGGCAGTTCCTGCAGGAGCTTGCTCCCCAGATGAACACCCCCGTTTTTTTGCTTCTCATTGACCTTCACTGGACCCTATGACCTTCCCGCACCCCTCACCAGGACTAGGAGAGTGGAGCTCAGGGTGGTCTTAGCATGGAGCCACTCGGCTGAGAACTGGTCTAAGTGGCGAGGATGTGGGAGCAGACAGTGCTTCTGCCATAGTTGCCAGGATTTCAAAGTCATTATGAGAATTAGTGATAATATTCAAGGATACTTTTTGTGGTGCCTGGTATTATTCCTCACATGTCCAATCACTTCTAATATTAGAATGATGATAGTTATTAATTGAGTTTGGTAATACAGTATCAGCAAATGTCTCCAGAAAGTTCTTGGAAAGACAATAAGTTGAGCCGTAAATGTGTTTTATCAAAAAGGACACTAACTTCTGAGGTCCAAGGATCCTCACAATGATGACCTTCTTTCTGTTCATGGCCGGCTTCCTTCACTGTCCTCTGTGTGGTCTCCAGGGTGGAATCCTACATCTGTCCCTCTGGTCCAACCCCCCTCTTAAAGGTTCAGAGGCTGCACAGCAGCTATGAAGCCTTCACATGTGATGAAGTGACATACAGGTGTCCTTGGGGCCATTTCTCACAGCCTCCCCGGTGATGCTGGTGCTGATGCTGCTGTGAGGATGGGCTTTGAGAAGCTAGGTCTGCCAGTGACAAAGACCCTCGATAATCTGATACCTACACCCCTCGTCTCACCTCCCGTCATGCCCCAGCCGTCACCACACACTGCCCTCACTGATGGCACAGGCATTGGCATTCGCTGACCCCTTATATGTTCTTCCTGCTCTCTGCCCTCCTGCCAAGTCTCCCTGCCACCCAGCTGGCCCCAGGCCTCTGGTGAGGCTGGTGAAGCTGGCCAGGCTGGGGCTTCAGGGAGTCCCTCCGTGCTTGTGGCCCATTCAGGGTGGGAGGAGCCCTACAGCGTGTTCTTGGGGTCATCTCTAAAGTTTGAAATACATTTTTATTTCCATTTGCCCCAAGCATGTGAGAAGCTAATGGAAGCCTCAGCCCCATGAGCTGCCTCCGTGCCCAAGGCCATCACACGGTTGTTGGGTTTCCTCCTACCTACTCAGCCGGCCCACCTCCAGCCTCCGCCTGCTCCAGCTGCCCACTGCTCTCTAAATTACTAGGCTGGTGTTTTCAACATCCAATGTCCCCTTTTTATAAAACAAACAAACAAAAAAAACAACAACAAAAAACTTGTAGGACATCCTGGAAGGAAATTCATAGATAATATGACTCACCCACATGCCTGATGAAAAAAATCAATGTGAGCTAATTGTAATATGATGGAGAAGTGAAAATGAAAGGAATCTAAAATAATGCACATACCAATATGTAAAAGCTCCATCGTGACAACAGCAAAAGGCTAAACGTGCTCCCGTGATTCACTGCCTGCCGCACCCGTGTCTTCATGGCTGGGAACCATTCTCAAGACCAAGGGTGTCTCTCACTCTGGTTTCAGCACCTGCCTCCTCCCTACAGTACCGTTCCCACTGTCCGACCTTGCACAGTCCTCAGTGGGCCTCCCACGGTGGCCCTCAGCTCACCCCGCCACAGGCCTGCTGACAGCTGACTGCCCCTCCCTTTGTCATCTGTGCTTCTGACATTCGTCCTGGCTACACCACATTGCTCCTGCTGTTGTCCGATCTGATCATTATTAATCATTTATGTCCCAAGTTAGAGACTATGGCAGAATTCCTGGGCTTCGGGCCCAGATAAGGCTGAGGTGTACCTGTGATGGCCGAGGCTGGAACAGGAAGGGAGGGAGGTGGAGGCAGGGTGCCATGGCAGGGAACCCAAGGTGCCCTCTCAGCTGCCTCCCCACAGCTGCCTCACTCCCTGACCTCGGTTTCTGCATCTGTAAAGCCAGATTAATAGCCTCACCTACCACTTAGCTGGTGAGAGAACGAATAGGAGATGCTTGTGAAGCGCCCGCGAGGGGATTGGCACTGGAAGTGCTCGCGCAGGGGGCTGTGGTTTCAGAGCAGCCGTTCCCCAGCCTCCTGGGCGGAGTGTACAGCCCTTGGCAGACTCTGTCAATGTGAGGCAGTAAACATTTGGGGCATTGCTGTCATGCAGTGTCTGTTGCAGTTACCCAGCTCAGTACTGTAGCAGGAAAGAAGCCATAGACAATAATGTAAATGAACGTGTCTATGTTCTAATAAAACTTTATTGACAAATCCGGCCTCAGGCTGGAAGTAGCCCAGGGGTAGTTTGCCACTCCTGTTCCAAAGGATGGGCTAACAGGATGATCTGTACCCTGGAAAGAATGGACCATGTAGCAGTGAAAGCCTGGGCTACGTCCATATGTCTTTTACATTTCTTCAGAAAAATAAGAGCATATTTTGCAATCTGTTCTGTGCCCTGTTTTCTCTTTATCCACACAAAGAGGGTGTGTGTTGGGTAAATAAATGTATTTGTGCAAGCTCATTTTTGTTGCCCACGCTAGTAATTTATTATACATGGATGCACCATCACTCATTTGGCCATTCCTCTGTTGCTGGAGATATAGATGCAGTTTTGCTTACTGTGGTTTGTAATTATATATTTGCGATGTTATTTACTTAACATATTTCTCCCATCAGACGGCATGGGGTATGAAGGTGGGAGTGGTGTGTGCTGCTCAGTCGTGCTGGAGGTGGAGAGTCATGGCAGTCAGCTTCTCCTCGCCAGTGTCCTCACCAGCAAAATGTGGGTCTGAAGGGGCGGGGGAGGGGCACATGTCTGGGTGACGGTGAGAGACTGGGTGCTGCAGAGCTGATGGTCCTCCCCCAGGCAGTGTCCCAGGGGGCAGCCTCTTGCTCGGCTCCCATGTCACATATTTTCTGCGCCGCGGGGAGAATGCGCCGTGTCCCCTGAGAGGTGGCAGCTCCACGCTAAGAGCTCGGCGTACGCAGAGCTGCTCTGAAGATCGGAAGCCATGAGAAAGTGGGGCAATTACAGCCGGAGGGAGGACACACCACCAGGGAGTCAGCATTCAGCACCCTGCGGCACACAGAGGTCCCCATCTCGTGTCTGACAGTTCAATTAGGTCTTGATTTCTTCCTATTTCCATTCCACTTTCTGTTTTTATCTGTCCCACCCAGAGGTGTTCTCCGAGTGCTGGTCCCTGAAGACAGGCTGTGCTGACACAGGGTGCATGAAGAGGGGACAGATCTAGAGAAAGGGACAGAGGATAGAGTCCAAACTCACTAGGAATGGTGCCTTCACAGACCGGTGCAGGGTGTGAGCTTCACAGACCACACAGGCTCCATGCAGAGGGCCTGTGTGAGAGGCAGGAAATCAAGGCAGTGGGAAGGACGTCAGAGAGGATTTTTGCTTGCAATGCTGGTGGAGCTGCTGCATTGGCGGGGGCCTCAGAGTCCGCAGCCCAGCCAGGCTGGGAGGAAGCAGATAGGACGCCCATGTGTGCACACACACTGAATATTCTTATGGAGTTTCCTCTCAGCAACCCCCTTCACTCTCCAGGTAGGTTCCCCAGCGATGTTCAGGTCACAGAGGGTCATGCTCCATAGCCCCACAGCCCTGGTGGCTTCCATTGACCCTGTTTGATCTGTTGACCGTGTTTGATCTGCAAGGGCAGCTTTTTGGAGGTGAAATGCCCTGAGACCACAGGCCCCGACCCCAGGAGTCTGGTGTCCACTCCTCTGTAGCTCGAGCAGCATCACAGCACTTGAGTCTCTGCTGTCACTACTCCACAGAGCTGTGGTCCCAGGTGAAATTCAGCTCCACTGACACATGCTGTGGGCACTCTGGAGGGCAGTGATCTGTCGTTCTGAGCAGAGGCTCTTACCCAAGGGGGAGATTCTGGTTCTCACAGTGGCTTGGCTGTTGGTGGGACATGTGACAGGCCAAGGGATTCAGTGTGCATTCGAGTGGCTGGTCCTGGCCTGGAGTCCTGAAGAAATGCCACTGAGCAAGAAGGTTCTAAAGTGTCTCCTTCCTCCACCTCAATGCTCACTCTCAAAAATGCCGTGTGCTCCCAACTCACAGTGCCTAAGAGTCCTCACACCTGCAGAGAGTGTTGTCAGGGCCGAGTCTGGCCCACGGACGGTGCTCCCTGTGCACCTGCGTGTCCCCTGCTTGAGGGACAGGGGGTCAGACACCTGTTCTGCCACTGGGCCGCTGCAGGGATGGAGGTAGGTTAGGAAACCTTTTCCTGTGGAACCCATGTTCTATGCACCCACTTGCCTGACTTCCTCAGGACAGTGCAGATGGAGGGATTGCTGAACAAAGAGCGTGCTCATCTGAGGTTTGATGCAGAACATCTTTTTGCTCCAGAGAGTGACTACCGAGGTCGAGCCCTTTCACTCTTACGCCATTTTGGTTTTCAAGCCCAGAAAGCTCACGCCTTATTTCTGCAAATTTCAAGCTTTGTTTCAAATAATTTTTGTTGGTCAAGGATATTGAAATTTTAACTGAAATGGAAAACATATTTTAGTTTCTATTTAAAAATTTATTGGATGTGTCAAAATAAAAAGAAATTTTATAAAAAATATTTAGTACAAAAATTTTTAATGAAACACCAAATTTTTGTTACAAATAATATAACTATTACAACCTGTACATTTATCGAATAATGGAGCATATATTATAAAATGTTACATATTTAACTCTATCATATCCAAATTTGACACGAATATTCCTATTTGTTCATGAGATATAATGCATAATATGAAGAAGTGCTTTTCACACCATCAGCATTTGTGTTTGGCCAAACACTCTCCCTGCAGCCTTTTTTACATCTAATGCAGACAGTTCTGGATCTTTTATTTTCAGGGCTGCACACACAACAATTAGCCTCTTTTTTTGCATCCGTTTTTTGTGCTCCTGCTTTTGATGAACCCTCCCTCACTGAAACCCTATCTTTACCCAAATGCTCAATGATACTGATTACAAATGCTAGCCTTGACTGAGGTTTCCCAGGTCCTTTGTAATTTTCCTTATATAGAATGTAACTATTCAAGCACTCCCATCTTGAAAGAATAAACAAACAGACATATCATAATCAGTTTAACAGAGATTAATACTTAATTTGAGTTAAATAACAATTTTTAAACTAGTTTAAAACTAGAGCCCATATATTGGCACCTTGAGCTTTTTAAGGCAAATATGGGAAGCCGATATATCGGCACCTTCAGTGTCTACTTATCCGAAGAAAGGGCCAATTTCTTTTTTGTCTTCAAGACCGTGGGTTATGATTATTTTTGTGCCCTTTTCAAAGATGACAACTGAAAAGTGTTTCTTAATCATTAAAATTTATACCGTTACATATTTCAGTGAAGCTAACTTTGCTATTCCATGTTGATCATGACATTTGTAGTTTGGGGAGGGTCCATGGTCCTTTTTGTTGTAAAGTGTTTCCTCTTGTTGCTTTATAAGAACTCTTTACATACTAATACTCTTAGCCCTGCCTCTGTCTGCTGTGTGGAAGATGGTTTGTCCTCCACCATCCCTTTTTTCAAGCTATTTGTTCCTTGGTAGGTGCTGGCTTATTTTTATGTGATCAACCTGCCAGTCCTTCCTCGTAGTTTCCTTTACACGGGCCCTCGCTTCTTGGCACTCCTGACGAGGTGGTCTGCACACCTGAGGATTCCTCCCTAACTTGTTGCATCGGATGCCGCACAGCCTGGCTTCCTAGGTCTGTTTGCCCTGATTCTGTCCCTGTAGTCCTGGCCCATGATAGGTGGGTCCACTCTCCTCAGGAGCTTCTGCAGGTCAGATAGGGACTGTCCCAGGGAAGGCAGGACAGACCTCCTTTTTCAGGGTCCTCCTGGCCCACTGTGGCAGTGGCTTCCAGCCCAGGGTTCTAGGGGCAGAGCTGGCCAGGTGTGTGAGTGGCTCCGTCCCCTCGGCTGGGTGCCATGCTCTGCCCTCACCACTTTGCCATTTGAACGGTTGCACCTGCAGTTTCATTTTGCTCTGGGCCATGCACGTGGTGTAGCTGGTCCTGGTCAGCAGTCCCCACTGACGTCTGGGTTCATGTCATTCTTTTTGGGGGGGGGGGGACTGTCCTGAGTGTTGGTCCCATGATTGGCAGCACCTGTGGCTTCTACAGTCTAGATGTCAGCACCCACACCCCTCCCAGTGGTGACAGGCAAGCACTTCTCTAGGCAGTGCCTGGTTTCCCCGGGGCAAGGCCACCCCTGTGGAGAGCCCTGGGTCAGACCCTGGCCCCACAGTGTGCCTGTGTCCCCAGGGCTTGCTCTTCTATCTGTGGACGGGGAGTGTGGGCGGGGAATTCGGGTGGTGGTCCCCCAGTCCTCACTGTCTACTTGGATAACAACAAGCAACCTTCTTAGGAAGGGACTACAATCCAGGCCCCAGTTGTCCTTCTGTATTAGTCTCATCCCCATGTGTAGAAGAGCTCCTAGACATCTGTCCAGCTGGCTGAGTTTGCACCTTCCATTCCTGTAGCTCAGGGGATTCTTTGTTCTGAGGCTCTCACATGTTACATTTCTGCTTCCTGAATCCCCGAGGGCTTGGGTTTATGAAATTCCAAGGTCTAAACTCTTCTCTGACAAAAGCCAGAGGCAGACCCGTGTTTCTGTTGGAGTAGCCAGCCCTAGAGAGTGGCTGTGTCTTCTGCAGGGAGAAGGGCCCGGGAAAAAAGAGGCAGGGACTGTTGTCTCTCTCATCACACAGCTCCTCCCTGTCTCAGTCTTCCTGTAGCCATCTATATATAAAAAAAGCCAGCTACCGTAACAGCCATAACGGCCTTAACGACCAGTCGCTATGATGCCCACTGTGGCCAGTGAACCAGTCCAATCAGGGGGTGAGGCCTAATGGCCAACCCCTCAGCCACTACCCCCTGCCGACCCCTGGCCAGCCCCGTCCCCATTCAGCCTGCCCCACCACGATAGGCCTGCACCCCCTCCCCCAGCCATCTGGCCCCTGATCGTACCCCCCACCCCAAATAGGGATCAGGACTGGCCAGCTGACCTTCTGCAGTCCCTCCCCCTAGCCTGCTCCACCCCTGATGAGCCTCCATCACTCTGATTCACCTGCAGCCCCTCTCCTGGCCAGCCCCACCCCTGATCCCACCCTGATCAGGGGCAGGGCTGGCTGGTTAACCACCCATGGCCCCTCCCCAAGGCCACTGGTCCCCAATCGGCACCCCCCCATCCCATTCAGGGCAGGGCCGGCCAGCCCACCACCCATGGCTGGTCCCACTCCCAATCACCCCCCCCCCCCAGCCCCAATTGGGGGCCGGCTCTGCTGGCCAATAGCCCATAGGACCTCTCCTCAGCCAGCCAGGCCTTGATTGTCCCGGATTGGAGCAGACTGGCCAGCCAACCTCTCACTATCTCTTCCTCCTGACAGGCCCAGCACCAATCTGCCCAGATTAGGGCCTGGCAGGCTGGACCCCATTCGTGCAGGAATTCGTGCACTGGGCCTCTTATTTGATCTGTAATTTACTGGCTTTATGAGACTTCCAACAAGTCTTCTCCAAAGCCACTACTCTTTACATATTTATTTCGTTTTTGTCTCTTGTCGTTACTTAAGTAAAAAAGAATTGGTTTTATACATACAGAACACAGAAGCCTAAGTGAAGGGTCTGAAGCCCATGGCATGGGCTGTAGTGAGCCAAACAGCATGGTCTTGACCACAAGGGCAGGGGCAGCGTGACGTTGTCTGCAGGCGTGGGAGAAACGGCTAAGGGCAAAGCGGGTGGGAGGCCTGGCTGAGACTCAAGCCCCCTCAGGGCAGATGCAAAAGTGGAGGCCGCTGAGGAGGAAGCCTGGCAGGGACCGGCTCAGGACACTGCAGAGAGTGAGTCCAATCTTCCTGAATCCTGTCCATAGCCCCGAGGAAGCGGAGGTGGAGCCCAGGTCTGAGAGCAGCCCATGCTAAGAGCGTGGCCTGCTCCGCACAGAGGTGGCTGCAGTCTGTCCCGGTGTCCCCAAGACCTCAAGCTCCGCCTCTGTTGCTTGTGTCTGATGTGTCACACCAAGACGAGCTTGATGGGTTGAACTGTGCCCCCACAAGATATGCTGATGCGCTAACTCCCAGTACCTGTGAATTTTTGGAGGGGACACAATACAGCCCCTCACACATAAGGGGAAGTATATGTATGGTTCCTGCAGGCTGGGGGTGGTGTAGGAAATGAGAAAGGCGTAGGGTGCTAACAGTACTCTCAGGAACATGGCAGAAGTAAGGACCATGGACAGAGTGCACCTAGAGAGAGAAAGGCGGGGATGGGGAGGAAAGGAAGATGGTGTGGAGCCAGTGAGCTCAGAGAAGATCATAGGGGGAGGTGAGTAGGCGAGTGGAGGGATGGGGGCTGTGGTTGAGGAGGGTGATTGGTAGTGATTTCAGAAGGGATGGTAACACCACCTGTGGGCTACAGTTTCTACAGCAGTTTCTTTCGTCAGGAAATGCAGACATGCTTGCCCTTCCCAAGCCTCTAGAGTGTCCACTATTCTAGATGGAGAAGATCCGCAGCGTGACCACCAAACTCAGGAAAAGCAGAGTCACTCCACATGCCTTTATTTGCAAGTCAGAGGAGCTCTCGTTCGTTCAAACCAGGCCGGGGAACAATGGAAGGGAGATTTATTGTACAGATTCAAAGATATGAACTGGGGCTTGGTAAGAAACAGAGCCAGACCTCTCAAGAGGGTAGGATCTGAAATTGGAAGGAAACAGCTGGAACACAGTGCTAGAACCAAGAACCTGAAATCCACCAGGTTTGGGGCAACTGCTCTCAGCCTCCTGCTGGGAGCCGCGAGCCTTTCTGAGTGTCAGCCACGCAGGCGGCCACAGAGCCCTGCACACCGGTCTTCTCCTGCACAGCACACGCTGAACTGCCCTGCAACAGTCTCCACCCTGTTCAAGCCAAAGTGGAATGCTCCCGGAACCTGTCCCATCATCTGCCGCAGGATCCCAGGACAGGTGCAGCGCCCTGTAGGCGGTGTTGGGCAGCTGGACGTTTGCTGACAGGTGGAACAAAGCCCGTGGAAGGCTTTTCTGTTTCTTAATTTTTAATTAATTGTTGCATTAATTGTTGCAGGCTTTTTTTTCATGTTGCTGGGCCTAATTGTTTACTGCAGCTATCAATTGAGAAGAAGACCCCGGAGATGCTACCCTTGACATGTTCTGATGCTCCCACGTACACGTGCTCCCCGGCTGGGGATGGGGCTGCTTTACCAGTTAATCCATCCTGAGGTGAAAATATTGTGAGTTGAAATGCACCTAATACACCTGTTCTACTGAACATGCATCTAATACACCTGCTGGCCTGAAGGGTGCTCGGAGCACTACCCGAGCCCACAGGTGATCAAGCTGAGTGCCCCCTTGCCAGAAGCAGGAGGGGCAGATGGGAGTTTTGCGACATGACGGGATGTGAACACACAGAATACAATCCTGAACGCACTGCTAACACTGTGCACCGCCCAGCATCAGTGGGTGACCTGTGGAATCTTGTGGCCGACAGTGACGTGTGGCCGGCTGTGCCTCCAGCACCATGAGAGAGGGGGCGGGGGAGAGGGAGAAAGACAGAAAAGAGAGAATATTAAACTGTGTATCACTAGTCTGAGAAAAGATCAAAATTCAGAATACGGTTCCTGCTGATGGTGTATTGCTTTTGCATCATGTTCAAGTAAAAAAAAAACTGTTTAAAGTCAGGGACCATCTGTATGAAATAATTTTAAGCACTTTACTCTGTAGGAATCTCTTTCCCGAGTACACCTGTGTGCCAGGCTCTCCACAGCTCGTTCTGTGACGTAAGGGTTTCGCCATCAGCAGGCCGGTGTTCAGACTGGGTTTGGGCTCACGGGCCTGGTCGCTGGCTGACTCTGTGAACTTGGACAGGCGTTTCCCTCCTTGGACTAGTGTCCTGGTCTGTAAGGTGGGTGGACGCGAGAACTCAGTGCACTTGATGTGCCTGCTGGGACCTCAGTAGCCAGCATCTCTCTTCTGCCTGATTCTGGGGAGGCCAAAGGGAGGCAGAAGAGGCAGTCCCAGCACCTTCGTACTGAAAGGCAGATGAATGTTTGGCTTTGGGTACAGTGAGTCCGGTTGAATCCAGCACTGGATGGAGCTGCCTATCCATTCCAGGTAGCAAGTGACTGGAACATACTTTCTGCAGGGATTTGCCTGGTGGGACTTGCCCTCAGAAGGAGAAGGAAGGCCTGCCTCCTGCCAGCTGCTGGCTTCCTCTGGGGGAAGGGCATTTTCCCAAATGGGACAATCCGAAGACTAGTCCCGGTCCCTGAGGCAGAGCAGGGCGGCACAAGGCCGGAGCGTTTCACCTGGGCAGGTGGGCCTCCTTCCGTGGAAGGCGGGAGGAAGCTCCTGTGGTCAGCAGGCAGCCAGTGTTAGCAGAGCAGGAAGACAGTTCTGAAAGGCAGGTGGCACGTGTTTCCTCGCACCAGCCTTTTCCCTTTCTCCTCCTCTGTCATCTTGTCCTGTGCGGACTGTGGGCTAGATGAAGATCCCTTAATTGAGGCATCTCATGGTCGCAGGAGTATAGGCCACAGTCTCTGTTCACAGCTCTCTCCTTGGGGCAGGACATCAGTTCTTGTTCATTATTTCCCACCTCCCTTGCATCTCCGGCCCCCAGACCTCTGCTCTGAGTTCATACTTGAACATCGAGTGGTTAACTTGACTTTACGCTCAGAGATCTCCTAACACCATGACACAGATGACCTGACTTCCCCCAAGTCTGTTTTTTTCTGACTTGGAGGGTGGGGCTCCACCCTCTGGCCTGCTGGCGTCCAAACACAATGACTTAGTCTGACTCTTTCTTTCTCTTCCCCTTCTACCTGCAGTCCACCAGCGAGTTCTGTCTTTTAATTCTCAAATGTAGCCCTCCTTGGCCCACAGACCTGGCCCACTGCCGAGCCCGTGGTCAGTCGTCTCTATCTCTCGCCCTACGGGCAGCTGTGGTCTGACAGATGGCTCCTCCTGCCTCGCATGCCACTGGTGGCGCTCTGAGGTTTCGGGACACATCCATGCAGGTGAGCACCCAGCACCCCTGCACCAGGATCCCCTCCAGCCCTGCACCACGTGCGGCTCCAGGACTCACCCACCCGCCCTGCTGGCTTCTCCAGCCTGTGTTCTTGGCTCCCCCACCTGGTCCCCTCACCTTTCCCGGCACCACTCCTACTTGAGGACCATGTGTTGTGTCCTGAGTACCTTCCCCGATCATCACCTGTTAGTCTGCATCGCACCATTTGGATTGCCCCCGACATGTCACCTCTTCGGAGGAGTATTCCACCTCCCCCACCCCTCCAGAGGCACCCTTGGTAGGTGTGCTCACTCCTCTCTACCTGAAATAATCATGATTACTTCTCTGAGCCTGAATTCCAGATGACATGGCCCTTCTCGGCCTGTTCGTTGCTTCACCTCTGATAACGGAATCATATCTGGCGCACAGTACCTGTTTGTTGAATCAAGAGATGATGGAAATGTGCGTGAGGACACCATAGGGCTGGTATCAGTGGCCCTCTGTGGTCGTATGCGTACTTTCCTCTTACGCCTTGCTCATCGGACTATAGAACAGACTCCCGTCAGGCCTGCTCCTGCTCCTTCAGCTCCTCAGTCATCATGGTTGATTCTCACATCCTCAAAAATTATCTTGGCTAACAGTCCTTTTTAGTAATCTACAACAAAAAAATACCTCAGGCAGCAAAGGCGAGACCTGGTGCCATGGACAGAGGAGGCCAGGCCGGGTGGGGAACGGGGAGCCGAGCTGTCGGGGAGGGCGTCAGCTCCCTTCCGTGTAATTGAACGGCACGTAATGGTGGGGACTTCACATTTCCCTGAGATTTCGCTGACTTTGCCATTTTAGCAAAAAATAATTTATTCCAACATAATTTGCATTACATAAAATTATAATGAATGTTTTTAAGAACAAGGTGCTGTATATTTATGAGATCGTTGTGTTTATATGAGGAAGAGGTTCAAATGTATTGGCATGTATTTCCCACAAACACTTATATGCAAAGCTATAATGCCTTGGCATTAACATCCATTATTTGCATAAACCCATAAACACTGGGCAATTTCTTTGTCAGACAAAAAGTACTGATTACCTCAGAAAGGATATTAATACTTTTCTTCATCCATATTTTTAAATTTGCTGACTGTGTTTTGATGATCATTCATCTTGTCGGGGAGCACGGTCTGCAGCAAAGCCTCTCGTCTTTCCCAAAACAAAGCCGCTCCGAGGCCGCGGCCTGAATGCCAATGGCCTGAGCAGCGCGGCCGCCAGCAGCCTCTCTCCCGCCGAGGTCACGGCTGCGAGCCTGGGTGCGCGCCAGGCGGACATCTGATTGACAGAGGGGTGTCAGCAAATCTATTTTCCAATTAAATTTTATGTTTATTTTCAGCTCTCCTTCATAGCTTTCCAGTTGGAGTTTTAGTCCACTGGACCCAGCTAGTTTCCCTGAAAGATAGGCTGTTCAAATAATTCTCTGTGCATCTCCCCTTCCTGGCTTGGGATCCTCAGGGCTAATTTCAGCTGAATTCATAGACACTGTGCTGAGGTCAACACCCCTACCCCCAAAGTTGGGGTTCCAGTTCCTATACAAAGAAGAAGTGAAGTGGCTGATACTGATCAGTTGCAAAATAGTCAGAATGTTGATGTTGGAGTCAGTCAGATCTGGAGTCCACAGGCGGGTGACATGGCTGGATCTGCTCTGCCCGTTACTTCCATGAGATGGCAAGAAAGACGGTCCCTCTGCCATGGATTGTGGTGTGGAACAGATGAAGTGAGTCAGGCGAGGAGCGAGGGGCCATGCCTGGTATGCAGCCGGCACTCACTAGCTTTAACTGGTGTGCCGTTGTTATGATTGCGTGTGAGCTGGAGATCACGATGCTGCAGCACGGGCTGCTGGTAAAAGTAAACCAGAGCAGGTGCCTGGCCCGGTGGAAACCCAGGTGTGTGCGTCTCCCGGCCGCAGCCCCGGGTGCTCCTGTGATCTGAACACCGAAGGGCGGGCACAGGCGGCCGGCGGGCACCACTTTGCTCATGCCCAGAGGATGGTTGGGTGAAAAGGCAGAATTTGGAATTCAAATAAACTGATAAGTAGAGTCAGCAAGTGTGTCCTTTTCACAGAAGGCGTTTGGTTTGAGCCTCGCAGACGGGAATCCTTTCATCCCAGGGTCCGGATGCTGCGGGGGAACGAGGGACTTGGCTGGCCTCGCCTGTGTGCTGTCTCATGGCACTAGTAAGACATAGCAAGCCTACTGCTGGCAGGGAGGGCTACTCCGTCACTTTCATAAAACAACAAAGGTGTCTTCCGGGGGGGTGAGGATTTGGAAAGTAGCATCTCCTTTGCGTTGTCTGTTCAGCAGCTTTAGAAGACAATATGGCAATGCCTGCAAAGCTGAAGGTCTTTCTACGCCACAACCCACTCCTCCCCCTATTAACCAAGCCTAGAGCAGTGGTTCTCAAAGTGTGGCCCCTGGGTCAGCAAAGCCAGCCGCAGCATCTTGGAATGTGTTAAAAGGGTAGATTGAATCGCAGCTCCAACTTCCTTGCTTACAAACTCAGGAGGGGAGGGTCTTTGTTCGGAGAAGCTCTCCAGCCGATGCTGATGGGGCTGAAGTTGGAGAACCCCTGGCTCAGAGCACTCTGGCATCGCTGTACCAAGGAGATGGACGAGAGCGTAAGGATCAGACATGATCTCGCTGTCCATCATCACTGGGTCGATATGAGAGGCTCCTACGGAGTCAGCCTATTCAGCACTGAGCAAGACTGTACACAGCCGTGGTGCCTCTGGGACATAATGTTGCATGAATACATGCAGCGTGCCACCATTTGTTTATAGTTTCGAAATCAACAAAATAAATTTCTTATATAAGATTGTCTAGAGATGTATGCATCTGTGAGCAAGTGGGAAGAAGGAGAGAGGTGTAGACTAGATTTTATTTCTAAAGCCGAGAGATGGGTTGTTGTTTTGTAATATTATTCTTTGTATTTGTTAGAATGTCTTAAATGTATAATCATCAATTCCTTTTTAAAAAGAGAGACTTTCCTAAAATCTCCAGGACAGCTTCCTGCCCTGCCTTTGTTTCCACATGAAAACCTGGCTGACGTCCGGTAGGGAGGAGTCACTGGGCGAACCGGAGCTAGCTCAGTTCGTACGCAAGCAGACGGCAGCGCGTCTATTCGTTCTGGCTTCGAGTTTGTAGACTCTGTGTATTTCAGAGTATTGTCTCACACGGTTCATCCGGAAAATAAATCTGGGTGATGAGGACTTTATTTCCCAGCTGACAGATGATGGGAACATCCATGTGAGCTAACATGTACAGAGTGGCACCCTGTGCCACCCAGAGAGAAGGCTGTCTGGTGTCTGTCTGCTCATGGAGTCATCATAGGGACCCACGTGACAGGTGAGGAGCCCGAGGTGAGGGGGTTACAGGAGCTCCCGCCATCCAGTAACTGCAGAGTCGGGATCTTGAGTCTGGGCACCAAGGCCCAGGGCTCCCCACCTGCCTGGGGCTGGCTGGGCTTGGAATTCGCTCCTGACAGAGGCTCTCTTCCATCCCGGCAGCGCAGCCCCTCTTTCTCTGCTGGGAGAAGCTGTCCGGAATCACTTCCCCCCAAGGCACAACGTAAGCTACCTTCTCCCTCGAGTTCCCTCCCCGCTCTGCAAAGCCAGGCTATGATGCGGAACAGGGAGGAGGCCAGGTGAGGCCGGATGGAGACAGGGAGTCCACACCCTGCCAGGCAGCCCCATTCAACAGGGAGGAAAGAGGGAGATAAGGCTGTGTCGCCTGGAGGCCCCAGTGGGTAATTAAAATGATGTCCTGGCTTCTTTTACTACATTCAAACCTGTTTTAATTTGTATTTAGCCAGAGGCTTTCCAGCAAGAGGAACATTTTACACATCTAACGAATAATTATAAATAAATAACATCTCCATTTCTGCTATTTAGGGGAACGTTCCCTTCAGGTAACACATTTATAAATTCACCTGTTTGACAACATGCAGCTAAAATAGCAGTAGGGCTTGAACTGGTGGCGTAAGTGACAGTGGAAGTGGTGTATTAATCAGTATGGAAATGCAGAACAGGATTGTGCGGGGAGGCAGTCTTGTCCCAAAGGCCCCATGGACTGTAAACGCTAAATTACAATAGACCTGAAATGCAACCCCCATAATGCCGACTAAAGAACACTGAGAGCGGAAAGCCCGCGGAGCCAGCATGCAGGCTAGACGGCGTCCACGCATATGTAGGTGCGGCGCCCTCCAGGTCACCTGTGCACCTGGCGTGCCTCCTCAGCACCCTGGGTGCACACGTGCGGGGGAGGGGCCGAGGTGCGTGGTCATGTGCCCACACCCTCTCCTGGGGACCTTATGTCTTCCCAGGTCAGTATGGTTTGAGCTTCCAAGTTTTAGTTCCTGGGTGATTTCAAATCGAGTTTATGTGACACCAGACTTCCTTCCCAAATGGGAGAGCTGATCTTGGGGACCAGGCCAGCGGCTTCCGCTGCAGAAAGTCGCGGGTCAGAAACTCACTAGATGCCACAGCTTGTTCACATCCAGGAGAAATGTGTGTGTGTGTGTGTGTGTGTGTGTGTGTGTGTGTGTGTGTGTTTGTATGTGTGGACATGAGCCCCCGTCCTGCTCCCTCTTCACTCTCAATGACACGGGTCCAGGGAGGAAACCGGTTCCCTGTGGCCTCAGCAGGAGACAGTTAAGACGATGAGGAGGCTCACTTTCTGGAAGCTCTTAAGAAAGGGTAGACTCCTGTTCTTAGCATGACCAGTGTAGGGACAGCTGGGGGAGGGAGAGGCCAAAGTCAGAAAACGCCAAAGACTGTGAATGGAAGGGGGGGAGTTCCGTGCCTGCCTCCACTCTCAGATGGGCATGTAACTTCCCACCAGGACAGCCAGAGGCATGGTGAGTGCGGCAGGGTTCCACCCATGCACAGCCCCACTGGGGACCTGTGCAAATCATGCTTTCAATGCAGTAATGGGACGCACTCTCAGGAGGCCCTGCTGTACGTTAAGTGCCCTTTGGGAATGACACCCCCACTTTGGTGGAGAGAGGCCGTGCGCAGGCCAGTGAGAGCAGGCTGTGGCATCAGGCATCTGGGTTCGAGGCAGCCTCGGCAGCTCCCAGCCGTTGAGCGGCGCTGGTTCCCAGGGGCCGGATGGAAGTAATGATAGAGGACACGTGGGCATGGTGTGTTGTGCGGATTCCATGGGCACCAGCCACTACCACCAATGCCCGGCTCCCTGCAGCTGCTGATGCTGGCCAGGCGTTCTGGGAAGTGCGCTGCGGCTCCTTATCTCGTGCAGTCTTCCCAGAAGTGCTCCTTCTTCCTGACTCATTCTCTTCATTGCTCTCCCTCCCTCTTTCATCCACGTTACGCTGTACCTGCCATTCAGACACATGTAGCTTGTTTGAACAAAAGGGGAAGATAATGGTTTCCACTCTCAGGGAACTCGCGGTCCAACAGCAGAAAACCAGAGTGGATGGTTTTGGCTTCCATCTCCTCCTTCGCTGGTAAACTGTCCCCTACACATCACTCTCTCCAGGGTCTTTGGATAACCACCCATGCCCTTGGTCGGTGAGTCGTGGGGCCCTCTTTGCTCAGGCTGTTCAGAACTCCAGAACCTTCTGGCCTTTCATAGTCACTTCCATTCCTGGGTACTTTAGTGGGGGGAGGAGTATCTTCCAAAAGAAGCCGGGGTAGGTCCAGCCCACTGAGGTGGCCCTTAGTTGTAAATCGTGGGATGCCTTTTAAAATAATTTAGCTAAGAAGATCATGAAGCTCTTTGGGGCCACATTTCCGCTAACCCCAATGAGAATTGAAGGGAGGTACCACCAGAGAATTCCCTTTTGTGATTTGCCTTCCCTGCCACTGGGTGTCACTGTTCTACGTAAATAAAAGGGGACCTCATTGGCCTTGGCACTGTGCAGCCTGGCCTCGGGTTCAGGGGCCCGAGCAGGTTTAGATAGGTCCTTGTTCTGAAGGTGCCAGGAGACTGTGGCTGCCACCTCCCGACCGGCCTCGGCACAGGAGCTGGCCACGCGGAGAAGCCTCGGAGATGAAAGCAGCTGGCACGTGCCAGTTCCTTACTCTGTAGATGCCTCTTTGGTATTGATCCCTTAGAACAGACTCTGAGAGGTGACCCCCTGGGAACAAGGGTAATGTAGTTATGGCATGTATTATTTATGTATCTGGTGTGTCAGGACGTCATACGGGAAACAAGCAGGTCTCACAGGGAAGGCTGCTTGCCCTCTACCCGGGACCTTCCTCTCTTTGAGAGACAAAGGAAATCATAAGTCCACAGTCAGAAATAAAATAGGACATTATCCACTGGCCCCTCCCTTCTGCCATTTCAAAAGAAATTTTCCAGAATTTTCTCCCTGTAGGACAATCAGTAGTGGTTTCTCACTGGTCTGAGGAGTTGTCATCAAAATGAAACACTGCCTCCCTCATCCACAGTGGCGGCCGCGTCTGATCCGATGGCCTCTGAGCCCTCGTTGGGTTATTCGCACGCTTTTTTCTGACAAGGAGCTATCGTGTCACATTGAAGTGTTCACTGACATGTGGGGCCTGGACGACTGCAGTGGTCAGTCAACTGCTGCTCCTCACTTTGGTTCATGACGGGGATGGGGGTGAGGGTCTGGATGTCAAGCACCAGACGGGATGGGACGGGACAGAAGAGCGAGGGGAGAAGCCAACACAGAACGCTTTCTCACGGAGCTTCTGCCCCGGGAGCCAGGGAGCAGTCCAGCATGCCGCGGCACAGTGTCACCCACACGGCGTGCTGCCCAGCTCACCAGCGTGCTCCGCCTGCTTGATCTCTTACGACCAGTGGCGTCTTGGTCGTGGTCACTTTGCTTTCCTCCTGTGACTCGCAGGCCTGGCGTGGTGTGATGGAGCAGGCTCCAGTTCAGAATCCCCTCCACCGCCTTTCCCCGAAATGCCCTAAAAATACTTCTGGAGGCCTTTGCTGCAGAAAGTGGACAGGGAGTATGGGTGTGGCACGAGGAACCTGAGATTGGTGTAGGGTTCCTTGGAGCCATTTTGAGAAGCAATATGTGACATTCCAGAAGTTTCCCCCCATACTGTGGATCTGCGAGGTCAGCATGATATCATGACTGCTCCACTAGAGAGTGTTTTGATGTTCTATCAGATAATTTCCATTTTTTATTTTGCTTCCAACATCCAATAAATTGCTGGCCACCGTGTGACTTCCAGGCTCGCCAGGCCTCCACGTAGAGTCCTCATGTGCCATCACATTATGATGATGAAGATAATGTAATGTCAGCTTCCTGGAATAGAGAAGTGATTTTTTCCATAAAGGGCATTTTTAAATGGCTCATTAAGCCATTTTATGAGCACCCTAATGCTTTGAGCACTGTGAAGAAATAATGTACCAACTTATTGGGGCCAAAATGGATTCAGAAAAGGACTTCATCACCTATGGAATATTCTCTTATAAGGCATTACACGTCCTAACAGCCTGGATCAAATCAACACCGCCGAGTTTGTGTCTGCAGACAGCACCCGTGTAAATAGCACACTTGGGTGAGCCTGCAGTGCAGCCCCAGCCCACAGGCCGCCATGGGCAAGCAGCCCCCTTGTCTCACACAGAGAGCCTCTTCATGGCTAAATGAAACCCAGCATTTCATTCTCCTGACATCTTATTCCTTCACCTTTAATTCACAACCTGGGCCACCGGGGGAGCGTTCTGTATCAGAGAGCAGCCTTCAGGGTGGTCTCGGTTGTCCTCCGGTCTGAGTTCCTGGAGCAGGGGGGTGTCAGGCAGACACGGGCCTTCCTCAGGGTTTCACTCAGTGGGTTTCCCCACTCCGACAGTCTTAGACCTAGAGCTGCAACGAAGAGGCAGGACTGTCCGCAGACAAGCGTTCTCAGCGCGTTCCCACAGAGGCTCGTCAGCGGTGCGCGTTGTGAGGGCCAAGGGTGGAGCTGTTTGCAGACGGCGGGGTTCTTGAATACTCAGTACCATCCGGCCTAGCTCGCCACGGCAGGAACCGTATTGGCGATGTGTTGGCGCCCACGTGGGAGTCAATGGCTCTGTGACATTTGGACTGGGCATCATCTGGCACGTCCAGCCGCAGAGCTGCCCTTTCCCCGTGGCCGGGCGGCAGCCCAAGCAGGGTGCTTTTGCTGAAGGAAAGGTCAGCTCACGGAGTGGAAGCTTTGGCTTAAGCGTGGGGATTACACAGGGCCCCACAAACCTCTCCTGCGAGGTTCAGTGGAACGCTTGCTGTATTGGTGTAGACATCTTCCGAAAGATCCGAGTTTACGCTGAGAGAAACTCGGATAATTGACACACTGAAACAGTGTGGGCTTTTCCCTGTCTGCTTTCAAACGCTTCGTACAGACTCCCGTTATTGGGCGTCTCGGTAGCATGGAGCTGCTCCATCCCTCTCCCGCCAAGGGCAGGAACACGTCTTCACCCTTTTATCCCCAGAATCGGAGGCCTGGACTAACACATTTTCAGATACCCAGAGAGCAAAATGGGGCAGCCCCGGTGACTTCCTCCGTGTGTGCGCTGTGTCAATCCCATTATTAGGGAGTCGTCAAAATACAGTCCTGCCACCAGCACCCAGCAGTCAGGACCTGTGGGATGAACAGCTGTTTTGAACTAGGGAGTGAGGGTTTGGGGGAGGGGGCTGAGTACCTCTCACAGGCCCTGCCTTTGGGGGTTCTGTCAGTGTTTCCCTAGGGGATGCGGCGGGGGGAGGGGGATGCGCTGGCTCCTCTGCTTAGAGCCCAGTGATGCTGAACAAGTCGTGTCGACTCCAAAGCCTTAGATTCCTCATCTACAAAAGGGAGTTAATGAAGGTACCTACCTCTGAAGTACAGATGTAACGAAATTGAGAAAAGAAGGAGATAAGCAGCAGGAGTGGGGACTAGAAGTAGGGCTTCCCTACACTGCCACACATAACCTCCATTCATCCCTCCTGTAGGACCCTGTCTTCTTGGAAAATGAATGCTTGTTCGGCTCATCTGTTGCTTCCTGTGAGCTACCCCAAAATGTGGTGGTTTCAAACAGCAACTTGTTATTATTTTTCATAGCCTGGGGGTCACTGTAGCTCCGCTGGGCAGTTCTCCTTTGTGGCTTCCAGAGCAGAGCAGTTCCAGGGAGGACTTGCAGGAGCCCCTTCCTCCCGGGGCTGACACTGTCCTGCCCGGGTCTCTCTGTATCCTTGGGGTTTTCAGGGTCTCCAGGAAGTTGTCTTTGGACAAGGCAGCTACTTTCCCATGGGGAGCAGTCCTAAGAGTGAACATCGGAAAGATCCAGAGGAAGCCACCAGGCTGCTGTAACCCGCCTCCGCCTGAGCCCCTTCACAGCATCCCACTGGTCAAAATGGACCCCAGGGCCGGTCTGGGTGCGGAGGAGGGAGCTATGTTAGGGCTGGATCCTGGGAGGCAGGCTCCCTGGGGAAGGAGGGGCAGAAGGCTGTCTTCACAGAGGCCACCAGAGTGAGCCCAGCAACTCTGGAGAAGAACCTGGAAATGAAATGGTGAGGGATCTGTCTACCGATCATCTGCACGAAGCAGCTGTAATCAGCGTCCAGCTTTCTGCCAGGGCTGCCGTGAGTCCTGGCACCGATGTGGCAGCAGCCTAGTTATTGGGCGTGTCCGGGATGCAGAATCAGAACCGGGCCTAGTCCATGGCCATCTGCTGTGACGAGGCTTGCACTTCATTCTGCTGGGCTTTGATTGGCTTCTCCCCTCACATTGGTCCAGCTGCCTGATTTGTGTCCTGGGTTCTTGAAATGGACCATGTTTTGCTTCACTTTAAGCTTCCTGCTGTGTTCCTGAGCTGATCTGCAGATGAATTAAATAGGAATTACTGGTGAGAACAGGCCGAATCCCCAAGGGCCGTGCCATTCTCCCTGAGCGTATCGGTTTTAATGCTCCGAGATCCCTCTATGCTTTTGCAAAGATATATTTATAGACTCATTGGTTATTAAATACAGTTGGGACCATGCCTTCATTCAATTACAAATTCATGTTTATTCATTCAGAAATTATTTGCTGAGTGCCCCTGAGTCTGAAGTTTTATTTTATTTTACATACATCTTGGCCTTTCTTCTGGATGTGCTCATGTAGTTGCCTCATTCTTTTAATTTGCTATGTGAGGTGATTTATCTAGTCATTCTTTTTGTGGTGCTCCTGGAGCACTCTTTTTTTAAAAAAATATATTTTTATTGATTTCAGAGAGGAAGGGAGAGGGACAGAAATGGAAACATCAACGACGAGAGGGAATCATTGATTGGCTGCCTCCTGCACACCCCAACCTGGGGAGCATGCCCGTAACCTGGGCGTGTGCCCTGACTGGGAATCAAACTGACCTTCTGGTTCGAAGGCATTCATGGAGCAATCTTAATGTTTGACATTACAAAACCCAGCAGAGGCTCTCCTTGTGTCTGAGCACACCCATGCGTTTGTTTTTCTTCTGTGAGAGAATCTAAGAAGTGGAAATGCTGGGTTGAAGAGAAGGCCGAGTGTCCAGATGCGCATGCTTCCCACACATTAGTCACTTAGTGGTCGGCTTAGTTATCAGGCCCACTTGTGCTTGTATTCAAGTGACCCTTGTTTTACTTAATAATGACCCAAAGTCATTCACCTAACTTTTACTACAGTGCATTGCTGCAATTGCTCTATTTGATTAGTTAATAAACTTTATCAATAAAAACAGCGATTAAACTTTAAAGGAAACTAAACTTTACCAATGGTATGAATACATAGGAAAAAACAGTACTAGCCGAGGTTTCAGCCATGAACTGGTGGTATTGGTATGTATCTCCCATGGATAAAGGGGGGCTCCTATATATTTAGGTGCCCCAATTTTGGGTGCGTATTATTTATAATTGATTTATCTTCCTGTTGAATTGAACCTTTTGTAATTACATAATGACTTCTTTGTCTCTAGAGTTTGGGACTTATGTATTTTGTCTGATAGAAGTGTAGTTACTCCTGCTTTCTTTTATTCTGTTTGCATGGTAGCTCCTTTTTTGTCTGTCAACATATGCATACTGTAAGTCCTTTAGGAATCTCTGACAGATAGCGCATTGCTGGCTCATGGTTTTTCATACCTTCATCCCTCTGTGTCTGATGGGGAGTTTAATCCATTTACATTTAAGGTGATCATGGAAAGGAAATGACTGTTGTCATTTAATTGTTTTCTGTCTGTTTTGCAGTTACTTTGTTCTCTCCAGCTATTGCTATCTTCCTTTGTTACTTGATTTCATTTTCAGTGTTTTCCTTTGATTCTTTTGTGTGTGTGTGTGTGTGTGTGTGTGTGTGTGTGTGTGTGTGTTTAATGTATCCATTACAGGTTTTTTTTTCCCCTTTGTGGTCAGTGCAAGGATTGCATAAAATATATTGTATTTATAACATCTGTTATAAGTTGGTTATACATTAATGTCAGTTACACACAAAAATGCTGCGCTTTTACTCCCCTCTTTGTGTTCTCGTCATCAGAGTTTGCTTCTTTTTATGTTGTGTTTTTTTTTTTAATCTTTTAATTTTTATATTAAGGGTAAATAGAATTTATGCACCATTTACAGTATAAGTTTATTCTGCATTTGTCTATATTTTACCATTACAGTTGAGATTATGCTTTCATATACTTTCACATTACTGTTTAGCATGTTTCAATTTAAGAACTCCTTATAGCATTTTTTGAGAGGCAAATCTATTGGTGACACCATTCCTAATTTGTTTAATTGAGAAGGACTTTATCTCTCCATTTTTAAAGGATTGAATTGCCGAGTAGAGTATTCTTGGTTGGCAATATTTTTCTTACATTTAGCATATCATTTCTTTCCTGGTCAAAGGTTCTGCTGAGAAATCCTCTGATAATTTGATGGGGGTTCCCTTATGTGTGATGAGTCATTTTTCTCATTCTGTTTTCAAAATTCTCTCTTTGACCTTGGCTTTTGACAATTCGACTATAATGTGTGTCAGTGCAGTCTTCTTTATGCTCTTCCTCTTTGGAGTCTTTCGAGCTCCATGAGTCTGGTTCATTTCTCTCCCAAGATGTGGGAGGTTTTCACTCATTCTCTTCTCAGCAAAGCCTGTGTGTCTGCAGTGGTGGTGAGGGCTGCTGGGACCCTCAGTAGTGAAAGTTGTTGGGCTTCCAACTTTCCCCATCGGGGCCACGTTGTGTCTTGACACAGAGCTGAGCCAGGCCAATCTGATGCAAGTAAAATGCTCCCTCCACTTTTCTGTGTGGCCATCTTTGGTGTTTTGTGTTCCAGGGTTTCTGTTTTGCCTACTTCACTCCGGGGTAGCTGTTAAATTACTATCTTTGGGGGACCTCCTTGCTATGGTTGCTTTCTGGGGAGTAAGATTTCTCAATATCATACTTAAACTTTTCATTTGTTTCTGTATTGTCTGTTCTATTTCACTAATTCATCTCTCTATCAGAACCATATTGTTTTTATTTATTAATTTTTAAAAATATATTTTATTGACTTTTTACAGAGCGAAAGGGAGAGGGATAGAAAGTCAGAAACATTGATCAGCTGCCTCTTGCACGCCCCGCTCTGGGGATATGCCCACAGCCAAGGTACATGCCCTTGACCGGAATCAAACCCGGGACCCTTCAGTCTGCAGTCCGACGCTCTATCTGCTGAGCCAAACCAGTCTCGGCTATTTATTAATTTTTAAATTACCATTATTGCTGAAAGTATTGCAGATGTCCCCCTTTTTCCCCCATTGATCTCCTCCACCCAGCACACCTCCAGGCCTTCAACACATTATCTTCTGTGTCCATGGGTTATGCATATATGCCTATAAGTGACTCAATTAATCTCCTCCCGCCCTCTTCCCTCTGAGATTTATCCGTCTGTTTCATGCTGTTGTGTCTCTGGAGCTATTTACTGCAGCTTCTTGTGTATGCCAGTGCTATTTTTTTGGTGTGGCAAATATCCCTGACCGTTCTTCCCTCCAACACCAGATATTTTGTTTTGGCATATTCTCACATGTTCACTTTTCAGATAAAATCATATTGAAGTTTTTCATGGGATTGCATTGAAATAATACCAGTAGATTGATCAATAAAAGAAATGAAATAAAACATTAATACTTAATATTTTAAGTATTTTTAAATGTATTTCAGTTAAACTATAATTTTTCTTACATCTTCTGAATTTTAGTTATGTTTCTAACTGGGCCTTTTTTACTAATGTTATAATATATCATTATAATTGGGATTGTTTCCTGCTGTAAATTCTTATTGGTGTTTAGGGGAGCTATTAATTTTTGTTTGCAGTTGGCCACCTTTATAATGTTCTCCTTAAAAATTAATAACATTCTTATTAAGAAAATTAACTTGATTTTAGCAGAGTTACTTTTAGGTCAGGAATTAAAACACATCAAGTAATGATAATTTGTGGAATTCTTTATAATTTTGACTCTTGACTTTTTTTTTTTTCCTTTTAGACTGAATGTGATGTCTAGAATATCCAGAACAGTTGTGAATAATAACAATGATAATAAACTGTTATATTTAATCCTTTATTCTAATTGGAATACCTATAATGTTTCACTCCTAAATTTCTGGTGATTACCCTTTATCAGATGAATTAAAGTCTCCTATTTCGTGCTTGCTGTGAATTTTTCTGGAAATTTAGTTAGATATTTATCAAAATTATTAGCATGCATTTGGGTCATTATACAGGGTCTCTCCTTTGTTTTATGAAGGTGGGCTACTTCCAGAAATTCTAATGATGAACCGTCATAGTATTCTTGATAAACCATCATACCTTCTTGAATTTATTTACAATCTTCCTTATATTTTCATACAAGTATTTAGTTATAAATTTTCTTCATTCCATAATTTAGATATGTAGTGGTCTAGTTATTGTTCATTTCTAAACAGGTCATAATTTCAGTTTTGAATTTCTAAATATATTTGAGAAAATAGTTTAAAATCTAAAAATGCATAGTTTTGTGATAATGTCACTTACTTTTATTTTTTTGCCACTTATTAATACTTTGAAATTTATTACATTAATTGTTCTATACAACAACCCTCTTGCAGTCTGGGGCTCTCGCAGTCCAGGACCCCTCGCTTCTTACCGCCCACCTGCAGGGGAGGCGAGAGAGGCTCCCGCCACTGCTGCTGTGCTCTCCAGCTGTGAGCCTGGCTTCTGGCTGAGTGGTGCTCCCCCTGTGGGAGTGCACTGACTACCACGGGGCAGTTCCTGCATTGAGCATCTGCCCCTAGTGGTCAGTGCATGTCATAGCGACTGGTCATCTGATCAGTTTGCTATTACACTTTTATTATATAGGATTATTATATAGGACTAGAGCCTGATGCACAAAATTCGTGCAATGGGTTCAGCCCTCACAGCCCCAGCTTTGTCCAGAAGGACATCCAGAAGGTCATTTGGCTGTCTGGTCTAATTAGCATGTTATACTTTTATTATTATAGATAAGCATGTATATGAACATATCTGTTTACTCAGGCTTGTTAGTTGTAATCATTGAAGTCCTTTCTGTATTTTACTTCGATCTGTGAGCATCTGAGCAGGAAGTATGTCACTCCCTCAGAATTCTGAATATCTTTGATGCGTTTATTTTGAAGTTCTGTTGTTTGGTACATAACTTTTTATGATATAGGTTCTTATTGATCACCTTTTATCAATAAAATATTCTTCAGTGTCCCTTATGATGTCTCTTGCCTTTACTTCTATTTTTTTCTGATGTTTAAATTACTAATTCCATTTCCCCCCACACTTGACTGGCATTTTGTCCTTTTATTTAATTTACAATTTTTAAAAATTTACTATGTTCCAGAAGCATGTCCTGTAATGAGCATACAGATAATTATTTTTTTAACTCTCACTTGTGGCATCAGGAATTTGAAACTTCAGTGTGGGCTCAGAATCCGCCACATCTTGACTGCCTTGACCTTGACAAATTCTCCCCAACCTCTGAGAAGATATTCAAATAGCAGCTCCCAGGTGATATCTTCCCAGAAATTCCTAGCCTTGAAAATAAACGGATCTCCCCTGTTTCGAAGTCACATTTAATTTCTAGCTCTTAGCACATTTAAAGTGTTTGCTGGACTATTTTTCTTCAGGATCCATGAAAAAGAAAACAAAATTCTCATTCTTTGCACTTTAACCACCCTGCTCCCCATGCCTTGCAAATAAAGCAAAAAAAAAAAAAAAAAAAAGACTTCTGCTGTTCTTGGTTCTGCACCCCCTGCAGAGACCTGGGGTCCCCTGCGGAGACCTTCTGCACACAGAAGGATTTCAAAGTGAAGATAGAGACAGTGTGTCGCATAGAGGCGCAAAGGCAGGAAGGCAGTGGCCTATTTGAGCCTTTACTAGGAGGTCCTTGTGGTTAAAAACTACTTTGCATCCAGAAGGGAGCAGACAGTGGTGGTAGGTGAGGGTGAAAAAGCAGCAGATTTTCACGTGGAAATAGTCCTCATTATACGATGAGGAAATGCAGACTTAAGGAGGCTCACACGTCCTCTCGGGTCACAGAGATGGTAAGTGATGGAGCAGAGACTCACGGAGCAGAGGTGGTGTGAGTCCAGAGGCCATTCTTCCCCTTAGGTCTTGAGGGCAGCCTCCTCATGGCACATCCCACAGGACCCCACTTGAGATATTCACATTTTAAAGAAAAAGAGTAGGGAGACTAAGCTATTTTTATGTAATTAATACAGCTCAGATGTGGAATCTGTGGCTACATCCACTTTTTTGGCCAAGGTGATGGGCAGACCTGAGAGAGGAGACATGGGACCAAGCCCCAAACCAGCCAGCCCATAGTGGGCACTGAGTAGGAACAAGAAATAAGTCAGCTCTTTGAGATGCTATTATTGTTGTTGTTGTTGTTTCCATGCTGATATGCTGACAATGAATTTTGGTAAATGAAGGACAAAAATGGTTCAGATTCCATGTGAGAACCAAGAATAGGCCAACCAATACACCAGCCATAAAAATTACATATTGCTTTGGACAAAAATATCTACCAATCATCAGGGACTTACGAGGAAATACATACTGCCTTTTATGTGTTAGGTGTTTGTATGGGGAGCAGGATAGCATCATCACAGGCTGTCCCAAAGATGACAATTCTGATGGTAATGAGAGGGGCCCATCTTTACAAATGGGTGTGTAGCAACAGATTCCACATCTGAGCTGCATTAATTACACCAAAATATAATTCATACTGAGTCCCATCATTCCTTTCTTTTTAAAGACACTTTTTGAACTCCCAGCATTGACTCCCTGCTCATCAGTGTGTGAGGCGTATGAGGAGGAAGCAGTCTAACGTCGCAGATCTCAGTAGGGGAAAAGGATCAACTCACGGCCGCGCCTGTGAACCTGGGGCTGTCACGGCCTTTGGTTCTGCTGAGGCCAATCTGATGAGCAGAAACGTCGCTGGCTGTGACTCTAGTCTGAATATTTTGTGCCCTCAGAACATCAGCCTTTCACTCCATGATAGTCTGGGGTTCCGAAAACACTCTCATGTGCAACTTCTTTTCATTTTATTTCTTAAATAATCATACAGTGAAAATCACTTTTTTTTATCACACAGTTCTGTGAATGTTCACACTTGTAAAGATTCAGGTAACCTCCACCACCATTAATATTCAGGACAGTTGACCCCCCTCCCAGGACACTCTTCTGTCTTCTTGGTTAGCCACACCCTCGCCCCACCCTTTCCCTGGGCAGCCACTGAGCTGCTCTCCATTTCTGGGGTCCAGTCTGTTTTAAAAAAGTCATATAAATGGAGTCATGCCATAGATAACCTTTGACACTGGTTTCTTTCACTCAGTGTAAATGTCACTGAGACCAAACCAAGTCTTTGTGCACAGTGACAGAGCACTCTCTGTGTTAGTGCATAATTATTTAATAATTTATTGTTGAATATTATTATTGGTTGAATTATGTCCCCCAAAATATTGGTTTAAGACTTGTAGCCCAAGACATCCCCAAGTGACCTTACTGGGAAACAGGATCATTGCAGACTCGATTGGCTACGATGAGGTCATGGTGGAGTGGAGGGGGTCCTTAATCCCATGGGACTGGTGTCCTTGCAGAAGAGCAGAGATGCAGAGAGGAGAATGCCATGTGGAGACCCAGGTGCAGGGAGAGGCAGTTAGGAGAAGACAGAGGCAGGGATTCAAGAGGCTTTCCAGGCCCAAGAACTCTGGGACCCCCAGAAGCCAGGCAGACACAGAGGGGCGGCTGCCCCTAGGCCTCAGCGGAGCTGGCCCTGTGCACCTTGGTGTGGACTCCTGGCCTCAGATCTGGGAGATGACAACTTTTGTTGTTTGAAGCCATTCAATTTGTGGTGCTTTGTTATGGCAGCCCCCGGATAGGAGTGCAAGTCGAACTGCTAAAAATTCTTCCCCTTTCCTATCAGCAGAAGATGGCCTAGAAGACATAAGGGCAAATACAGTGGGAAGAGACGGGGTAGCTCATGGGATTAAAGCTCACTCTGGAAGAAAGTGTCGCAGACAGAAGGAAGGGAACTCAGAGGGCCTGGGGCCTGGGTACAGAAACGAATTGCGGGCTCTTCTTGGTGCTGCTACAATGACTCCCCTCAGCTTCTGAGTCCAAACCCTTTTCTCTGATTACTAGGAAACTTGAATATTTCTACACAGAGTTCCACCTAATTATACTTTAAAAAATTTTTAAATTCTTTATTGGTGTGAGTGCCCATCTCCCCTTCTCCCCCCCCCCCACCCTCCCCGGCCGCTCCCCAACTACACCATACACAAAATAAACTCAAAATGGATAAAGGACTTAAATTTAAGATGGGAAACCATAAAATTCTTAGAAGAATCTATAGGCAGCAAAATATTTTTATTTTTTCTGAGTAATCTTTTTCTTTAAAAATTTATTGCAGGAGTTTTAGAAATATTCTAAATTTTAAGTCTGTTTCTGTTATGTCTCCTAAAATGTTACTTGTCTTGTGCTAATTTTATCATTTCCTTCAGAGTGTTTAGTCAAATGAATGTCAAACAAGGTAAAATCATTTCATTTTTTTCTTAATTGATTTTTTCTTTTGTTTATTGCTTAACATTTTCTCATTAAGATTATGAAAGTATTATCTTAGATTGTCCTCTAACTTAATTTTTAATATCCAAGTGTTTAGTTATTCTGCAATTTTATTTTGTGTGTGATATGTGAAGGATGAAGATCTTTAAAATTTTCTAAATGGAGAGCCACCAGTTTTTGAAGTCAATCCTATACATGTTCTCTGATTTCCAGTGCCGCTGTCAAGGTATACAAATTTCTCTTCAACTCACAGATACACTTCTGGGCAGGCTTCGTTAACAATGCGCTTGTTAAGTTTCTATAGCTTCCTAACATTTTTTTGATGCAGACAGAGCACATGTTCCTCAATAATTTTTTATAGAACTTTTTTGATTTTAAAAAATATTTACTTTAAAAATAGCTTGCCAGTTTTGATAAGAATACATTTAAGGATATACTTAGTAGAACACTGAATTTATAGTATATTTCAGGCGGGGGCGGGGGAGATTGGAAATATTTGGCTTTTTTAATTATTCAGGTATTTTTTAGAGATACTTCCATAAATTTGTAGAATCCTATTGAATAAAAGCATAATATGCAAATTGTCCCTCAACCAGAGTTCTTCTGGGAATTCGGCCGGGGGCAGAGCCAGCCAGGGCCAGGGAGGGAGTACCAGCCAGCTGCCACCAACCACTAGGGATCCCACCAGTGTATGAATTCCATGCACTGAGCCTCTAGTTTTCTTTATGATCTTCTTGCCCATTTATTTCTGTTTATCTCATTTTTTTGGAGAAGGGAGATCTTTTCATTAATCCTGTTAATTCACTGTTGTTCAGTTACAGGACATGAAACAACATTTGTGTATTTATTAGGTACCAGGCCACCTAATTGGATTGTATTATAAATTAATAGTTTTTTAGTTGGTTTTCTTCATTTTTCCTGTTAATTAATCTTATCTTCCAGGAATAGTGACTGTTCAGCATTTCTTTTCCAGTATTTTCTCTCCTTTACATTGCATTCACTCAAATTCTAGAATAATGATATGGGTGAATGTGATACTAGGAATTTGTCTTTTCCTGACTTTATTGGGAATTTTTTTAATGTTGGCACTTATTTTAAAGTTTTGGTAGATACAGTTTCTTGAGTCGAGAAGTAGTTTTTCCAAGAATGTTTATGTAAAAAAATGGCTGAAACGTATAAAATACTTTTCCAGTGTCCACTGGCATAATAAAATATATTTGTTCTTACTCTGTAATGTAGCTAATTATATGACTAGAAACCCCAGAGTTTATCAGTTCTTTAATTCTTTGCCTTTGCCATGCTTTGTAATTTTAGATTGAAAGTTGAACCTGGTATATTGGGTAATTGGAATATGAGGCGAACAGCCCATCAGTGTGAAGTTTCCTGTTAGTGGGCTGGGATGTGTTTGTATTTGCTGCCAGGGATTTTCCCTTTCTACAGGGAGGGAAGGAACCCTTCCCCCAGGGGGGGTAAAGCTCAGATGGGGTCTCATCCTCCGGAGGCTGGTCCTCTGTCGTGGATGGAGGATGCTCTGACTTACTCTGCAATGGTGGCTCTCGCCTCCCCTCTCCTCCACCAGAGCCACGGCCCACCATTGCTCTCCCCGGTGAGAACACATGTCTGTGCTTCTCTGGACCTTGCCAAACGTTTTCACCAGCAATACGTTCTGCAGATAATTCCAAACCACTTGATAAAAATCCAGCCGATGTTTTGTGACCACAGAAATTTTCATGTGAGGGCATTCGCTTTGGTTTTTGCATTTTGGCTTCTGCAGGTAATTCTGCATTGTTGAACCTCACACATGTTCTGTGTGTGGGTGCTCCTGTTACCGCTGGGGAGACTCCCAGGCATGGAAGTTCTGAGTGGGAAGGTCTTTGTGTTTTTTATTTGAAAGCTGTTTCCAGTTTGCTTTCAGTGGCATGTCGTATAGAGTAGTGGTTTAAAGCATTTGCATTTTCCTCCGTGGTTACTGGTCTACTCCAGTTTTCCACCTCTTCTTGTGTCAACTTCATAAATCATGTTTCCCAGGAAGTCATTCATTTGGCATGGGGTTTCAAGATCGGTGACATAAAGTTTACATTGTGTCTCATGTGATCTTAAACGTGCTCCCCGACCTGTGGAGCCTTGAGCTGTGTGCCTCCGCTCTTTGTCTAGCTGCCCTCCATGTGACACCACATTAACTTAAGAATGTCTAGGCCTTGCCATTTTTGCATTTTTTACTTTGGGTTTGGAATGAGTTGCCACTCTTCTCTCCATGGCAGTCATCCTCTGCCATGTGAGGCTCACCCTCTCTCCCCCTCCCCTCTGTAGATCTGGCGTATTCCCTTGGCTACTATGAATTTATTCTTATCTTTGAAAAAGTGTTTTGTCATTTCTTGGGAGGGAGAAAGCAGATACTTGTTCTAAAATCTTATGGTTCAGTCTTCTCTCCTGTGCTTCTGATGGACCAGCACCTTTTACACAGTGGCTTGGAGAGACCGGAGTTGTGCACCCTGCAGAGGCCTTGACAGATCCCTACGGAGGATGGTGACACACAGAAGTGAGGCAAAGGCATGAGCTGCTCACTGAACTACTCCACGCGTGTTAGCTCACTTAGCTCCCACAGCTGGACTGAAAGGTAGTTCCACTATCACATCCATTAGGTAACAGAGGAAATCAGGGCTCAGAGAGGGAAGCCAGCTGCACTCACCTAAGAAGTTCAGGGTCAGGGCTCAAAAGCAGTTTTCCTGATGTGTCCGTGAGCTGCTTTCCTTTGAGCACCTGAGTTTTATTTCTCTGTCCACGTCCCATCAACCCACAGAATCACCAGGTCCAGCTGTGTGGCTGCCCCTGGGAAAATCTGCCCTCACGGCCCAGACTTTTGAGCTCCGTGTTTTGATAATACCCCATGGTACAACTCACGTCTTGAGCAGGAAAAATTACAGAAACGGAAATAGTCACCGGCCTGTGATCTTCCAGCCCATCTCACTGAGTGGGAGGGTGCTGCTGATCGAGTGACACCCCCTCCAGCCCATCTCACTGAGTGGGAGGGTGCTGTTGATCGAGTGACACCCCCCCAGCCCATCTCACTGAGTGGGAGGGTGCTGCTGATCGAGTGACACCCCCCCCCCCCAGCCCATCTCACTGGGTGGGAGGGTGCTGCTGATCGAGTGACACCCACCACCCCCCAGCCCATCTCACTGAGTGGGAGGGTGCTGCTGATCGAGTGACACACCCTCCCAGCCCATCTCACTGGGTGGGAGGGTGCTGCTGATCGAGTGACACCCCCTCCAGCCCATCTCACTGAGTGGGAGGGTGCTGCTGATCGAGTGACACCCCCCCCAGCTCATCTCACTGAGTGGGAGGGTGCTGCTGATCGAGTGACACCCCCCACCCCCCAGCCCATCTCACTGAGTGGGAGGGTGCTGTTGATCGAGTGACACGCCCCCCCAGCCCATCTCACTGGTGGATGCTGCTGATCGAGTGACACGCCCCCAGCCCATCTCACTGAGTGGGAGGGTGCTGCTGATCGAGTGACACCCCCCCAGCCCATCTCACTGAGTGGGAGGGTGCTGCTGATCGAGTGACACCCCCCCAGCCCATCTCACTGAGTGGGAGGGTGCTGCTGATCGAGTGACACCACCCCAGCCCATCTCACTGAGTGGGAGGGTGCTGCTGATCGAGTGACACCCCCCACCCCCCAGCCCATCTCACTGAGTGGGAGGGTGCTGATCGAGTGACACCCCCCACCCCCCAGCCCATCTCATTGAGTGGGAGGGTGCTGATCGAGTGACCCCCCAGCCTAATGGTCAGCAAACTCATTGGTCAAGAGAGCCAAATAGCAACAGTACAACGATTGAAATTTCTTTTTTAAACTTTAAACTTCTTCTAGTGCCAATTCTCAAAATAGACTCGCCCAGGCCGTGGTATTTTGAGGAAGAGCCACACTCAAGGGGCCAAAGAGCTGCATGTGGCTCGCAAGTCAGTTTGCCGACCATTGCCCCAGCCCATCTCACTGGTGGGTGATGCTGGTCAGTTGCGGCTGTGTACCACAGGGCTTGAGCTGCGTGGGGAGCATCTGTTGGCCTGGTGTTGGACATTGGGTGTCTATAGCTGCGGTGTTGGTTCTCAGCCCAGGAATTCCCTGCCTGCAGCAGCCTCGTCAGGGCCCACCGTTCACCCTCGGCATCAGGTGAACCAGAGTGAACTCCCTCAGGTGGCAGGAACCAGAGTAGGTCCTGTTATTTAATAGGACGCCTGTTCACATTATTGTGATTATGACTTAAACAAGCATGCTTGAGCAGTTTTTCCTTTTTTGCTCTTAACATTTTTATTGTAAAACTAGAGGCCCGGTGCACGAAATTCATGCATGGGAATGGGTGTGCCCTCAACCCAGCCTGCATTCTCTCCAATTGGACATCCCTCTCACAATCCAGGACTGCTGGCTCCCAACTGCTCGCCTGCCTGCCTTCCTGATTACCCCTAACCATTTCTATCTGCCAGCCTGATCACCCCCTAATCACTCCCCTGCCAGCCTGGTCACCCCTAACTGCCCTCCCCTCCAGGCCTGCCCCCCCAACTGCTTTCCCCTGCAGGTCTGGGTCCCCCCAACTGCCCTTCCCTGCATGCCCAGTTATCTCCAACTTCTCTCCTCTTCCAGCTTGGTCACCCCTAACTACCTATCCCTGCAGGCTTGATCTCCCACAACTGCTCTCCCTTGCAGACTTGATCACCCACAACTGCCCTCCCTTGCAGGCCTTGTCCCTCCCAACTGCCCTCCCCTGAAAGCTTGATTGTCCACAACTGCCCTCCGTTACAGACCTGGTTCCTCCCAACTACCCTCCCCTGCTTGCCATCTTGTGGCGGCCATCTTGTGTCCACATAGGGTCAATCATTTTTTACCACATGGGGACAGCCATCTTGTGTGTTCGAATGATGGTCAATTTGCATATTATTCTTTTATTAAATATTAGGATTGATTAGATAGGATAGAGGCCTGGTGCACGGGTGAGGGCCGGCTAGTTTGCCCTAAAGGGTGTCCTGGATCAGGGTGGCAGTTCCTTTGGGGGGTGGGGCAGCCTGGGCGAGAAACCTGTGGTTGGTTGCAGGCCACAACCCAAGTGGAGGCCCTGGTATCTGGGATTTATTTATCTCATATAACTGAAACTTTGTAGGCTTGAGTGGAGGTAAGCCTCCTGCTCACTCCATGGCTGCAGCCATTTTTGTTGGGATTTATTTATCTTCTGTAATTGAAATTTTGTAGCCTTAAGCAGAGGCCAAGGCAGGCCAGGGCAAGCGAAAAGCTTGGCTTCCTCCATTGCCAGGGACACTCAAGCCTCCTGCTCTCTCCATGGCCACAGCCATCTTGGTTGGGCTAATTTGCATACTCACTCCTGATTGGCTGGTGTGTGTAGTGGAGGTACAGTCAATTTTAATATTACTCTTTTATTAGATAGGATAAAACATACTGAAAAGTACACCAAAAAGTATAGTGAATGATAGCAAAGCCCTTGCTCAGGTCAGGAGACTCTGCCCCTCAAACAGCCTGACGTGAATCTTACCACCTATCATTCTTAAACAATAGAGTTTAGCCAGTTTTTAAAATTTACATTAGTGAAATTATTCTAGACATATTACTTCACTCAGTGTTTTGTTTGCAAGAGCCACTCCCGTGGGGAGCTGTGGTTTGTTCCTTTTCGGCTCTGTGTGGTGTTCCTGGTGTGGCGTCGAGTATCAGCCACGTGTATCGTTTCCAGCTCATGCCCATGAAGGATGACGCAGCCGGAGAGAAACGCTCCCGTGTTTCTCCTGCAGGACGCACACAGACGCTTCCATGAGCAGACCCGTGCTGGTTCTTCCCTCGCCAAGCAACGCTCGATTTTCTGTGGAACAAATGGATGTTCCACAGTCAGTTCTGTTCTGCCGCTATTTGCCTGAAGTTAACATCAGAGCCAGGGTGCAGGGCTCAGCCCCACCAGACGGTCCACTTCAGACACTAGTCTGCGTCCCAGGCCCTGTGCTCCACTGGTGCATACCCCAGGGTGCCCATAGCCTCCTCTGTGGGTTTGGTGATTTAGTAGAACAGCTTGCAGCACTCAGGGAAGCGCTTACATGACTGGTTTATAATATAATAAAGCAAATATAAGGAGTACAGAGGAGCAGTGAGGTGAAGGAGGGGACAGGGCAGAGCCTGGAGCTGAGTGCAGGTGCCCCATCTGGTGGAGCTGGGTGCCAAGCTCCCAGCACTGGGATGTGTCCAACAGCCCTGAAGTCCCTAATTTCCAAGTTGCGAGATTTCTATGGGGGTTTCATCACTGAGGCACAACTGTTAACTCAGTCTCCAGTCCTTTCTCCTTCCAGGTGGTGCTGAAAGGTCGTAGCTTCTAACCAGCACTCTTCTTTCTGGTAACCAGCTGATAAAGATTTGGTTTTTCCCTTTTCTTTTTGTTTTCAGGGTCAAAATTATGCTTAGAGACTGTTTTTGTCTCTGCCAGCAATTTATTTAATAGAGGTTCGCTGTGGGAACTTCATCAGTCCGTAGCATATACACTATGTCCCTTAATAAGCCAATTAATAAATATTGTACTCCAAAGCAATGATGGATTAATTATGCTGTTGCTCTAGGCAAGGGGAGATGAAAGAAATAGAGTCACACTTTAATGGAGGTGGATCTTTGTGGAGAGCAGGCTCTGGGAGAGCCGGTTGACCCCAGGAGCTGGTCCCCCGCTGGCGGCACACAACAAAAGCCTCTGTAGCTGGAGAAGTGCTGGGAGGACAGCACTGCATGGCAGGCTGGTCCTCGGTGCCTCCCCAAGGCCTCCTCACAGCCTTCCCACGGCAGGAGCTAAAGCCCCCCGAAGGCTCCCCAGAGCTTTTAGGTCAGCAAAATGTCGCCTGGCTCCAGCTGAAACTCGTGATTGTCCTCATGCACTCTGGGGTTAGAGGCTGGATGTCCCCTGCCATCGCTGCTTCTCCATGCATGTATGGATCCATGCCCATTGATGGACGTCGCCCACAGGCCACCACATGCTTGCCAGTCACAGCAAATATGGCAAGATGGCATCCCGACAGAGCTTATAGGTGCATGAAAAGAGCTTCACAACGATTTGGGGAGTCTTTGTCATAAACAAATGGATTTAAACAATTTCATTTAAGTGATAAATAAGTGGACTCGAAATCATATCACACCAACAAGCAATGTGCTGGCACCAGCTGGCGTTCTACGTCTAACCCAGGCCTGACCCTGTGCCCTTGAATAGATTCCACAGGGTCAGGGCTGAGTCCCAGGAGCCAGCCCCTGCCACTGCTACTGCCACTGCAGATGCCAGTTGCAAGCCCAGTTGGCACCTGTGCTTCTGACCTCCGGGGAACAGATTGGAGGTCCGCACCATGCCCTCCACACCCTCCTTGGGTTTGGCTACTTCGCGAGAGCAGCTCCCACACTCAGGAAGCCTGATGCTCACTAGATTATGGGTTTATCACAAAGGGTCTTAAAGGCTAGGGATCTGCAACCGTTTGAAGAGACACTTGGGACAAGGTACTGAGAAGGGGTGTCCGCAGTCTCCGTGCCACTATCCACTGCCCATCAACCTCGAAGCTCCTTCAAGCCTGCCCTTATGAAGTTTTATGATGGCTTCATGCCCTAGCATGCTTGATTAAATCATGGCCATTGGCAATTCAACCTCCATCTCCTCCTCTCATTTGAGGGCTGAAGGTAAGGGGAGGGCTGGGACTAAAAGTTTCAACCTTCCAATCAAATGATTGGTCCTCCTGACAACCAGCCCCGCCCTTAGGTGAAATCCCAAAGTCACCTCATTAAAATAGCAGAGAACACCTGGGTTGCTCTCAGGGCTTAGGGAATCCCAAGGGCTTAGGAGCCCTGTGCCCTAAATCATCAGAGGCCAAATCTTTATTTCTTACTATCAATCACAGTATCTCGAGCCCCACGCGGAGCCCACCAGTCACCTCCTTAGATAGAAAGATAATCCTGTCACTTAGGAAATGACAAGGGATGTAGGGAAAATGTACCAGGATCTGGGGTCAGATGCCAAGTGGAAGCAAAGATGTTCCTCGTATCTTTATTGCTTAGGAAATCACGAAGGTCCTAGATGCTCTGGCCAGGAACCAGGGTGAAGGCCACAGTCTGTATCTCTTAAGCTCTCTCAGTCACTGTGCATTCTCTGGTGCCTGTATTTGGTGCATGAGTGCATCCTTTTCTGCTGAGGACTTACCTGGGTCATTGGGTATTTGTGTCTCCAACCTCCCGGAGTAATGCAAACTGCTCCACGGAGTCCTCCCGCTGGGTTTGCCCTGCCTCCTGCTTTGGCTTCTCCTTGGTGTTGTGCGAATTCTCACCTTTGCTGACTGCATCGCTGTGGCTCCTTGCTGCTTTGATTGTTGTGTCCCTAATTGGATGGAATCCGGTGCATTTCTTTCTTTCTGGCTGTTCAGATTTCTTTTGTGTTGTGTGATTTAGTATTTTACTCATTTTTCCATTGTGCAGCCCATTTTCTTATTGATTTATACCTTCCAGATATGAATCCTTTGCTAGTTTTATGCATTAGAAGTATATTTTCCACTGTGAGGCTTGATTGTTCTCTCAGTGATGTTTATGATAAATAGAACTTCTTAACTTTAACGAAATGAAATTTTATTATTCTGTGTCTTTAGGAATCGAGTTCTTAGGTCTTATCTGAGATTCTCTGTTCACGCTACTCTCCTGGATGATCCTTGAAGAGTCCTATGCGTTTGACCAATTGGATTAAAAAAAATCAATCTTGTTTTAAAAGATCAAATCACTCACTGGGATTAAGCATTGTTTTGATTTTATAGAGGTGTTGTATAGTTATTTTTCTGGACAAATGTTGAATCTGGAGAGCAGTTTCAAATCTCTGTCCTGTAAGGTTCTCTGAACATAGAAACTTCATACATAAAATTTTTCTGTGATGCTATCTCACTTTACCCACGATGCCCAGTGTTTGGACACATGTTTGTCTACTCAGGCTGCCTTAACAAAATACACAGAAGGGAGTCTTTAACAGAAGAAATTTATGTACTCATTTCTGGTGGCTGGAAGGCCAAAATCAAGCTGTCAGCAGGGTTGGTTTTGTCCTGAGGCCACTCTCCTTGGCTTGTGGATGGTTGCCCTCTAGCTGCCTCTTCATGTGGTTGTTCCTCTGTGCAGGGCACCTCAGGTCCCTTAACTTTTTATAAGGACACCAGTCAGATTGGAGAGGGCCCACCCTCATGGCCTCATTTCAATGTAATCATCTGTTGAAGGCCCTGCCTGACTCAGTCACATTCTGAGGTATTGGGGGGAACGTGACCCCAAACATCCTGTGTGGGTGGGAGCTCACTTGTGCTTCTAGGTAATACACAGGTCTGTGGGAAGGACCAGAAACTTGCTTTGGACTGCTTGTGCCTGGAGGGTGTGTATTTTCTATTTTAAAGGGAGCTTTTATTGCTCAGGCGGCAGTAGGTTTCCTCCATGCACTGGCATCTCATGGAGGAATTCAGCCATCAGAACACCCATTTCGTTGGCCTCTCTGATCTGACATTCACTCTTTGTGTGTTTGTGGGGAAGCCTGGTCTCCTGGAAATCTCCCCCAATTCATACACAGAGGAGAGGGGCCATTGAGCCCTAGAAAACATGTCCATCCCAGGTGTCTTGTCTTTGATAGAGTTAAAACAAACATAATAAAATCCATCCTTAAAATCCTGCCACCCCCCAGGAGAAAGAAGACTGAGCCAAAAATGCAGTTCACACAGCAGGGCATGCTGTAGGGCAGACCCAAGGCTACAGAGGAGTCAGAGATGTTGTGGGCAAGTGGCTGGGAAGAGGGCAGTGGCGACACTAGCCACCCCACTGATAGGGGCTGGAGTGCTGCCTGTTGTCTGTGCTGTGGATTTGGCAGGGCTGCCAGGGTAGAAATGAGGTCAACCCCTCACCTTGAAACTCTCACTTTCCTCTGTGTCCCTGCATGGCTTTCAGGTCTTAAGCCAGTAAAGCTTCTTTCTGCCAGCTGGACACACTCTGCCCGAGTACAGCCCTCTGCTGTCAGTTGGCATGTCCAGTGTCTTTTCCTTCAGTAAACAACACATTCACACTCACACACTCATACACACTCACACTCTCACACACTCACAAACACACACACATTCACCCACACTCACACTCACACATACACTCTCACATACCCACACACTCACACACCCAGACTCACACTCACACACTCACATGCTCACACACACACACACACACACACACACTCACACTCTCACACACTCATAAACACACACACACACACACTCATCCACACCCACACTCACACATACACTCTTACACACCCACATTCACACTCACATACACACACATACTCACACACTCTCACACTCTAACCCCCCTCCCCACTCACACTCACACTGACTCACACACTAACACACACTCACACAATTGTTCAATGCATAAGGGTTACTAAGGCATTTTTCTATGGGCGTTTTAATCCCAAACACTCAGTCCACCTCTCTCACTAGCCCTAGCACCTGTTTGGTGCTCAGTGAAGCAGGTTGAATGAGTGCTGACTCCTTTGACAGTAAGCACTACTCAGTCAGAGGGATGTTGAGTGAGAGCAATGGACGTGAAGTTGAAAGAACTGGGTTCTCTTCACTCACCCACTTATAGCAAGTTGCTCAACCTCCCGGAGCCTGACATGGAACAGGAGCCTGGGAAGTACTTTTTGGGCCTCAGTTTACCCAGCTGAGCAATGCACATACAGATGAATAGGTAGATAGCTAGAAAATGCATAATAGATTGGCAGCTGATAGATCCGCTTGCAGAGTTAGGTAGTATGTATCTCCTTCAGGGTATTCTTTGACGAGACGGGAAGATGCGGTGGTGAAGACCCTGGGTCGCTGATGTCAGATCACTTGAATGGGCTGAGTCCAAACGTGTTCCCCCCTCTCTGTCCTGTCTCCTGCTGCTCCTCCCCTGCAGCCTCCCCAGATGAATACGGTGCTGCCAGATAGAGAAGACAGGGCCTACCACTCACTCTGGAACTCTGTACGGGGAATGGGGCCTTCTTAGAATTTTGGTGGCCACAGTGACTTCTGTGCCAAGAAGCTGATTTAAAAAATTGAAGATTCAGTATAAGATACTAACCCTGGATGCAACAGCAGGCATCACAACCTTCCCTCTCTTCCCCACCTCCCGACCCTTCCCAGGAGCCCATGGCCCCACAGCAGCTGTCCCTGCCCAGCCCCCAGCCTGCACAGTCCCCGGAGCCCCTGCACAGAGCAGCAGCCTGCTGGGCCCGGGCCTCTGAGCAGAAAAAGCAATGCCGGTTCTTTCGGTTGGAGAAGAGTGTCTCCTAAACCGAGGCCATTGAGTGACCCTCACTTTGAAAAGCTCAGAACTCAAGCGAACAGGAGAGAACTTCCACCTCCTCCCAAGGCTGCACTCCCTTCGGAGCAGAGGATGTCACTCAGGTGGTCCGTGTGAAAAGCTGGCTGGGAGTCTAGACAAACGGAGGTGGCCCCTGTCAGCCTCAGTGCCGCCTGCCTGCCCGTTTCCCACAGGGAAGCTGGGTGGGGTGGCACCTGCTGCTCCTACTGTAGGAACCCAGGGATCTGGGGGGCAGGGCCACTGGCAGGGCGGCTCCTGGAGCTCCTTTGCCTGTGTCACGGCCCCTGCCACGCCCTGTGGCATCTGAGGGCGTGTGTGTGTGTGTGTGTGTGTGTGTGCGCGCGCGTGTGTGTGTGTGTGTGTGTGTCTGTGTATATTTACTTTTCCACTGTACCTGTGTTATTTAATTCTTTGGATAATTCCATTATCTTAACAGAAACGTATTAGCTTAGCTTAGGGGTGAAGAAAATCAGGCTCAGAGAGGCTCAGGACTCTGATCTGTCTGTTCCACTCTAAGCTCTAGGTCTCCCCTTTGTGATAGTAGCAGGTGGGGCCAGGAGCCTTAGGTTGCACCACACAACTCAGGGCCTGGACCGGTGAGTTGACAGAAATGAGACCAGAGTATTTTCAGGACGAAGGCATGGATTCCATGCCCGTGGGCATCAGTGATGTTCTTGCTGGGGCCAGTTTGCTGCTCTCTGAGGGGCCTTGTGCTTTTCCAACATCTTCTGCCTCTTTCTTATCTTTCCTTCTCCCTTGCATCCTCCCTACTTCCATTCCTCCCTCCCTTTTTCCTTCCCTCCTTCCCTTTCTCCCTCTGTCCCTCCCTCCCTCCCTGGCCCCTGTGGCCCTGTTACAGCTCATTAGATTACGTAGCTAGCACCTTTGCTCTCAGAGCCCCATCCCACTCAGAAAAAAGCCCTCCCTCCCTCCCTCTCTCATGTGCCTGACACCATACTTGTTATCATGGATGCAACAGTGAGCAAAACAGACAAGATGACCTGTGACTGTGGAACTTAACATTCTGTTAGGGAAAAGTGGTCAATCCCCGACATAAAACAAATGACCATACCATGTTCCAAAGTGATGAGTGTTATGAGAAAAACAGAACAATACAGTGTAGGGGGAGTAGGGAGGGGATGTTTGGAATGTCAGGCAGAGTGGCCAGGGAGGGTCTCATTGAGAAGGTGGTGACTGAGTATAGTGAGGGAACGAATGGCACAATCGTCTGCAGGAAAAGCCTTATGGATGGAGGAGCAGCCAATGCTAAACGCTGAGGTGGAAGCATAGGAGAAAGAAGAGGTGGACACTGACACAGTGGAAGGAGATCATGGCAGCACAGAGTGGGCAGGGAGGGTTTTGCAGGCCTTTGTGAGGATGCTGGCTTCTTTCTGAATGGGATGGGGCTCTGAGAGCAGAGGTGTTAGCTACATCATCTGATGAGCTATAACAAAGCCACAGGGGCCTTAGAGGGTGCCATATAGAGGGCAGGCAGAGGTGGTGGAGGTGCTGGGCAGGATCCATTTGTGTTTGGGTGAAGGAGATAGGTGGGATGTGGGTGTGAGACACAGTAAGGTGCCTTTGTTGTTTCCATCCCACCTGGTTGGGGTGGGATACTCTAGGTCTGGAATCCAGTTGTTGGATATTGTCTGTGGCCCCGGAGGGCAGAGGGAATCAGAGAGCAGATGGAGGATATAGTATCAAAGAATGGATTAATTTGGGTCCGCCAAGAAATGGAAGCAGATGCCAAGACAGAGACATACAAGAGGTTTGGGGAGGATGTGAAGGAAAAGGGGAGGCAGTTGGAGAGGCAGGGAGGAATTTCCAACTGCTCCAGGTCTGATGCCTGCAGGGGAGGAGCAATGGAGGAGATGGGAGGCATTGTTGCTCACGTGATTCTAACAGAATTAGTTTTGTCCAGGCCAGTGCAGAGTCCTCAACACAGAACCTCCCATCTGTGGTGCTCCCCACAGCAGCAGCAGTGGGCTCTGCATGTTCATAGTGGCCTCCAGGAGGAGTTGAGCAAGGCGAATCCATGTGGGTGTAAAGGAGCCAGAGCTATGAGAGTGAGGAGTGAGAACAGACAACAGCAGCGGGAAGGATGATAAAAATAAACTTTTACCAGGAGGCAAGCAGGTATGTCACCCCTCAGTGTAGCAACCAGTATCAGTCCTGTTTTCTAAGTAATAAAATGGAAGTGCAGAGAGACTGATTGACCTAAAGAGTGAGTCCTGGATTCAGACTCAGGCAGCAGAGCTGGCCAGTCATGGCTCCGGGCAGAGCGGGGACAGCTGCAGTCCAGTTCGGGCGCTGTCATGTGGGTTTCCTGGCTAAAGGCTCAAGTTCAGGAGGGGGATTTGTCATAGTGCCATTCCTGCTCAAAACTCTCTTCCTGTCTAGAATCCAATTCCAGCTTTAATCGGTCCTCAGCCACTGAGCGGCACCACCCAGGTCTGCATGAACACTCAGCCATGGAGGGCGGGGCACACCCATGTCTACAAGAACACTCAGCCATGAAATCTTGACTTGCCTTCCTCTGTTTGTGGGGCTTATGCACATCGGTACTCAATCAATTAAAAAGTGATGAGTAAATGCACTCATGTCCAGTGCCTCCCTGATGCCAGGGCGTGTTCAGCTCAGGTGCTGGCACCACTGGGAAGTTTCTTAGAGGTATTCCCTCTTCCCCGGGGACTGGCCAGCAGGAAGGAGTGGCCTCCTCCACACGAGCCTGTCCCCTCCCTCTGGTGTGGCTACTTTTTCAGTGAGATTTCAGAGCTTACCACACACGCAGGCTCAGTGTCTCTGCATGGTGACCAGGTCCCTGCTCTTCAGGGCTCTGTGGCTGATTCCTCTGGTTGTGGCCTCACCAGCTGCCCTCTGCCATCCATCTGCTGGCACTCAGCGCAGCTTGCCCTGTCTACAGCGGCCTTTTACACCTGACAGCTGGCTCTGTGCCAGCCGGGGTGCGAGGTGTGACTTGACCATGTGTCTCTCATCATAGAGCAGCAGTTATCTGGCCATTCAGTTAACAGTGGCCGCAGGGCACTCAGAGCAGCAGGAGAGCAGACTTCATTGTGGGGGCACCGTCAGCCCTGCTCTGTCACATCCTCTCAGGTCCCATGGACCGAAGTGAGTCCCACGGCAATCCCACATTCATGCGGAAGCACCAGTCCCTCCTCTGGACGGAAGACTGGGAAGTCACAGAGTAAAGGCGCATCCATGAGAGGGGGCCTTCAGCATCTGTTACACACCTCACCTGTCGCTCTGGGCCCAGCTCAACAACATGTCTTCCTTTTTGCCTGTATTACTAGTGCCTCCTACAGTCGGGCTCCGGTTTCATCTTCCTTGTGTCATCTCAGTTGAAGTTTCTGTCTTTGCTCCAGATCTGCCTCTGTTATTCCTGTTCCATCCAGTTTTTAAACATGTGGACATTGGCTCAGAGTGGACTGGGTTTTGCCCCTGGATATAGGGTCTGTGAAATCCTGACTCTTCCCATCTGGATCATTGCTTTAAGATGCGTTCCATCCATCTGCCCTTCATTCCTTCCCTCCTTCCCTCTTTCCCTCTTTCCTTCCTTCCCTCCTTCCCTCCTTCTTTCCTTTCTTCCCTCCTTCCTTCCCTCTTTCTGTCCTTCTTTTCCATCCACACATCTATCCATGTTTAATCCATTAGGCACAATGGGCTCTTCCTTCAGTGTGGGAATCTCTCTAAGGCCAGGTGTGGGAGGGGAGACACATGTGCAGTGCTTGCTAGCCCAGGTGAAGCACATGGGACCATCATGGACAGGCTGATCAACCCCAGTCAGATGCTCCCTGAGAAACCTCCCTTCCCTCTCTTCTCAGCTCTCATCTGACTTGTTTGTTTTCATTGTCTTTTCTGCTAAACTGAAATTTCTCTTGAGTACAAGGACCACACTTGCCTAGCTTGCTGTGGTGTCCTTCCCCCAGCCCAATGTCTCATCACATTTGTTGAATTGACTTGAGTTGGAGGCTACAGAAAAGAGGTGACATTTGAACTAGGCTCCAAACACTAGCAAACAGCATTTAATCCACAGCAACTACGTGAGGAGCTGGGTTATTTTCATTTTATAAGCGAGGAAGCGGGACCAGGGGGTTAAATGATTTTCTCTAGGTCACAAGATGGGAAAGGGAGGGGCCAGGCTTCTGGTCCCAGAGCCTGTGTGCAGTTCACTGCAAATTACTGTCAACAGCAGAAAAAACCCGAGGAAGAGAGAGCCACAGCCTCGATTATTGATGACTCACTGGTGACATTCTGCTCTCTTTCCACAGCCCTGTTCATCCTTGCTGTTCATCCATCCTTCTGTCCCTCCATTCTTACATCTGTCTGACTTCCATCCACCCATCCAGCCAGCAGATGCTCAGCGAGCCCCTGACTTTGTCATCATAGCTGGGGCCCCAGCACCTAGACACGTACCTGGTGTGTGGTCAGTGCTCATTGTCCCAAGCCTCAAGCACCTGGAGCCACATCCACATGGTAGCAGTTAGAGATCATGGGCTCCAGGGCCAGTTTGCCGTAGGTTCACATCCTGGCTCAACCGGACGCTGAGCTGTGACCTCATGCAAGTTATTCAACCTCTGCCTTGGCTCACTCATCTCTACGTGGGGTAGTGACGGTGCCAGCCTCCGGGATTATTGAAGGATCAAACATTGACACATACACACTTTTCGAATATTGCCTGACCTGTTGGGAGTCCCATTTTAAAATTACTAGTTTGTTATCATTAAGTAAATGTATAATGTCAATCAAGAAAAACAAGGTCACTACTGTCATAAAGCCTACATTTTATTTATTTATTTATTTATTTATTAAATATATTTTATTGATTTTTTACAGAAGGGAAGGGAGAGGGATAGAAAGTCAGAAACATCAATGAGAGAGAAACATCGATCGGCTGCCTCCTGCACACCCCCCACTGGGGATGTGCCCGCAGCCAAGGTACATGCCCCCGACGGGAATTGAACCGGGGACCCTCCAGTTCGCAGTCCGACGCTCCATTCACTGAGCAAACCGATCTTGGCAAAGCCTACATTTTAGAGCAAGCCGGTGGGCCACATGCTTTGTTTAAATAACGAGGATCAGACAGACGATTATCAAGCAAACAACCTGATAACCAAGACAAGCCCATACAAGCACAGTCCACTGCAGCTTCCCCCTCTGTGGAATTGTCCACTTGTCCCTGCCATTGCTTCTTGGAAAGTCAGTGTGTGGGAGCCTGGCTGCTCTCTCACTGGGCCCATCTGAAGAGGGAGGGACACTGCCCCTCTGAGTGTTGGTCATTCATGGCACTAACAAGAATGCCAGATGAGCATGACGTCCATGTGCCCAGTTCAGCCTGCATGGCCATGCTGGCTGCTGACTGCAGACCACATCTCCTCCCAGACTCACACAGATGCACCTGTGTGCCTCATGTGCAAACACTGAGGCACATACACACACAGATGTGCCCCATGTACAAACATTGAGGCACATACACAGGTGTGTCTGTGGACAGTGTTCAGAATGAGTTTCTGGTGGTGCTGGGCAGCTGGCTCCTCTGTCACTGCTGCTGAGCCCAGTCTGTGGCTTGGGGACTCTGCACATAAGATGTGACTGTAGCCTTCAGCTCTGCTTCCTGCTTTTACAAGCCTTCTGGAGCCCAGAGGGGACATTTCTGGCACCCCAAGTGGACTGGATTGGGAGATGTGAGGATGAGGAGGTGTGGCCATGGGAGGCTTGGCCATGGGTAGCGTGGCTATAGGGAGGCTCATGCTGGCTCTGAGGCTTCTGCAGATGTGATCAGCCTGCCCAGGGCTCATGGGTTTGGAAGCTCTTCCCCGACTGCCCACTTCGCTGCAGAGCCTAGACAATGCCGACAGCATCAGCTGTGGCTGTGTGCCTGCCAGATGGCTCCTCACCAGGACCTGCTGTCATCCTTGGCAGCTCTAAGACTCTCCTGTTGGGGTTGCAAGGTGGTGCCAGCAGCTGGAGGTCTCACATTCTTACAACTGAGCAATGGTGTGAAGGCCTCTGCCTTCCACCCATCATAGTCCTTTTGTCACTTATTAGCTCTAGTTAGACCAGGACAAGGGACACACCAATTGGCCTGAAATGCCTGGAGCTGAGGGCGAGGTCATCCTCCTCAGTGCACACAGTGCAGAACAGAGAAGTGTTTCCCATGGGTGCTCTGTGTTGTCACTTGAAGGAGGAGGGTTGGTTTGGCCAGAGACAGCGGCGTTTTGCCATGGTTTTCCTGTGTGGAGAGTTCCACTCCTCGTGGCACTTTATGCCCTTCCGTCTCCTTCCTGTGCCTCCACAGCCCTGCGGAGTGAGCTTTATCATGCCATCATTGGTTGTTTGCGAGGCCGCCCTACCCGTTAGGCTGTGAGGACCAGGAAGGGAATGCTGTACCCCATCATGCTTGGGTTTCCAGCCTCATGACTTCATGCTGGAAACGCGGTCAGGGTGAGAGTTACTGAGTGAAAGGAAGGCACCCCAATGCCACAGGTTGACCATGATATCCTTGCTCACATCCTCACGTTCGGATCCAGTTCTCTACCTGATCATGCCTGGCATGGGGCCGTGCCCCATCTTCAAACACCCTCCTCCGCGGTGGCACTGGGCTGAGCAGGGTCTCCTGGAATTCACATCCACCTCAATGTGTGAATGCAATCTATTGAAATAGGGTCTTTGCAGATGCATGAGTGAAGATGATCAGAGATAGAAGAGGTGCAGAGACAGGTGGTGTCCCCAGAAGGCAGGCTGCCTTATGAGTTGGAGGCAGAAATGGGGATGATACAGCTACACCAGGCATGCAAGGTGCTCGGGTACCATCAGAGTGAGGAGAGACACAGAGGACTGCTCCCCCAGAGCCTGCAGAGGATCATGGCCTGCCAACATGGGGATCCACATTCCAGCCAGCAGGACTGTCTGTGCAAGAGAAACTTCTGTTGTGTCACCCACCTGCCCGTGTGGTGCAGTGTCACAGTGCCCCGGGACTTGAGCACTGTGAGGACTCTTGTTCAGAGTTATTCTCACGCAGCCCTGTAGCTGCACCTGTTCATCATTCACTCAGTTCATCAGCAGAGACTTGCTGAGTGCTGGGCCTGGAGGCATGAGGTGAGCAGGACAGTGGCCGCATGTCCTGTCTGATCGTTCCGGCGTGACAGGCAGCACCCTCCCCCTGCCCTCATCCCACAGGTGCCTCTGGGGGAGCCTCCCACATAGCAGACTGGGCTTGGAGAGCCGCTGAATCTGGCTCAGGTTTGATCTCATCCCGGGCCCACCCACCCCGATGTGTGGCCTCGGCCTGCGGCCCCTGCCAGCCTCAGTGTCCTCTCTGTTATGGGTGGTGTGGAGTTGTGGGGAGGGCCGGAGGGGTAGCTGCATGCCAAACATTCAGCTGCTGCTTTCATAGACTTAAGAATGTGGAAGTACCAGTCCTGCACCCAGTCTCTTCTCCATGTTAATCTTTCCAGTTGCTTCACCCACAAGGTGGGATGTGAAGTCCCCGTGCCTTCCTGGTTTGGTTTACTCAGTGGTGCTCACCTGTGCTTACATCAGAGCAGACGTCTCACCTCCCTCGTCCTAGAATTCTACTCTGAGTGATGCAACCAGAATGATCGGACTGTCTCAGCCATGTCACTCGGGCCAGCACTGAGCTCGTAGGCAGCGCAGGCGGGCCAGGTGCCCTCACACCTGCTTCCCCATTGAGGGCTCGGCCAGATGGCCGCTGGCCCGGAGGGCAGGGCCCCTGTTTCTCTCTGTGTGTCACGCTGAGTGATCAGCCTGCCGCACCAGCTGCTGGAGGTCTTCTGGGAGCCTGACTCCATTATGTAGCATATTGCTTACAAGATACATCCCACTTAGTATTACACACAAGTTTTTATCAGCTTATATCCAAGCCTTTGGGAAAAAATGCTGATTATTGGGCCCAAGGCTGAGACTGCCCTCCCTCCTGGCTAAAGCTGTGGAGACGCTGCTCTGGCTGCGTGTCCGGGTACTGGTGCGGCTCTGGGAGGTCTGCGTCAGGAGGAAGTCGCTGTGGTGCTTCTCCCTCGCCCAGACTCTGAAAGCCTCTGGCAGCTGCAGAGCCAGTGAGGGCATCTCAGACAAGTTCCTGGGGTTCCCTACCGCACCGACCCACACAGCCCTCCGGGTCCGCTGAGTTCTGAGGGACCCGAGCCTTGGCGGGGGCTGTCCTTGGGGAACGGGGCTGGCATGGCTGCTCACCTGCAATGCACACTGGCTTGGGGCAGGCATGGTGTCCCAGCTCGCTCAGTCCACCCAAACATGTTTGAGGCGGCCGCTCTGCTGGTTGAGGAGACTGAGTCTGAGGAAGCACCTGCCTTGCCCAGAGATTTCTGCCTTTCCCTGTGTCCCCCCCCCTGGCTTCAGGCTTGCTGGCCTCCGCTCTCGGCAACTCGCAGGGTGTGTCTGTGGCACAGCAGCGAGTATAACTCAGCAATGAATGAACTGAACTTGCCTAGTGGCTGTCTCATTCGAGGGACCAGTCAGGGTCCATGTCTGCTTGCTCATCTGTGTTCCTCGCAGTCCAGCACAGTGCCTGGCATGTGGCAGACATGTGACAACTACCTGCTGAATGAGCTCAAGACTCCAGCTGCAAATGTGCTGGAAACCACTTCTCCAGGTGCGAGGCGGACTTGACCTAGGGCGGCTTTTATTTGAAGTGAGGCCTCCATTGTGCAGGAGGTCTCCGTCCCAGAGGGGCTAGCCTTTCCTCCAGACCACCCAGAATTCATTCAGGGTGGTGACACCCTTTAAACGCCTTGTAATGTGCAGCCACCTCAGTGGCTAAGTGCCAGGCGCAGCACCAGCCATTACGGGCATTTGTCACTCCTCCCGCTGCCAGGGTGTGAGACCTGAGTGCCTCCTGAGTGCCGAACAGCTCCTGTAGTGCTGGGGTTGCTAAGTCAATAGGTAAAATAATCTAACGAGCAGGCGTGTGGAATGCACAGAGGCAGCCCAAAATAGAGGACCTCCTGCTGGCTGCCTCTTAGGGAACTAGGGCCATTGGAATTAGGGCAGCAGCAATGGGCTTGTAGTCCGGGCCTGTTCTCTGGTTCAGTGGAGGGCCCTTGCTGGAGGGGTCTGCTATGCTGGAGGAGTCTGCTATGAGGTGAGAGCATTCTGCTGCCCATCCAGGAGGTGAGAAGCAATAGCCAGCGTCTTGAGTGGAGCACAGGTGTGACTGGGAAATGCCTTGCCCCCAACAACTAGAACAGACAGACAGTCCCAGGGGCTGGCCCTGGGGCTAAGAGCTAAGTAGGAGGAGCAGGCCAGGGCCAGGGCCAGGTGAGGGCCAGCTCATCCACTCAGGACAGAGACACTCCCCACGGGGACCGCGTCCATCTCCTCTCCACCGATCAAAGTAAAGTTCAGAGTGAAGAACTTACCCCAAACTAGACTCTATGATTCAGAGCAAAATGTAAAGATGCAACCAGAGGAATCAGTCCCTATGAATGCAGGTCTTTCCCGGAATGCACAGGATTCACTCTGTGTTTATTAGACATGCACAGTGAAGGTGAATGGTTCTTAAACAGATTAGATTTATTAAAATCCTCAGATGTTGGAGACTGACAGTCAGTAATACCTGTATGACTGAGATACTCAGAAGGGGCTGAATCTGGGGAGGCCAGGTGAAGGGTTATCTGGGTGCGGTGGACAGGATGCGCTCTTGGTGACCAACGCCAGACAGAAGGCTTCTGGGGCCTGGAGCCCGCATGGATCTCTTTCCAGAAGGACTTGATCTGGGAGATGGCTGCTTCATCGGTGGCCCCAGCTGGTGGCTACCTGGCTTCCCAGGTGGTCATCCTGGGTGGATGGGGGCCAGGCCAGAGCAGGGACAGGAATCTGAGAATGGTGGCCCCGGGGGGTGGGGGGGCGGGGCTGCTCCTGCAGCCGGGAGGCCAGGGCACCGGGGCAGGCAGCTCTGAGTTCCAGTCCAAGCTCTGTCTCTAGCAGCGTGATTTTGGATAAAGAGCTTCATGTCTTTGTCCTCTGATTGTCTCATCTGCAAGATGGAGCTAAAATGGCACCTGCTATAGAATCTCTTTAATGACAATGAGATATCCGGCTCAGGACCTGGAACACGGTCCGTGTGAGCACAGTGGTTGCTGTTGTAACTGGCATGGTTAAAGTAAGGGCAAGAGCACCAAATGGCAGTTGGTCAGAGCAGCCTGAGGGTGCAGTGTGCACCGGGAAAGGCAGAGGCCACTGGGCAGTGCTGGGCAGCACAGCCGGGCAGGAGTATCTAGGACCCAATTTCAGACACACTAGTTTGTGAGAATCCTTCTTAACAGTGTTGTTTGGCAGCTGTTGTCGTTTATCACAGAGCGCAGCAAAGTTGAATCTTGCCTGAGAAGCCTGCCTTTTATCCTCGAGGGCTGGGTTGTGGTCCAGTGTCGGACCTGCCGGGCTGTCTTTGTTCGCTGGGACCTTGGATCATGCTGGGTGGTCTGATGGTACGACTTAAGGTGGGGCTTTGGGTCACGCCCCAATAAAGCTCTAAACGAGAAGGCTCAGCGAGTGTCTTCTGTTGTGAGACTCCTTGCACATGGCCACGCACTGGTGTCAGGAAAGCTGTGCAGTCTCATGGCACAGGGAGTGGACACCCAGAGCTCCCGGGTCCTCTTCCTGCACTCTGCCCACTTCCATGGCTGACCTCAGTCTCCATCCCCCTCATCAGCATATCTGTCTGAGCCCCCTTTTCTGGAGTATACAGTCCAGAGGGCAACAGGGATGAACCTGGAGACCCTGGGGCATAGCCCCTCCTATCTAACTCAAAGCCTCAGAAGGTTGTGTTCCTGCAGCTTCCCCTCAGTTCTGCGAGGGAAGTGAAGGGAGTGGATGGAGCAAGGGCTGGGCCAGCTCTGAGTTGGGCAGGTCATGGCTGCTCTTTCTCTAGACCAGTGGTTGGCACACTGCGGCTTCTGAGTTTGCCGCTCTGTTAACTAATGAGTTTGCTGACCACTGCTCTAGACCATGGTTTATTGATGGCCTTTGCCTCTCCAGCAAATCTCTCCTGATTGCATGTGTACAATCGCAGGTGCATCAAGGTGTGTCCAAGTGTCCTTCCAGCTCTGGAGCTCAGGGGTTCCCCCTTTTTCTCTGGGCATCCATGCCTAGATGATGCACCTTGGTTTTAGGGCCGACTTTCCACCTGGAGGGCCATGGCCACTTGGCGCCTTCATGAAGGGGATCTGTCCACCTGGGCAATTCTGAGGATGCCAAGCAAGTTACTGGGGTGCAGGTGGGTTTCTCTTGGCTGAGGATGTTGGCTGCTGCCTTCCTAGGTGCCAGGAGGACAGCAGTTCACTTGCATCAACGTGCTGATGTGACTGCTCACCTGCATGGCTTCCGCCTCCATCCACAGAGTGCTCCCGACCCAAGGAACCTGCACTTACCCTCATCAGCACCAGACTGCCACCTGCCCCGTACTGTTTGACCCTCAGGACAGCGCTTCAGGACGCGCAGGTCCTGATCCCTTTCCTGGCCCCTCGTGGGAAGGGAGACGACGCTCCCTATACGCTCATGTCTGTAATTTCATTCATAACTCCTGTTGTGCTGCCCTTTACGCACCAGCTACCCCGAGAAGAGCCTGCCCTCATGTTGCCATTCACCTCCTCCCCAGCCTGTGGGGTTTCTCGTAGCGGAAAAACCTCGTTCTCACAGATCAGTAAGTGTGCTCCCAGATGCCTGTTGTTTCGCTTGGGATTTTGGTCTTTTGAAACTCAAAGGATGCAAGCACTGGAACTCAGGAAGCCTTTTTGCTCAAGACTATAGTCTTTGTCTGGAGCATCAGCGGCCTGTTTTGAATCTCAGAGACCTGCTAGAAAGAAGTCCTACACCGAAGACTGTGGGCATGGAGTGTTCTAGCTATTGAAGGGGTAACAGAAAATGTCTGGAACCTCCAAGATATCAATCAATAAATAAAATTCACAGCAGCTCCTATGTCACAGTAATCAGCTCTCACTCAGTCAGGCAAGGAGGGACTCAGAACTCGGGAGTCAGGCCACTCTACTGGGACCGGTCCCGGGCTGGTATGAGCCCACACATCTGCAAAGTGTGTCCAGGAACACTGTCACATTGGGGTGATGTGCAGCCGTTGTTGGATTGTCACTCAGGATGCAAGCCGAGCATTTTCCCTACAGCCCCGCAGCACATTTTTCCAGGCAGGTGTGTTATCCCTCGCCCCTTTCACAGACGGGAACATTGAGACTCGGAGATTAGTTTCTTGGTTAGCTGGTGATGGAACCAGGAGTGAAAGTCAGCCCAGAGCCTCGTGGCTAAGCCTTGGGAAGAGACGTGTGGGATGCAGAGCCATGCAGTACTTGAGGGAGGGGATCAAAGAAGAGGTGAATCTAAAGAGTGTGGTCCGCGGCTGTGGTACCCCGTCTCCCTTTACCAGGAAGAGCCTTCACTCCGCTATTGGAAGCTGGCTCCTTTCATCATTCAAGCCTCAGATCAAAACATGATAGAAGCCTTGGTCACCGGTCTGACTCCCGCGTGTGCACAGCCCCCAAGCGCCTTCCCGGCTCCTGCTCTGTGTGTGTGCAGCCGGGCGCCCCTGCCTCTGTCCTTCCATCTGTGATGACCACTTGTGTCTGCTGCCCGTCTCCCTCTGACTCTCTGGAGCATGGACTGCTGAAGTGAAGTGTTTGTGGTTCTGGCCTCTGGTCAATCCCTGGCGTTTTTAGAATTCCAGGCTCATGGAAGCCTGCTCCATGAATGTATGTGAGTGAGTGTGGCTGAGCGGGAAGGTGCAGTCAGAGAAGCGGCCCGCCTCGCATCCTTCTGAGCACATTTGGGAAGGACAGTGACAAGCCTGACCACTCACTGCCTTCCAGCTGGTGCCTACACTGCCTGGGAAGGGCCTGCTGGTTGGCTGTGGGCTGTGAGTGAGGGTCAGAATCACCTGCCAGGGGGGCTTCGCCTGTTTGCTGAAGGCGGCAGCCTGGCCTTGCATGGCACAGGGATTCTGTGGATGGGAGTTCTGGCCTCGCTGGAGCCCCTGGAGCTGAAACAGCGGGGATTCAGCTCTGAAATGGTCCTGGATGTGGAAATTCAGCCCAAACACCCTGAGAGGAGGGGCAGGGGAAGTTCCAAGTTATGACCTGGTTTCTGTAGCTCTTTGTGGGTGGCGAACTTCGGCCCCGACCAGTTTCTTAAGCTGTGTTTCTTCAGCTCCGGCCACCAAACACTAACTGGGTTTCACCTGCATACTGTGGACATCACCTGGCATCCCCTGGGTTTCAGGAAGGGATGGTATCAAAAGGCGGCTGCTTCGGCCCATTATTCTAGATTTCCTCCCCTTAAACTTGACCCATTTATCAAATGTTTGCCATATCCAAGCACCACCTGTGGTTAATATGTGTAATTAATTATATGTGCAATAAATACTTATTACATACCATACACATTATATAACATACTAAAGGCCCAATACACGAAATTTGTGCATGGGTAGGATCCCTAGGCCTGGCAGGTGATCAGGGCCAATCCGTGGGGTGACTGATGGGGTGATTGGGGGGCCCCATTGGCACCCACTTTGGCCAGCCTGGCGCCACCCGCTCGCCAGCCTTGCTTCCTACCACTGCTGGTCACCTCCCTCTGTGGGGTGACTGGTGGGGCTATTGGGAAGCCCCCACTGGCACCTACCTTGGCTGGCCTGGGACCTGCAGACTGGGGGAAGCTCCTGCATTGAGTGTCTGCCCCCTGGTCGTCAGTGCACATTAGTGACCAGTTGGTCAATTTGCATATTAAATTTCTATTATATAGGATGCCACAAATATAGATATATATTTGTGGCATCCTATATGATATACCTTTACTTAATATCTTTTTAATGACTCAGCATTTAAATGGAAACTTTGCATCATTAATAAAAATGGAAAAGAAACATAAGGTACTAATTCAAGTAGAAGGGGATTATAAACTAATACAATGAGAAGAAAACAATATGGATTTTATGCCTCTTTAAAACAAGAGCTTAGCAAGTTACATGTGAGATATAAATAAGAGAAACTGGAGTGTTCTGAAGTGGTCAGAGAGAAAGGAGGAGGATTGGGAGTTCGGTTCCTCTGAGTCTGTTGATTTTACTTGCTCTCGTGTTGCTGCTCCACCTACAGGCGTGGCCCCAACCCAGCGCTGCCTGTAGAGGGATCTGGCCCTCCAGGAGCCCACCCATAGCATCTGCTCCGTGACCATATGCGCTGCAGGCAGCTCCAGCTCCTGACATTCCCCCAGGTTCTCTCTTCCTTAGGTGAGAAAGTCAGGAGCATGGGAGTCTGAGTGGGTGAGAAGGAAACGGGTCCTTAAGATCCTCCGAGAAGCCAAGGCATTTCAGCAGATGGCATGGCACTTAGCAAGGCAGAAGGAAAGAGACAACTTGGACTGTTTTCAGGGAACTCAAGCCGTTCAAGCCGGCTGGGCTGGGTCAGCATGAAACCTGCAGGGAAGGAAAAAGGGGAGAGAAAGGAGGTGGAGGCTCATGGGCGGGGCACCCCAGGACTGCAGGCCCTGCTCCTGAGTGTCCCTGCGTGTGACACCAGCCTGGTGCTGGCTGCTGTCCTGGCGGGTGTCTATAGTTGTAATCCTACTATTGTACTGGTGCACAAAATTCATGCATGGGGGGAGGGTTGTCCCTCAGCCTGGCCTGCACCCTTTCCAATCTGGTACCCCTTGGGAGATGTCCAACTGCTGGTTTAGGATTAATCCCATGATCCCTGTGGGATTGGGCCTAAACCGGCAGTCAGGCATCCCTCTCGTAATCCAGGACCACTGGCTCCTAACTGCTTACCTGCCTGCCTGCCTGATTGCCCCTAACCCCTCTGTCTGCTGGCCTGATCACCACCAAATGCCACCCCCACCAGCCTGCTCATCCCCACCTGCCCCCCCGCAAGCTTGATCACCCCAACTGCCCCCCCTGCCCGCCTGATCACCCCAAACTGCCCTCCCCTGCTTGGCCTACCACCTCTACCCCTGTCCTGCCACCATGGCTTTGCCAGAAGAATGTCTGGAAGGTCTCCCAGAAGGTTTCCTGATCTAGTTAGCATATTACCCTTTTATTAGTATAGATTTGGGTGGCACTAGCATTGCCTTCTGGAAGAAACCTCTTTCTGCTGTGTTACTATATGGGCAGTTTTAAGGCTGGGTGGGAGGAGCATGTGAGCTTCTAGGGTTTTGTTTTGCTTCTTGAGATGCAGGCTGAGAGGAGATGAATTTCTAAGGGTCATGAAGGGGAGTTTGTAAAAGGTTGGGTGGCTGAAGAAAACAGGCTGCTGGTGGGGGGGGGGAGGAGATCCCCTTAGGGGATGAATGCAGGTGTATGATGGGGACTGTGCTGACAGGTTGCTCTCTGAGCAGAATCAGTGCTGAGACAGTGCCTGAGCAGGCGTGGTTTATTGAGGAGGTGCATGTGGGAGGTGCAGTGGGAAGAGACGGGGCATTAATGCTCCAGCTGTCACAGTGGCTGCCTAACAGTGGAAGTCTGCAAAATGGGGTAAAAGATGTCTCAATCATCCTTACCAAAGGGCAAATCCATGGTGAAGGGCTGCCCCTGGGGGGCACCAACTCCCAGGTCCAGTGACGGGTTATGGGCGCAGGTGAAGCAGGATTCTGGCTTAGGCCATTGGAAATGAGACAAGTGTGCATGGAGGTCTGAGTGGTATGTGGAGGTCCACAGCCCCTGCTGACTGGGAGGTTGCATTTGCTCCCCAGGACCCAGGGAAGCTGCAGTCCGATGCCCATGTTGCCCGTGCAGTGCCAAGCTGCATGATGGGCAAGGTGCCCTCACCTGGCTGCATAGACCTGGTGCTGTCTGAGCCTCCTACGGGGCACAGCTGCCCTGTCTCACCAGTACTTCCTTTCTTTCTTCCTTCCTTCCTTCCTTCCTTCCTTCCTTCCTTCCTTCCTTCCTTCCTTTCTAATATATTTTATTGCTTTTTACAGAGAGGAAGGGAGAGCGATAGAGAGTTAAAAACATCGATCAGCCGAGACCGGTTTGGCTCAGTGGATAGAGCGTTGGCCTGCAGACTGAAAGGTTCTGGATTCGATTCCAGTCAGGGGCATGTATGTATCTTGGTTGCAGGAGGTCGATATTTCTGACTTTCTACCCCTCTCCCTTCCTCTCTGTGAAAAATCAATAAAATATATTTTAAAAAAACATCGATCAACTGCCTCCTGCACACCCCTTATTGGGGATGTGCCTGCAACCAAGGTACATGCCTTGACCGGAATCGAACCTGGATCTTTCAGTCTGAAGGGTGACGCTCTATCCACCGAGCCAAACCAGTGCAACTCTTAGCTGCAGTGACAAAAACCCAACTTAGGGGGCTAAAAACTAAGAAAGATGGAACCTACTGCATCTTGGAATAGAATTGTTCTGAAGGCCTCCAGGTATAGCTTGATTCTAGGAGCTCAAGTGGTCTAACCAGATGTCCTCTGTCTGCCTCCGCTGGTCCTATGCTCCTCATGTCGTGCTGAGATGGCGCCTGGAAGCTTCAGGCCTGCAGCCTCTCTGCCCCACCCCCCTACGCAGGTGGCTATTTCCTGCTGAAATTGCCAGGACCCCCAAGACCGGGTCTCACTGTCTGCCACACCTCCCCGGTGTGTTCACTGAGGCCCAGGGCTGCTCGGCTCCTTTAGGGTGGACGTGGGCTGAATTCTACGGAAATTTCAGCGACTGAGAAGAAGTGCTGTCTTCTGAGATGAAGTGGGTGCTATTGGTAAAGAAAAGAAGGTGCTAGGCAAGCAAAAACCAAGAGCTACCACCACAACCAAGAAAATCCAGCAAGATACTCAGCAATGGAAGCTCAGACCGGTTGTAAGGACCTACCTGGTGCAAAGCCAGATCTCAGGCAACTGTGGCCCCAAGTACCCATCCTCATGACCATCCTCTCCCAGCCTGGCGCTCCGGCTTCCTCTTAGAGCTGTGGGGTGTGGCTGGGGAGGGTGGCTCAGGGTGTCCGAGCACTGGGATTCTGACTGCTCTGACCTTGAACTGTGGGCCTTATAGGCAGTATTTAATGCAGATCTGTTCTCCATCCGTATCAGATCCCATTTCATTATTCCCGACCGGAGGGGAAGGTGGATGCTCCATTGATTGCTCTGAAGGGGAGGGCCCTGGAGCAGACAGCAGGCCTCCTGGAGGTGATCGGGGTGGGGTGAGGGCTGTTACAGGGGGATCTTTCTTGCTCGCTTTCACAGACTCTTCTCTGCCAGGAGGATGGGACCATTTTCCCAATATTCTTTTCTTAGGCTGGAGACTGAGGGGCCGGGCTTCCAGTCACCAGGCTTTCCAGAGAAGATTGACACTCAGCATCTTCAGGTGGCTCACTAGTGGCTTTGGTTAGGGACAAAATGCTCCCTATAAGCTTAGCTCAGTGAGTGGCTGGGACTGAGAAAATGGACACATAAGTGGATTTAGGTTGGGATGGAGGGCGGGGAGAAAGGGAGGACGTTCTGACCTCTTTGTGGGATATTGGGCATTGTTTATAGCATCATTTGAGACAACTGGATATTCATTCCTTTCTAGAATCCAGTGACATTCTGCTTGCTTTTCTTTGGTAAGAATACAGGCCATTTCTGTGCATAGCAACATTGATAATGGTCTTCCTGTCTCCCCATCCCCCTGCTTTCTTATGTGCCAGGGAGATTGTCTTCATCATATTACTCTGTCCTCACTGCAACCCCCTGAGGCGGGTCCTGCCCTCCCTGCTACACCGATAGAGGGCCCGGGGACTTGCCAGGCCATAGCATGTGCCAGGTCACATGACAGATATTAGTGGGACCTGCATGTATACCTTTGACTCCAAAGATCGTTCGTTTAGACACCACTGTCCATTCCCTTTCAGGAGATGGCCCTGCACACCCATCAGTGACGGATCTGGCCCATCTCCCAGGGCCAGACAGACCTTACATCCAGACAGACCTTACATCCTGGAATGTAAGAAGTAGAAACTGGAAGCACCCGGCCAGTGCAGACCTCTTTAGCCACGTGCCCTGTGCCCACTTGCGAGGAAGGACGGTCTCTGTTCCCCAGATGTTTCCCAGATGTGTCACTGTGAGGTGTATTTTCAAGGCAGAGGAAATCCTCCAGGGCTGCTGACTTGTTGGGGCGTCAGGCAGCTTCGAATCTCTGCCTGGAGACAAACCCAGGGGTTCTCCATCTGGGAATCTGTAATCTCTCTTGCTGTCTGTCTTCCAAGATTGACTTCTCAGGGGCCACTGAGGCGCAGACACTGCTGCTCTCTGAGCCCAGGTCCTTTGTCTGCAGAAAGGCCAGAACATCACTGATCACACGAGGTAACTTATGAGGCGCACCTTCAGCGTGCACAGTAGTGATTCAGGAGGTGACAGGTGCTACTATTTTGTCTTATTTTGCCTCCTCAGTCCCATTCCTCATGGGGGGGGGGGGGAGAAGGCAGGCACCGCACCATCCTGAACCGGGACTGAGTCCCTGGAAGGGTTAGGGCTGGCTGGGAGTGGAAGGGGGCAGGACCCTGAGGCCTATGGGCAGGCATGAGGGATCAGCACCCGCTTCGCGGAAAGGACACCAAGTTCATTGTTGCTGGTGACACTTGGTGTCACAGGCTCCGGCGACAGACATGAAGCAGTAATTGAGGTTGACTGTGGGTGCTCTGGAGGTTCAGCAGGAAATGATGGGGTGACCCGGGCAGCAGAAAATGGTGAGCCTGTCACTGCGCATGAGGGACTGCAGCAGATGCTGTTGGTGGCAGAGCCTGTGGCTGGAGTGGACACACTGTTGTGGACTGGCTGGTGTTCCAGTTGCTGTGCTGGTGACAAACCGCTGCAACCAACCCCAGCCCCATCAGAGCAGGCGCCCTGCAGGTCAGGAGCTCAGAGTCTTGTCTTGGCTCCCTGATGTTTGGGCCTCTACGGGGAAGCCTTAGGGGCTGGCAGTGACTGGACTCAGGGCAGGGGCCATCAGGAGTCTCCACTCCCACAGCTGGTGTGATGCTAGTTCCTGCTGGACTCAGCTGGGCTCCCAGGTGGAACGCACTAGCCTGGTGCCAGTTACTGAGACGGAGTACCCTTAGAGCACGCAAAGTCCGTTGTCTTTCATTATCCAGCTTCCCAGCTACACAGTGAAATGCACTCCAGGTCAGGGGGAGGGCACAGTGGCATTGTGGGGAAGCCTGAGGGAGGAGGCAGGAGCTCCGCCCTGTGAGGGGGAGGAAGGTCACAGTAGCATTGTGGGGAAGCCTGAGGGAGGGGATGTGTTTGCATCTGTTGTAGAGTGGGAATTTTTGAGCACTACTGAGGCCATGGACTATGCCCCAGATAGAGTAGTCAGTGCTGACACCAGGTCAGGCCTTGAGATATGGTTTCATGGCCCCTTCCCAGCACGTAGGCCTTGCAAGATAGAACACTGTCAGCTTTCTGAAGAACAGGATGACCCTGTGGGTGGCATAGTCGTCAATGGCATGATTGTGACGTTGCTTGAGAAAAAACTGTTTTATCTTAGGTTGCTTGTTGTGCAAAAACAAGTTGTGGTTAGTATACTTAAAAGTGGTCTTGCACAAAGGGTCAGGGCTGCTCTCTGATCTCCCTGCATGAAGGATGGCAGAGCAGGCCCCGGGCCAGCTAATAAAGGCTCCCTAAATTTTAATTTGGTCTGGGCTCCAGTGGTCTTTCACTCGCTTTTGCTCCACAACACATCCACCTGTAGGAAATCTAACCTGCCTCCATGGGCTAGCTGTGTGATGTTGGCAAGTCACTTAAACTCTTTGTGCCCCAGCATCCTCCTCTGTGAACTGGGACTACTTAGGGGACCTTTCTCATTGGCTCATTGTGCAGAGTAAAGGAACCCAGAACATGAGCAGGACTCAGGCCACAGCGCCACAGACACCAACTACAGGCAGCTGCGTCCTGTTGTGATGGTCGCCAAAAAGGTTTCCAAGGCAGAGATGGGGTAGGAACCAGCCCGGCACAATCCTGAGGCCCAAGCCAATGAGCCAGGCCCAGGCCAACTTAAGAGAGAATAGGGCCTGATGCTCACCACATGTGGGACTAGAGCGAGTTTCCTTCCCTTTCAGACCAGCATGGATCCTTGAGGTGGTGCCTCTGTTTTAGGGGCAGGAGAGGGGGCCAGTGGCCCCTGTGGGTGGGTGGGCCCGCGTGGGCCCAGGCACAGAAAGAGTGCAGGGCCTGACTCAGTACCTTCTAGCATGTTTGGCCCATTTCCTCTCCCTCTTGGGAAAGCTCCTCCTCCTGGCCAGATGAAAGGCTTGGAAGTGAGTCATGTTAAATCACCAATGAGTGAAAGAGGACAGTGGCCAGACCTGCTGTGACCAGGCTTGTGTGTTCTGCATGGGGATGTGGAGTTAAGTGGAGAAAGGTGGCACGGTCAGGCTCCACCACTCACCCCTCGCTCTGTGCACCCCCACTCCTGTGGTGTACGTCAAGTGTTGTGGTCCCAGGTGACGGGGACCCAAACCAGCTTTGGGAAGTTATTTGCTCTTAACTGAGAAGTCCGGAGGAGGCAGCCTCATTTGGGCCATGGACTCAGTGATGCTGCTAGGAATCCTGTCTCTGTCTTTCAGAGCCACTTCCTTTTTCATTTTGGGCCTATTCTCAGTTGGGATGAATCCATTCACTCATTAATGTACAAATCTAGTACTTGTTAGGGCGCATGATGTCCCAGGCATGCTACAGGCACTGGGGATGCAGTAGAGAACAAGACAGTGACGTCCTTGATCTGGTGGAATTTATTTCCAGAGGGGGAGAGAGGATAAATGAGTAGACAAATGGCAATGGATGTGCAACTTCAGATAATGCTGTAATGAAGGCAATAACGCTACGCACAGGGACATAGAGTGAGAGTAGAGGGAATGGCCATAGAACATCTGTGAGCTGGCGACGTGTGAGAAGAGACACACATGGTGAGCCAAGCACTCGTCAACTGGGAAGGAGCCAGGGTGTGCTGATGAGGGGAAGAGTTTCCAGGCAGAAGGAACAGCACCTGCAAAGGCCTTGAGGCAGGCATGATCTTGCTGGGCTCCAATAACTAAAGGAGGCCAGTATGGCTGGGGCTCTGTGACCAGAGGAAGTCAAGAGAGGCTGAAGGTAGGGGCATTGTGTCCA